>JACEFZ010000086.1:0-11488 GCA_014155875.1 Cepaea nemoralis | reverse complement strand
AAATCCCAAAAAAATTTTTCAAAATATCCAACCTCCCTTTGGCCATTTTTTTAAATATAACGCAAGACATAGTGAACGACAAAATATACTGCTTTCCCTAAACCTAGGATAGAATTATATAAAACAAGTTAGATACCTGCCCTCAGTTGTGGAAAAATCTTCCACAAGAAATAAAAGACACCCCCAAATCAAAAATACATCGCAACCTGTTTGAACACTACCTCAGAACGCAACAAAGACAATAATAATGTGTCAGTGCATGCATTCGTACGTGTATGTGTGAGAGTGATGAGTGTGGCGTGTGTGAAGGATTGTGTGTTAGAGAGTTTATGTGTTAGTGTGTGTGTGAGCGTGCGCATGCGTGTGAGTGTGTATATGAAAGAATACAGAGAGAGAGAGAGAGAGAGAGAGAGAGAGAGAGAGAGAGAGAGAGAGAGAGAGAGAGAGAGAGAGAGAGAGCTGAGCTGATGCATGTCGTGTAAACAGGCATGTTATGTAACACGCGAATCCATATGTTTGTGTATTCTCATCTGTCATATTATCAGTTAAATACCATTTGATTTTATCATGCATAATATAAACTCATGTTCATTACTGTAGTTTGAGTGAGAGAGTCAGTGAGTGTGAATGAGACACAGAACGAGTGAGCGTGAGAGTGAATGAGTGAGCGGGAGAGTGAATGAGTGAGCGGGAGAGTGAATGAGTGAGCAGGAGAGTGAATGAGTGAGCAGGAGAGTGAATGAGTGAGCGTGAGAGTGAATGAGCGGAAGAGTGAATGTGTGAGAGTGAATGTGTGTGGGTGTGTGTGTGTGTGTGTGTGAGAGAGAGAGAGAGAGAGAGAGAGAGAGAGAGAGAGAGAGAGAGAGAGAGAGAGAGAGAGAGTATCACTATTTTTACGTCACATACATTTTATGTACACATTTTCCCCCATGTTTAACATTTTTATGAGACTGCTCATGACAAGTGTCAGTGTATGTGTGTGAGTAAAGTGTGGGAGCTTGTTCATATTAGTTTCAATACTAATGTGAGACATTTTGTATGTGTCTAGATGTGAGGAAGTGTGAGTGTATGTGGATGATGTGTGTGAGTGTGGGGATATGTGTGGGTGGGGGTTGTGTGGGTGTGGGTATGCGTTTGGATGGGTTGGGGTGTGTGGGTTTTGGTGGGTAGTGGTATTTGTGGGTGTTGGTGGGATGTGTGGATGGATGTGTGGGGGTGAAAGTAGGGGTGTTGGAATGGGTGTGAGGGATGTGTGTATGGGTGGAGGATATGTGTATGGGACGGATGCGGGGGATGTGTGTTTATGTGGGTGGAGATGTGTGGATGGTTTGAGGAAGTATGTGTGGGAGGCGGGTTGTGTGGGTAGGGGATTGTGTTGGGTGGATTGGGGATGCAAGGGCGGGTGGGGAGAAGTGTATGGGTGTGTGGGTTTGAGATATGCGTGTGGTGTGTTTGTGGGGGATGTGTGAATGATGTGTGGGTGGAGGGTATGTTTGTGGTGGTATGGGTGGAGGATAGTGTGTGGTGTGAGGGATGTGTGTGATGGGTGCGGGGAATGTGCGTATGGGTGGGGTATATGTGTGGATGAGTAGGGGATTGTGGTGGTTGGGGGAAGTATGTGGGGTGTGTGGGTGGGAGATGTGTGTGTGTGGATGGGGAATGTGTGGGTGGGGGTGTGTGAGTGGCTTAGGGATGTGTAGGTGGGTGAGGGAGTTGTATGTGTTGGGGTGGGATGTGTGAGTGGGTGGAGGGTGTGTGTGGGTAGTGGTATTGTGATCGAGAGATTGGTTGGGGGTGGGTGTGTGGGTGCGTAGTGGAGGATGTTTGCGTGAGTGAGTGTCTGTTGGTGGGACGGGTAGGGAATGCGTGTGTGGGTGGAGAGAGGTGTGTGGTGTGTTGGTTGGGGATATTGTGTGGGTGAGGTATGTGTGTGTGTGGGGGATTTTTGTGGTGTGTGAGTGGGGGTATGTGGGGTGGATCGGGTAAGGGTATCTGTGTGGGTGTGGGTGGGAATATTGTGTGGTATCTGGGTGGGGGATATGTGTGTGTTGTGTAAGTGGGGATGTGTTGGTGAGGGATGTGTGTGTGTGGTGCGTGGGTTGGGAATAGTGCGTGGTAGGAGGGTGTATGTGATGTGCGGGTGGGGGATTGTGTGGTGGGGGATTAGGTTATGGCATGTGTGGGTGGGTGGAAGTTGTATGTGTGGGTGGTGGGGTGTGTGTGAGTGGATTGGGGATGTATGGGTGGTTAGGGAGATGTGTGTGTGTGTGGGGGGGGGGGGGGGGGTGGGGGGGGGGGGAGACATGTTAGTTGGTGGGGATGTGTGTGTATGGTTTGGGGATGTGTGAGTGGATGTGCGATGTGTGGGTTGGTGGGGGATTGTGTGCATGGGTGGGGAATATGTTGTCGATAGAGATGTGGCTGGGGGATGGGTGGTTTGAGGTGTGGGTGGGGAGAGGATGTGTGGGTTAGGATGTGTATGTGGATGGGAGTGGGATGTGTGGGTTGGTGGGGGAATGTTTGTGGGTGGCGAGTGTGTTTTGGTTGGGGGATCAGGTGAGGGCAGTGTGTGCGGGTGAGGGATGTGCGGGAGGGAGATGGGTTGGTTGGTGGGGTATGTATGTGTCCCTTGGTGTGCGTGTGTGTGGGTAGGTGGGGGTGTGTATGTGTCCCTTGGTGCGCGTGTGTGTGGGTAGGTGGGGGTGTTGTGTGGGTGGGGTGATGTATGGATAGGTGGGAGATGGGCCTCACAACATGGTAATTAGCCTTGTTTATGTTTACAACATTCATTTCACAATGTTTATTTTTCTTCCTATGTAAATGTATAATGCTCTTGATGAACGAAAGACGAGTGATTGGAAGGGCCGAATGTAAGACGGGCCTGCGCGCCCAATCTGTGACCCTAATAAAGTTGATTTAGATTTGATTTGATTTGATACGTATCTACTTATATGCCTACCTACTTACCTACCTACCTACCTACCTACCTACCTACCTGAAGCAGAGAGAAAGGATGTAATCAACATAGTTTTGTGTACACACAAACATATAGGCAACTCGATATCGCGACATCATCTGTGACATTTTAAAACTGTAAAACAGTTAAACTTACCCCTGGTCGACCGAGGCTCGTCTTCCCTGGCGACTTCTTACAATGGCAATATACCCGGACCTAAACAGCTCCCAGAATTAGGACTTTTCCATAACACGTTGGCCTAAACACTATTCGCGGTTTGCAAATGCAGGTACGGAAATCCCCGCTATTACCTTTGCTTCAGTTCTTAGAAAACTTTCAAAGTTAGGGAAAGTGCTGTACGGACATAACACTAGATCAGGGTGATCTTTGCTTTAATTCTTAGAATCCTGTCAATTAAGAAGACAAAATACGGAGACGTGCAAGAGAACTTCTTCAGATACAGTTGCATGTCTAAGGAATTGAAATACTTCATCGATGTTTCCTTGTTCTTCGTTCACCTTGAGACATCAGTATGAATAAACGTAAAGAAAGCAGCAGTCAACTTGAGATTTCCTGACACCTCTATACAGACAGCTGGCCGTCTTGACAGACGATAGCTTCTTACACTGTGCTTCCAAACAAAAACAAATTACGGGGGCGGGGGAGGGGGGGAGGAAGAGCAGGGGGCATAACATCTCCGTAGCACACAGCTTGTGGTGAAATGCGGATACCGGGTGTTTTCCACGCAGCATGATCCCTCTCACGGTCTGCCTCGTTTACTCCAGAGGAAAGGTAACACAAATACAGCTGGAACAATACAAGCTGCAGAAGCTGCCGGATTAGCAAAGCAATGGTCTAACTGTCTATATGTCGAACCTCCCATCCTAGAACAGTTGCTCACCAAGGCTTAGAACCTGGTCAGCCCTGCCATGACATTTAGTTTTTAGGTTGCATTCCCTGGAACTAGGATAAGGGTTACACCCTCCAAATTGTCCTTCTCACCCCCCCCCTCCCCCACCCCCCCCCCCCCCCCCCCCCCCCCCCCCCCCCCCCGAAGCCGTTGGCAGAATGTCGGGTGTCGTGTTTGATGAGCCTCCTCAATATTCGGCGCTAACAGAAATCTTTATAGAGTTCCTAAATTGGAGCGGGGGTAGGCCAAAATACTCTCCTCTGTTCTGCCTATGTTGAATACTCCTGCAACACATATTTAACTGTAATTTTACCAGTTCCACAGTTATATTCATCAGGTATCTCCTATCTGTTGTTTATTAAACATCGTTAGTCGTTAGTCTCTGAACCAACCTGAAGGTAACGGGTGACCCTATTATGCGCATTTCTTGCGCCAGCGAGTACATACGAAATACTCCTCGCTGTCCCGTATGAAAAGTGGAAACGACAACAGACCCGACAAAACCAACAGCATGCATGCATGCATAAGACCACTGCCAGAATGCCAACACAATAGTCCGCTACTAGAATAACAGTTAATCGTCGATGGAAGCAGCAGTAACTAGAAAATCTAACAGTTGCACACGCATTGCTGCATAACACAAACCAGCTAGTTCAGGAATTGGCCACCCGCCATTTTTCTGAACATGCAGTCCAGATCACAAAGCATCGTGGACAGATGAAACAGCACTCCACGTGAAAAGCACAGCTCGCAGTGTCGTATCAAGCACTCAACTGTAGTAACAATTGGGATAAGGTGGCTTCACTTAACTTCTACCCTCCAAAGACTGTTTCGTAACACATGCAATTACATTGTAACGGGGGCTGTGCTGGCACAGTAGCCAGAAGCTCGCCTGCCAACCAGCTGGGCATGGGCTCGAAATTATCACGGAGAAGGATTTTACAAGTGACCTGAGCTTACCGCGCATACTACAGACCCCTGGTAATTGGATTTTGAAAACAGCAGGCCGAACAGGTGTCTGCCATGGTAAAATGATAAAATTCATTCAAATTAGAAAATTTACCCACTATGACATATTTATGGCGTGTGTGACTCTGGTATGGCACAGCTGCAACCTTGTGGTTGCTACAGAGTTCGTGAGCACTGTTAAGATTAATTACCGTATAGTACAAACCTACTGATGCTCACGGTTTCCTCCTGTACAGCTCATCCCACCCCAAAAGCTACAAAGATTCCATCCCATATTCTCAGCTACTCCGCCTTCGTCGTATCTATCAGGATGATAATGACTTCCTCAAGAAAGCCCGTGAAATGCTTGACTTTTTCCGCAGACAGTCCTACCCAGAGGACGTCTTGTCCACAGCTTTCTGTCGCATAACCCAAGTCTCGCGGTAAATGCCCCTCGTCAAACAAACGCGACCGCCTAACAATGAACCTAAGCTCATCCTCACCTTCCATCCACATGCCTATGCCATCAAGCACATTTTCCTGCGACACCGTTCTATCTTGGAATCCGATCCAACCACTCGTGAGATATTCTCCAATGGCCCCAGGGTAATTTTCCGTCGTAACCAGAGCCTCAGAGACCACCTTGTGCATAGTCGCCTCCCCACGGTTACTTCATCTGTGGGCACATTCGAATGCCATCCTAAGAACTGTCTGACATGCCCATACGTTGTTCAGACACCAGAGATTGCATTCCCCCTAGGCACCTTCTCCTTGAAAGATTCTTTCACTTGTACATCCCCCAATCTGATATATGTCATCATCTGCAAACGATGTGACATGAAATACATTGGTCAAACTAGCAGACCCCCTCTGCCGTGCGTCCACCTTGACGAGGTAGAGGGGCTTCCGCGTTCCAATGACCCCAAGAGCTATGCCGACGGTAGCACAGCTACTGGTAGGGTCACCCATGTCGGACAGGTCAAGGGAGAGGGACCAGACGAAGTGACGCACAAACCTGCTGCCTTGTAGGTAGACTGGGGACAGTCAAAGGCTAGGGAAAGCACCCCAAAATATGCTTGTCGAAATCGGATGTACTGAGCCACAGGCTTGACAAAGCAGTGCAACGTAACTTTATCATTTCATGATGCCACAGATGAAAATTAATCGTTATGGTGCTAATCCCGTGAAGTCCCATCAGGCGGTGATAGTGCCGGGCCCCCTGCCTCGAGGGGGTCCACCCATGACTACTGGTGGTCACCTTCCCCTGTGCTGTGGAGTCAAGGCACAGAGGAGTAGGTTAAGAGCTATTGACCAAATACCAAGGACACTCAACATACTACAGTGGAATGCCGAAGGAGTTTATAACAAGAAAGAATCCCTGACCACAGCGTCTTCATAAAGATAGAATAGATGTGGCATGCATTCAAGAGACACACCTCAACGCCAAGCACAAATTTTCAGTCAGGGGATATCAGGCCACACGTTTCGACCGCGAAGGACATAAAGGAGGAGTTCTAATACTTACACGAAATACAATACCTTGCAGCGAAGTATCTGTGATCTCTGACAACCAAACATAAATTATAGGTGTTGATATAATGATAAAGGACGTGAAAATAAGAATTTACAATCTTTATAGCCCGGCAGATAAGGATCTTACACTCTCAAACATGAAAATAACTGACACAAATTGCATTATTGTCGGAGACTTTAATAGCCGTTCAGAAAGATGGGGATACCCAGATACTGACAAAAGAGGAGATGAAGTGGAGGACTGGGAAATAGACTCAAATCTCCATCTACTCAACAAAGCGGATGACACACCGAGCTTCTACTCCAGAAGATGGATTACCACTTCTACTCCAGACTTAGCTTTCTGCACAGAAGACATCCTCCACAAAATCGATCGCCATGTGCTGGACCAATTAGCAGGTAGTGACCACAGACCAATCAAGCTTGTAATGAATATGGAGTATGTTCCACAGGAGCAAAAGCCCTTGCCCCGCTGGAATTACAAACGAGCAGATTGGGACAGATTTGCCATACTAACAGACAAATATTGTGAAAACATAAATACACGATATGGCAACATAAAGCAAATGGTGGAAAGTCTAAACAGAGCGATAATACAGGCAGCCACTGAGTCTATTCCAAGAGGAGCGAGGAAAAATTACAAACCATACTGGACTGAAGAATTACAAAGTTTGGAGGACAAAGTTGAAGATGCCAGGAAGACAGCAGAGAGAGAACAAACAATTGAAGCGAATACCTCTCTCAAAGCCATCTCAGCAAAATATAAAAGAACAGTAAATCAAACATCAAGAGATCGTTGGAGGGAAAAAAACAGAAAACCTGAATTTTGACAGGGATGGAAACAAACTATGGAAACTAGTGAAAGCCATGAACAATGAAGGACCTAGAAACAAACAAATAACAATTAATCAAGGAAATGCCTTGCTTACAGGAAAAAAGGCTGCAAATGCACTAATGGAACACTATGCCAATGCAAACCATATTTAATTCAAAACCAAAGAAACAATCAAAAACAAACAATACAAAAAAACAATAAAAAAAATAATAAAAATACAAAAAAGACAGCAGCCAAAAAATATACAAATTAACAAAAAAATGGAAAGGGAATGAAACCCAAAAAAAAGAAATTAAAAAAATGGGAACACAAAGAAAACAATGGTTTTAACCAACAAAGAAAAAAACAGCAGCCAAATAAATGGAAAGGGGAAATCCCAAAGGAAAAGGAAAAGGGAATAATACCCCCAAAAAAAAAAAACCGGAAAAAATGGAAACACCATAAAAACTAATTTGGGTTTGGAAAAAAGGGAAGAAACAATGGGAGGCCCAAATCACTGGAAGAAAAAATTTTTCCCCACCCGGGAGGAAGGAAAAACAAAACTAAACCAAAAAACCCAAAGAAAAGGAAAAAGGGGCCTTAAGAAAAAAGGGACACCTACAGTCTATTTGTTTAGGGAAAAAATTTTTTAAAATAAAGGAAAGGAAAGGACTGAAAGAAAAAAAATCAAAAACCCGCAGGTTTGTTTGGGGAAAAAAATTTTAAATGGAAAAAGGGAATCCTTGAGAAAAAAAACTGCCAAAAAAAAAAAAAAAAAAAAAAAAAAAGGGGGGGGGGGGGGGGGGCAAAAGTACAAGGACAAACAAGCAAAATGATGCTGCTGGAGCAAGGTGTCCCCCAAGGAGGAGTTCTTTCACCAACATTATTCCTAGCATATATAAATGACATCACAGAAAATTTTCCAGCCAGAGTACACACATCCTCCTTTGCAGATGACCTAGCCATATGGACATCTGAAGAATATATTAGTACAGCTAACAGCAGAATACAGCAAGCCTTATTAGCGCTAGAGGACTGGTCAAAATCATGGCTAGTGAAGATAAGTGAGGAGAAAACAACATGCACAGTGTTCTCCCTCTCAAATAAAACTCAGCAACCTAAGCTGGTATTGAATGGAAAAAAATTGCGCCATGAAGAAAATCCAAACTATCTAGGAGTCACCTTTGATCGTCGCCTGACATGGAAGACACAGGTTGAGAAAAATCGAACAAGAGCAAGGCAGAGAATGGCAATCATGAAAAAGCTTGCTGGTACAACGTGGGGAGCAGATGAGAAAGTTCTCAAGAAGTTATATACTGGACGGGGGAGGCCAGTACTGGAATATGGCATTGCAGCTTGGGCAACAGCAGCTAAGTCAAACTTTAACAAAATAAGTAGAGTCCAAAACCAAGGAATGCGAATCATAACTGGAAGCCTGAAGACAACGCCTATTAATGAACTAGAAAAGATCACTTGTTTACAACCAATGCAGGATAGAAGAGATAGCAGAGCCCAGCAACAAGCAGAAAAAAATTTTGAAGATTGACAGACCACCCTATGTACAACAGATTTAATGGTTTTGGAAAGGGAAGACTGAAGCGTAGCAACTTTGTAGAAACTGCAAAACGAAGGATTAGGGCAGATCCTATACTTAACATATCAACAGTCAAGCCCATACACAATGCACACAAATTCCCAGCTTGGAGACAGCAGCAACTGCCTGAGATGATAGAAAACATTCCTGGTATTGAGAAAAAGAACACTCAGCATGAAACCGAAAGAAGAGAAATAACCCTAAACTACATAAAAGAACATTACCCAAGCAGGAATTGGACCCATGCATATACAGATGGATCAGCCAAAAATTCAATAGAGAATGGAGGAGGAGGAATTCTCCTAATTTAAAAAAAAAGGGGTGAAAAAAAAAACATTTAATGGCAACTGGAAAATTTTCAAGTAACTTCAAAGCGGAGGTAGAGGCTCTGAAAAATGCAGCAGAAATGCTCCTGATGGAGGAAAATAAAGAGAAGCAAATAGCTATCTTCACAGATGCAAAGTCAGCTGTCTCAATACTGAAGAGCAATAAAAGCACAGAACTAACTGACCTAAGAGCAGCACTCCATGGTCTATGCCAGAAATCCAAAAAAATTGTAATACAGTGGATCCCATCACATCTCAGTATACCTGGAAACGAAGAGGCTGACAGACTGGCAAAAGAGGGCGGACGACTACCACAGCCTGACATAGACATAACCTATAATGAGGCAAAGAGGTTGAAAAAAAATTTAAAACCAAAAAAAAAACCCCCCCCCGGGGGGGTTTTTAAAAACCCCAAAAAAAAAATTTTCCCCCCGGGAAAAAGGGAAAACCCTTTTAAAAAAAAAAGGGGCCAAAAATTGTAGAACTGGAAAAATGACAGCAAAACATTTGCTGCAGGATTGCCCAACGTATGCAGAACAGAGAAAGATATTTTGGCCCACACCTGCTTCATTTGAGGACAAGCTCTATGGAGATATCAACAAGCTCAAGTTGACCGCAGCTTACTTTAACTAATACAGGTTGACATTTAAAGGTGCATGAAGACCCAGAGGCATGAAATGGAATATTGCTTGGATAGCAAATCCATTATGTGGGAAAATCCAAAACGAAAGCTCGCTGTGTGGGCTTCATAAAAGGTGGAAAAGTGTCCTAGTGGCACGAAATGGAATATTGCTTGGATAGCAAATCCATTACGGGGAAAATCCGAATCAAAAACCCATTGTGTGGGCTTCATAAAAGGTGGAAAAAATGTCCTAGTGGCAGAAATGGAATATTGCTTGGATAGCAAATCCCTTACGTGGAAAGTCCGAATTTAAAAGCCCACTTTGGGCTTCATAAAAGGTGGAAAAGTGTCCTAGTGGCACGAAATGGAATATTGCTTGGATAGCAAATCCCATTACATGGAAAGTCCGAATCGAAAGCTCACTGTGTGGATGTCATCTGCAGACTGCATACTTCTGGTTTCCGGAAGAACAGCCTATGGTGAACGGAAGGCCCAATATACGGAAGTGAGGCTAAAGCAGCCATGTGCAGGACGTGACGATTCCTTGGGTGAGCCCAGTACCAGAGCGCTATGTATCGGCTCTGCAAGTATGGAAGCCTCCTTGGATGGCGGGGAATGCCCATGGTCTGCCCCTGCCTTCCCTTGAGGGCTTGACCAGGATCTTTGGCTGTTCTATATGGACCAGCTGGGATGGGGGATAACACCACAACAGTGAGAGTCAAACGTCCTAAGAAACCCCCGGGAAGGTTAAACCCGGTCAACAAATGCCCGCAGAAGTCGGATGTGTCGGCCTAACGGCCCCAAAAAACGCAGCTCTGCTGTAAACAGGCACAACGCAATCACATCCGAAAAAAAAACTCCGGATGAACGAAGAAGAAAAAGGAAGAAACTAGCAAAAGCCTTGCTTAGGTTTAGAGAACACCTCAGAGACCCCAAAATCGGGGCCCTGACAAACCTGTCCCCAACCATTTCAATTCCCCAAACCCAAAATTTAGTCGACGATGTAGGGTGTCACCGCATTGAAACCCTTACCCCAACAGCTCCGTTAGGCTAAAAATTGAAGGCCAGTTTAATCAAAAATTTTGGGGATGGCGTCCATCCAGCAGGTATCAATACTTTTGGTGGGGGCTACGTTAAACTGTGCCATCTTCTCCAAATTTTTTACACGGGTCTATTACAATCGTCCTTCCCCCCCCCCCCCCCCATATTCAACCTAACTTTTCCCCCAAAACCCATATATTTTCTATGGGGACGGTTCGCATATTTTTGGCGACGTAAATCCTTTTGGCAAACCAAACTAAAACTTAAAAACCTCTCAGCCAAAGAGTGCCTTCGCATTGGAAAAATCCCCTTTTCTGCTCCCACATGGAAAAGTAGGGGTTGTTTTTTTTTTTGTTTTTTTTTTTTTGGTTTTTTTTATATTCGTTGTCCTATCAAACCGTTTTTGCCCTTTGTCCTTGAAAAAGATTCGGGAGAATCGAAACGTGGGCCCGTCCTGTGTGTCGTTATTGTACGCTTTTGTGTGTTTTTTATTTTATTATTCTTTTTATATATTTATTGAGTTCCTTTTTTCGGATTTTCCCCCTTTTTGGGAAAGGGCCCCCCTTTTTTTAAAAAAAAAAATTTTTTTTTTTTCCCGGGGAAAAAATTTTTTTCTCCAATTCATATTGTTATATCCTGCTGCAGCCGGTTTTTTTTTTTTTAAAAAAAACCCTTTGGGGATGGGGGAAAAGGGGGTTTTGGGGGGGGGGAAACCCCCCCCGGGGGGGGGGGCGGGGGGTTTTT
>JACEFZ010000085.1:0-15705 GCA_014155875.1 Cepaea nemoralis | reverse complement strand
GGGTTTGATCCCGCTACCTAGGTATCAGCACACGACGAGTTTCTCTTATCCTTTCGGTCATTCTAAGTAATAATAATAATAATAGTAGTATTAGTGAGCCGCGGCTGTCCGAGTAGCTAGAACGCCGGATTCTCCTTCGGGAGACCCGGGTTAGAATCATCGGTAAATTGTGGATTTTTTTCTGTCGGGGGGAAAAAGAAAACCGTAACCCTGCACAGTTCGCGGCGACTGTTCTAGCCAGGCGGCCCTTAATTCCTCAGGCACAAAGCCTTCTCCCTACCCACACCCCCTTCCTGCCAAACACAGGTAAGGTACTATACCGCATAAATGGCAGTTTGACAGTATTAATATATGTACACAGATTATGGTCGCCACTAAGAAGAAGGAAAAACCACAATATAATATACAAGTAAATGGGAGTATTCTTAAACAAGTGAATCGGCAAAATTATCTCGGAGCATGCAAAGAATACCATGGACAGATTGAAAAACCAATGACCAAGTCCTACAAGAAACAAATGAAATCGTACACTGATTAGAGAAATTAGACGTAGACAGTCAACATTTTTCGGTTACATTATGAGTAGAAATACATTGGAGAACTGGTGACACCTGGCAAGATCGAGGGGAAGCGGACAAGGGGAAGGCAGAGAACTAAATACCTGGATGTATTGGCCACGTGTTATGGCCGAGACAAGAAACTGAGCTGATCCACGACTCTGGTGATCGAGTGAGATGGCGAAACATGGCCGCCCACGCTTATCTGAGCGGCACGTGATGAATGCATTTCTATTATTATTATTATTATTATTATTATTATTATTATTATTAGTAGTTTAGTTTTAGTTTAGACGACGGATCAATATCACGGCACACGGGTGTAACCCGTAAGTGCTCCGTTCTACTCCTAACTCAAGCCTGAGTACGGAGAATCTCAGCTGAGTGCTCGAACTCCGTAGCACTGAGGAGGATCCTGAAATACTTTGGGTATATTTTTAATTTGGCCTGGGCATCGCCGTTAGGCTACTATTTTTCGATTTCCAACTGCCAAGGGATCTTTTACGTGCGCAACAATACACACGGGCGTCCGATCTCAATACTCAGAGACCAGGGGAAATTGTGTTACTAGAAGTTCACGTAAAAAAAAATCTCGGTCCTCACCGGGACTTGAACACCGGGACCTCCAGCACACAAGGCGGATGCCCGTAATAAAAATTAGTAGTAGTAGTAGAAGTAGTAGTAGTTGTAGTAGTAGTAGTAGTAGTAGTAGTAGTAGTAGTAGTAGTAGTAGTAGTAGTAGTAGTAGTTGTTGTTGTTGTTGTTGTTGTTGTTGTTGTTGTTGTTGTTGTTGTTGTTGTGGCAGTAGTAGTAGGAGTAGTAATCGTTTAGTGGTGGTGGTGGTGGTGGTGGTGGTGGTGGTGGTAGTAGTAGTAGTAATAGTAGTAGTAGTAGTAGTAGTAGTAGTAATAATTAGTAGTTTGTAATAATTAGTAGCAGTAACAGCAGCAGTAGTAGCAGTAACAACACTGGTACGCATCAGTAGCAGAGACAGCAGCATTAACAGCAATCTGAAACCTTCGAAGAAGATTTCTGACATTAGTCTCCTTAACCAACCCCGCTACAAATGTTATGTCGAAGGGTCGGTCTAATGCAATTTACAGGTTTTCACTTTGCTTCGGGCAGAAGCGATGTTGCCTTAGCATTCACTTCTACTGATTTTAACCCTCTGACATCGTAATTCTTCCCAATTCCATCAACATTTCTGTGTGGGTAACTCCTGTAATGTGTTTTACATTCTTGACTTTTCCTGAGCAAGTTTGATCTCTGTGATTAAAGTCAGAGGGTTTGCCGTGGATCTTCTTCTCCTTCTTCTTCTTCTTCTTCTTCTTCTTCTTCTTCTTCTTCTTCTTCTTCTTGTCTTCCTCCTCCACTACCTCATTCGTCTTCTTGTTTCTTTTTGTCCTCTTTCTTCACCACCTCATTCTTCTTCTTCTTCTTATTCTTCATCTTCTTCTTCTTTTTCTTCTTCTTCTTCATCTTCTTGTCTTCCTCCTCCACTACCTCATTCGTCTTCTTGTTTCTTTTTGTCCTCTTTCTTCACCACCTCATTCTTCTTCTTCTTCTTCTTCTTCTTCTTCTTCTTCTTCTTCTTCTTCTTCTTCTTCTTCTTCTTCTTCTTCTTCTTCTTCTTCTTCTTCTTCTTCCTCTTCTTCTAGTCTTCCTCCTCCACCACCTTTTTCCTATTCTTCAGCTGCTGCTCCGTCTTCGTTCCCCCGTGACAGTTTGTTATATTCTCGTGTTACACAGACCGCCACATTTGAATGTTAGACTGTAGATGTGTTTGTTACATGCGAGTACTCAGGGTACTCGTTGTTTCCTTCAAGATATCTACTTCTTTGGTTAACAACTAACGAGATACATCAAAATGTATCTGGCATTAAATTGTGCAATCTGCTATTTGTGTCTTCTGAGTTTATACCGACAACCGAAAAATATAACTAGTCTATATTTCCTTAACCAGTTTATATGTGTATACACAATTGGAATACAGAACAGCTACTGTTCATTCGCATCATTTTTAGAGAGGACAGAAGATCCGACAGAGAGATCTTCATCATCATCATCATCATCATCATCATCATCATCATCATCATCATCATCATCACCATCATCCAGTGTCTTGCCGACTGGCGTGAACGATGATGGTTCTCCACAAATTACCATCTCCGACGGCATGGATCAATTCATGTGTTGACTCTCTTCCGTGATATAACACAAGCTGGTCAAGAAATATCTAACGCTGTCTTCCCCAGTCTCTCTTTCCACAAATCTTTCCAGTTGTCATAACGTATTCCAGTTTTTGTCTTCACATAATGTGGCCAATATATGATAACTTCTCTTTTCTGGCAGAGAGATAGAAACAGGATATAGCACGTCAAACAATACCCACTTATCAACTGTCATTTTTACTCATACATAGGAAGATTGCTATGGAAGTTCAGTGACAAATGGTAATAGCATTTCTTGTCCACTGTCAAATCTGTTCCTTGTAAAGACAAATAGACAAGGCCTCATTCTGGCTTGTTCGAGTTTGCAGGCTTTTTTAAGAAATATGTTTCCCTCTACACATAACTGCTACGGCATTCTTCTTCTTCTTCTTCCTCTTCTTCTTCTTCTTCTTCTTCTTCTTCTTCTTCTTCTTCTTCTTCTTCTTCTTCTTCTTCTTCTTCTTCTTCTTCTTCTTCTCCTTCTCCTCCTCCTTCTCCTCCTTCTCCTTCTCGTTCTTCTTATTTCCTGTCAGTTAATTAGTTACAATCGAACCTAACAGTTTTGCTTGTTTGATTTATAATTTTGTATTCAACGAGGATAGTTTTTGGAAATCTAGAAAGAGTGCTTCATTCTCCCGCCAAAGAGCACATGGAAAAATTATCTGCGCAGTTCTCGTAAACTGAAGATAACGCGAGATTCCAGACGTGTGTACGTCACTGTGACGCATGTTTTAACTATTCCTCACTTTCTTCTCCATCATTCTCCTCCTCCTCCTCCTCCTCCTGCATATTCCCCATTTTTATTATTCATCTTCTTCTTCGTCTACTCATCCTCTTCCTCATCCTCATCCTCTTCCCGTATGTCCTCTTTTTGCTTTTTATTCTTCACCATCTTTGTCGTCTCCTCCCCGTCTTCCTCATCATCCTCCGTCTATTCCTCCTAATTGTTATCTTTTTTTTTATTATTCTTCGTCTCCTCCCCCTCCTCCTTCTCCTCCTCCTCCTCCTGCTCATCCTTCTTCTTCTTCTTCTTCTTCTTCTTCTTCTTCTTCTTCTTCTTCTTCTTCTTGCATTCTGAAATATCATTAAGGAAAACAAAAATCAAACATATCACATTTCGATGAAAGTCATACATACTGGCTGTCTTTGCTCCAGGTACACACTAGCCCGTCAGTCGTTTTGTCTCTGCGATGTGCTCGCTAGTGAGCAGCGGTGGCATATTGGCTAGACACTTGCCTACCGGCTCAGTTGTCATCGGTTCTAATTCGGGTGGAATGTTTTAATTGACCTGGGAGTTCCCAGGACAGCCCAGGCTAAGATGTGTGTCAGGAAGTCTGATGGGGTAAAGGCCGTCGGTGTGATATTGGCCATGTAACCCGCCGATTGGGCTCTATATAAATGTGGGTGTGGCAACATTTGCCTTTAGCGGGGTAAGGCTTGGAAAATGGTTCTTATATTATATAACATATATACAGTAAAACGTGGGGCTTGTGGAGGGGACCCAGCGATCGATAGAGAGAGAGAGAGAGAGAGAGAGAGAGAGAGAGAGAGAGAGAGAGAGAGAGAGAGGGAGAGAGAGAGAGAGAGAGACGGACAGATATAGAGACAGACAGACGGGCAGACAGACTGACAGGCAGATACAGAGACAGATATACAGGCAAATATAGAAACAGAGAGAGAGAGACAGAAAAACAGAGAGAGACAAAAACAGAGACAGAGAGAGACGGAGAGACACAGAGAGACAGCGAGAGAGTCAGACGGACAGACAAACAGACAGACAACTAGACATATATAGAGACAGTTATAGAGACAGACAGAGAGAGAGAGCAGAGAGAGAGACAGAGCCAGAGAGAGGCAGACATATAGACGACAGACGGACAGACACACATTTATAGAGACATATATAGAGACATATGTAGTGAAAGATAGAGACGGAGAGTAACAGAGAAAGATGGGGGACAAAGAGACACAGCGAGAGAGAGAGAGAGAGAGAGTGACAGACGGATGGACAAACAGACATATATAGAGACAGTTATAGAGAAAAAAGAGAGAGAGACAGAATGACAGAGAAAGAGCGAGAGAGAGACAGCGAGAGAGAGAGACGGAGGCACAAATAGACAAATATAGATATAGATATAGAGTTAGTTATAGAGACATACATATATATATATATATATATATATATATATATATATATATATATATATATATATATATATATATATATATATAGAGAGAGAGAGAGAGAGAGAGAGAGAGAGAGAGACGGAGGTACAAATAGACAAATATAGATATAGATATAGAGTCAGTTATAGAGACATACATATATATATATATATATATATATATATATATAGAGAGAGAGAGAGAGAGAGAGAGAGAGAGAGAGAGAGAGAGAGAGAGAAACAGACATAAAGACAGTCCTGCAGATATGAGACAGATATACAGGCAGATATGAGACAGAGAGAGACAGCGAGAGAGAAATAGACATATAGAGAGACAGAGGGACAAACGGCCAGATATAGAGACATATATAGAGACAGTTATAGAGGTCCAGAGAGCAGAGAGAAACAGAGACAAAGGGCGAGAGAGAGAGAGAGAGAGAGAGAGAGAGAGAGAGAGAGAGAGAGAGAGAGAGAGAGAGAGAAATAGACAGAAAGACAGAAAGACACATAAAGAGCGACAGACAGAGAGACAGACGGACAGACAGACAGTGAGACAACGTGAGGCAGGCAGACATAGAGACAGGGAAAGAGAACAAACATCCATCCATCATGTGCCGTGCCGATAAGCGTGAGCGCTCATATACTGCCATGTCACTCGATCACCAGAGTCGTGGATCAGCTCTATGTTCTTGTCTCGACCATGCCACGTGGCCAAGCCATCCAAGTATTTAATTCTCGGTCTTCCCTTGGTCTCTTCCCTTCGATCTTGCCAGTCGTCACCAAGTTCTCCAATTCATACAAACCTTATTTTCAAAGGGGAAGAAATCTGGCACTCAGGCATGTCTTTTACATTCGTCCCTTCCAATCACACATCTTTTGTTCATCATTGTGCATGTTACATTTACAAAGGGAAAAAAAACACATTGTCAAACGATTGGTGTCAACATAAGCAATGCATATTACCATGTTATGAGACTGGAAGGCAAATGCACGTATACACGCACATTCATAAACACATGCACACAAACCTGCATACATACTTACATCATTTACCCACACTCCCACAGTTATGCACCCACTCAATAACACGCAAATAAACACTCACACAGACAGACAGACAGACAGACAGACAGACAGACAGACAGATAGACCTACCGACCCACCCTCCGACCGACCCACCCACCCACCGACCCACTGACCCACCGACCGACCAACCCACCCACCCACCGACCCACCGACCCACCCACCCACCGACCCACAGACCTACCGACTGGCTGGCCGACGGACAGGCAGGCAGGCAGAGTTAGAGATAGACAGACATAGAGAGACAGACAGACGGGCAGGCAGCAGGCAAGCAGAGTTAGAGATAGACAGAGATAGAGAGAGACAGACAGACAGAGACAGATAGACAGAGAGCGAGACAGACAAAGACATAGAGATAGAGAGAAATCGTGGATCTTAGACTGTGAAGGCGAATGTAGACAATCGCTTTAAACGTAGCTACGGTGATATTGTTTGTTGTACGGACCAGCTTAACATATTCTTACGTAATGATCTTTTGGTTGGTTGGTTGCCTTATTTGGTTAGTTTGTTGGTTCGATCGTTCTTTGGTTTATTGGTTTATTGATTTTTGTTTTTGTTTTAGGTCGTTCGTTCGTTGGGTTGTTTATTTGTTGGTTAGTTCGTTCGTTCGTTGGTTGATTGCTTTATCGGCTGCTGTTTTACTTGGTTGGTTGGTTGGTTGGTTGGTTGGTTGGTTGGTTGGTTGGTTGGCTGGTTAGTTATATGTTGGTTGGTTGGTGGGTGGGTGAGTGGGTTGGTTATATCGTCGTTGGTTTGTTAGTTTATTTCTTTCATTGGTTTAATAGTCGGTTCGTTGGTTCGATATAGTAGATATAGTAGTTTAGTAGTACTTATAGGAGTACAGTAGTAGTAATGAAGTAGTGGTACACTAGTAGTAACAAAGTAGTGGTTGTGGTTGTAGTAGTAGTAGTAGTAGTAGTATCAGTAGTAGTAGTAGTAGTAGTAGTAGTGGTAGTAGTAGTAGTAGTAGTAGTAGTAGTAGTAGTAGTAGTAGTAGTAGTAGTAGTAGTAGTAGTAGTAGTAGTAGTAGTAGTGGTAGTAGTAGCAGCAGCAGCAGCAGCAGCAGTAGTAGTAGTAGTAGTAGTAGTAGTAGTAATAGTAGTAAGAAGTAGTAGTAGTAGTAGTAGCAGCAGTAGTAGTAGTAGTAGTAGTAGCGGCAGTAGTAGTAGTAGTAGTAGTAGTAGTAGTAGTAGTAGTAGTAGTAGTAGTAGTAGTAGTAGTAGTAGTAGCAGAAGTAGTAGTAGTAGTAGTAGCAGTAGTAGTAGTAGTAGTAGTAGTAGTAGTAGTAGTAGTAGTAGTAGTAGCGGCAGTAGTAGTAGTAGTAGTAGTAGTAGTAGTAGTAGTAGTAGTAGTAGTAGTAGTAGTAGTAGTAGTAGTAGTAGTAGTAGTAGTAGTAGTAGTAGTCTAGTAGTAGTAGCAGAAGTAGTAGTAGTAGTAGTAGCAGTAGTAGTAGTAGTAGTAGTAGTAGCGGCAGTAGTAGTAGTAGTAGTAGTAGTAGTAGTAGTAGTAGTAGTAGTAGTAGTAGTAGTAGTAGTAGTAGTAGTAGTAGTAATGTGAGTAGACTGTTTTTTTTTGTTTCGTTCGCTCGCTTTGAACTCAAGCTTAGTCCATTGACGTGCTACTTCTAATGGACTGGACTGATTTTTGCGTAGGGATTAGCTTTCCCTTTTGCCAGTGCCCATCCCCATGTGGCGAACCCAGTCCGACTTCTAAGATACTCGTAATTTACAATTTACGTTCCCAAGTCAAGGACTAAAAGTCAAACTATTAGTGCAATTTACTGGTATAGGGGTTGATCCCGCTACCTAGGTATCAGCACACGACGAGTTCTCTTATCCTTTCGGTCATTCTAAGTAATAATAATAATAATAGTAGTATTAGTGAGCCGCGGCTGTCCGAGTAGCTAGAACGCCGGATTCTCCTTCGGGAGACCCGGGTTAGAATCATCGGTAAATTGTGGATTTTTTTCTGTCGGGGGGAAAAAGAAAACCGTAACCTGCACAGTTCGCGGCGACTGTTCTAGCCAGGCGGCCTTAATTCCTCAGGCACAAAGCCTTCTCCCTACCCACACCCCCTTCCTGCCAAACACAGGTAAGGTACTATACCGGCATAAATGGCAGTTTGACAGTATTAATATATGTACACAGATTATGGTCGCCACTAAGAAGAAGGAAAAACCACAATATAATATACAAGTAAATGGGAGTATTCTTAAACAAGTGAATCGGCAAAATTATCTCGGAGCATGCAAAGAATACCATGGACAGATTGAAAAACCAATGACCAAGTCCTACAAGAAACAAATGAAAATCGTACACTGATTAGAGAAATTAGACGTAGACAGTCAACATTTTTCGGTTACATTATGAGTAGAAATACATTGGAGAACTTGGTGACACCTGGCAAGATCGAGGGGAAGCGGACAAGGGGAAGGCAGAGAACTAAATACCTGGATGTATTGGCCACGTGTTATGGCCGAGACAAGAAAACTGAGCTGATCCACGACTCTGGTGATCGAGTGAGATGGCGAAACATGGCCGCCCACGCTTATCTGAGCGGCACGTGATGAATGCATTTCTATTATTATTATTATTATTATTATTATTATTATTATTATTATTAGTTTAGTTTTAGTTTAGACGACGGATCAATATCACGGCACACGGGTGTAACCCGTAAGTGCTCCGTTCTACTCCTAACTCAAGCCTGAGTACGGAGAATCTCAGCTGAGTGCTCGAACTCCGTAGCACTGAGGAGGATCCTGAAATACTTTGGGTATATTTTTAATTTGGCCTGGGCATCGCCGTTAGGCTACTATTTTTCGATTTCCAACTGCCAAGGGATCTTTTACGTGCGCAACAATACACACGGGCGTCCGATCTCAATACTCAGAGACCAGGGGAAATTGTGTTACTAGAAGTTCACGTAAAAAAAAATCTCGGTCCTCACCGGGACTTGAACACCGGGACCTCCAGCACACAAGGCGGATGCCCGTAATAAAAATTAGTAGTAGTAGTAGAAGTAGTAGTAGTGGTAGTAGTAGTAGTAGTAGTAGTAGTAGTAGTAGTAGTAGTAGTAGTAGTAGTAGTTGTTGTTGTTGTTGTTGTTGTTGTTGTTGTTGTTGTTGTTGTTGTTGTGGCAGTAGTAGTAGGAGTAGTAATCGTTTAGTGGTGGTGGTGGTGGTGGTGGTGGTGGTGGTGGTAGTAGTAGTAGTAATAGTAGTAGTAGTAGTAGTAGTAGTAGTAATAATTAGTAGTTTGTAATAATAGTAGCAGTAACAGCAGCAGTAGTAGCAGTAACAACACTGGTACGCAGCAGTAGCAGAGACAGCAGCATTAACAGCAATCTGAAACCTTCGAAGAAGATTTCTGACATTAGTCTTCCTTAACCAACCCCGCTACAAATGTTATGTCGAAGGGTCGGTCTAATGCAATTTACAGGTTTTCACTTTGCTTTGGGCAGAAAGCGATGTTGCCTTAGCATTCACTTCTACTGATTTTAACCCTCTGACATCGTAATTCTTTCCCAATTCCATCAACATTTCTGTGTGGGTACTCCTGTAATGTGTTTTACATTCTTGACTTTTCCTGAGCAAGTTTGATCTCTGTGATTAAAGTCAGAGGGTTTGCCGTGGATCTTCTTCTCCTTCTTCTTCTGCTTCTTCTGCTTCTTCTTGTTCTTCTTCTTCTTCTTCTTCTTCTTCTTCTTCTTCTTCTTCTTCTTCTTCTTCTTCTTCTTCTTCTTCTTCTTCTTCTTCTTCTTCTTCTTCTTCTCATCCTCCTCCTCCTCATTCTTCTTCTTCTTCTTCTTCTTCTTCTTCTTCTTCTTCTTCTTCTTCTTCTTCTTCTTCTTCTCCTCCTTCTTCTTCTTCTTCTTCTTCTTCTTCTTCTTCTTCTTCTTCTTCTTCTTCTTCTTCTTCTTCTTCTTCTTCTTCTTCTTCTTCTTCTTCTTCTTCTTCTTCTTCCTCTTCTTCTTCTTCTCTTCTTCTTCTTCTTCCTCTTCTTCTTCTTCTTCTTCTTCTACTTCTTCTTCTTCTTCTTCTTCTTCTTCTTCCTTCTTCTTCTTCTTCTTCTTCTTCTTCTTCTTCTTCTTCTTCTTCTTCTTCTTCTTCTTCTTCTTCTACTCTTCCTATCGTTCTACTGCAGCTAAAATTAGTGCCAGAAAATGCCTGGGAAATAAAGTCGGTTGATGTGATTCTGACCAAATCTTGCACTGATTCCCGATGGGTCTATACAAATGTGGGTCTTGCACCATACGTCAGGTCTGCCTAAGACGTGTAAGAGGGTCGTTTACTACTCCTCTCACTTACAGTAATTACTGTCCTAAGGCGGGTAAGAGGGTCGTTTACTACTCCTCTCACTTACAGTAATTACAGTCCTAAGGCGGGTAAGAGGGTCGTTTACTACTCCACTCACTTACAGTAATTACTGTCCTAAGGCGGGTAAGAGGGTCGTTTACTACTCCACTCACTTACAGTAATTACTGTCCTAAGGCGGGTAAGAGGGTCGTTTACTACTCCACTCACTTACAGTAATTACTGTCTTAAGACGTGTAAGAGGGTTGTTTACTACTCCACTCACTTACAGTAATTACTGTCTTAAGACGTGTAAGAGGGTTGTTTACTACTCCACTCACTTACAGTAATTACTGTCCTAAGGCGGGTAAGAGGGTCGTTTACTACTCCACTCACTTACAGTAATTACTGTCCTAAGACGTGTAAGAGGGTCGTTTACTACTCATCTCACTTACAGTAATTACTGTCCTAAGGCGGGTAAGAGGGTCGTTTACTACTCATCTCACTTACAGTAATTACTGTCCTAAGGCGGGTAAGAGGGTCGTTTACTACTCCACTCACTTACAGTAATTACTGTCCTAAGACGTGTAAGAGGGTCGTTTACTACTCCTCTCACTTACAGTAATTACTGTCCTAAGGCGGGTAAGAGGGTCGTTTACTACTCCTCTCACTTACAGTAATTACTGTCCTAAGGCGGGTAAGAGGGTCGTTTACTACTCCACTCACTTACAGTAATTACTGTCCTAAGGCGGGTAAGAGGGTCGTTTACTACTCCACTCACTTACAGTAATTACTGTCCTAAGGCGGGTAAGAGGGTCGTTTACTACTCCACTCACTTACAGTAATTACTGTCCTAAGGCGGGTAAGAGGGTCGTTTACTACTCCTCTCACTTACAGTAATTACTGTCCTAAGGCGGGTAAGAGGGTCGTTTACTACTCCACTTACTTACAGTAATTACTGTCCTAAGGCGGGTAAGAGGGTCGTTTACTACTCATCTCACTTACAGTAATTACTGTCCTAAGGTGGGTAAGAGGGTCGTTTACTACTCCTCTCACTTACAGTAATTACTGTCCTAAGGCGGGTAAGAGGGTCGTTTACTACTCCACTCACTTACAGTAATTACTGTCCTAAGGCGGGTAAGAGGGTCGTTTACTACTCCACTCACTTACAGTAATTACTGTCCTAAGGCGGGTAAGAGGGTCGTTTACTACTCCTCTCACTTACAGTAATTACTGTCCTAAGGCGGGTAAGAGGGTCGTTTACTACTCCACTCACTTACAGTAATTACTGTTCTAAGGCGGGTAAGAGGGTCGTTTACTACTCCACTCACTTACAGTAATTACTGTCCTAAGGTGGGTAAGAGGGTCGTTTACTACTCCTCTCACTTACAGTAATTACTGTCCTAAGGCGGGTAAGAGGGTCGTTTACTACTCCTCTCACTTACAGTAATTACTGTCCTAAGACGTGTAAGAGGGTCGTTTACTACTCCACTCACTTACAGTAATTACTGTCCTAAGGCGGGTAAGAGGGTCGTTTACTACTCATCTCACTTACAGTAATTACTGTCCTAAGGTGGGTAAGAGGGTCGTTTACTACTCCTCTCACTCACAGTAATTACTGTCCTAAGGCGGGTAAGAGGGTCGTTTACTACTCATCTCACTTACAGTAATTACAGTCCTAAGACGTGTAAGAGGGTTGTTTACTACTCCTCTCACTTACAGTAATTACAGTCCTAAGACGTGTAAGAGGGTTGTTTACTACTCCTCTCACTTACAGTAATTACTGTCCTAAGGCGGGTAAGAGGGTCGTTTACTACTCATCTCACTTACAGTAATTACAGTCCTAAGACGTGTAAGAGGGTTGTTTACTACTCCTCTCACTTACAGTAATTACTGTCCTAAAGCGGGTAAGAGGGTCGTTTACTACTCCTCTCACTTACAGTAATTACTGTCCTAAGGCGGGTAAGAGGGTCGTTTACTACTCATCTCACTTACAGTAATTACTGTCCTAAGGCGTGTAAGAGGGTTGTTTACTACTCCTCTCACTTACAGTAATTACTGTCCTAAGACGTGTAAGAGGGTCGTTTACTACTCCACTCACTTACAGTAATTACTGTCCTAAGACGTGTAAGAGGGTCGTTTACTACTCCTCTCACTTACAGTAATTACTGTCCTAAGGCGGGTAAGAGGGTCGTTTACTACTCCTCTCACTTACAGTAATTACTGTCCTAAGGCGGGTAAGATGGTCGTTTACTACTCATCTCACTTACAGTAATTACTGTCCTAAGGCGGGTAAGAGGGTCGTTTACTACTCATCTCACTTACAGTAATTACTGTCCTAAGGCGTGTAAGAGGGTTGTTTACTACTCCTCTCACTTACAGTAATTACTGTCCTAAGACGTGTAAGAGGGTCGTTTACTACTCCTCTCACTTACAGTAATTACTGTCCTAAGGCGGGTAAGAGGGTCGTTTACTACTCATCTCACTTACAGTAATTACTGTCCTAAGACGTGTAAGAGGGTCGTTTACTACTCCTCTCACTTACAGTAATTACAGTCCTAAGACGTGTAAGAGGGTTGTTTACTACTCCTCTCACTTACAGTAATTACAGTCCTAAGACGTGTAAGAGGGTTGTTTACTACTCCTCTCACTTACAGTAATTACTGTCCTAAGGCGGGTAAGAGGGTCGTTTACTCATCTCACTTACAGTAATTACTGTCCTAAGGCGTGTAAGAGGGTTGTTTACTACTCCTCTCACTTACAGTAATTACTGTCCTAAGACGTGTAAGAGGGTCGTTTACTACTCCTCTCACTTACAGTAATTACTGTCCTAAGACGTGTAAGAGGGTCGTTTACTACTCCTCTCACTTACAGTAATTACTGTCCTAAGGCGGGTAAGAGGGTTGTTTACTACTCCTCTCACTTACAGTAATTACTGTCCTAAGGCGGGTAAGAGGGTCGTTTACTACTCATCTCACTTACAGTAATTACTGTCCTAAGGCGGGTAAGAGGGTCGTTTACTACTCATCTCACTTACAGTAATTACTGTCCTAAGGCGTGTAAGAGGGTTGTTTACTACTCCTCTCACTTACAGTAATTACTGTCCTAAGACGTGTAAGAGGGTCGTTTACTACTCCTCTCACTTACAGTAATTACTGTCCTAAGGCGGGTAAGAGGGTCGTTTACTACTCATCTCACTTACAGTAATTACTGTCCTAAGACGTGTAAGAGGGTCGTTTACTACTCCTCTCACTTACAGTAATTACTGTCCACCTAGGTCAACTTATGTCCCTGGCTCATAGAACGCCTCATGTACAGTGTGCAGTGTACTATGTACTATGAACTGTGTACTGTGTACTATGTACTGTGTACTGTGAATACTGAGCTTTATTTTTCCTTCTCGCTGACTTTTGCTACCGTATTAAAGGCTACATATGTGATACAGTTACAGGTTACAGTTTTACTATTGCGGAGGTTTTAACCACATTACAGAAATTCATTCATTCAGTAGCATGTCCTTTGCAGAACCTCGCTCCCTTACCAAACGTCCAGAAAACTTCTTCAAAAGCAAAATACCCAGCGTCCGAAACATCCATCTGTAGGTCATCTGCCACATCCTCCACCCATCTTCTCTTTGGCCTTCCTCTTCCTCTCTTCCCGGGAATATTTTTTTCCGAATATCTTATTACAGGACATCGCTGTCAACACCAGCATTTTACCGCTGTTATGATTTCATGACAAGACTATGCTCAGTAGTTTGCCATTGCTTTCTGAGCGGCGGACTAACATATCCCGTAAGTAACGGGCCCGGCGAGAACCGCTACCAATTCTCGCACAGCTGCGTTTGCTCACTGGATAAACAGGATTACGGAGAAAGTCGCTAACCCCTAGGCCAGGGAGTCCGGCTCCTGGGCATATACCCCTCCATTATTGTTCTTTCCAAATTTTCATGACTTTCAAGTGACCAAAATATTTTAATTATCTTTGTTTTATAGTCTTTAGTAGCCAACCTTCTTCAATATTCAACTCTTGGCTTATGGATGCATTTGTTCTTTTTTGTATCCAGGATATTCTTAGAACCCGTCTACTACATTTATACTCAAAGGCATTTATGTTCAACTTGATTAATAAGTTTCCAGGTCTCACAGGTGTATGTTGCAATGGGAAAACATGCATTCTCTTAAAAATCTAATTTTTGTAGTTCTTCTATCTGTACCACTCCACAATTTATTCAAATGCTTTAGTCTTTGAAGAGCAATAGATATTCGTCTTTTACTTTCTTTTATTGCGTCCCCATTGTTGGTAATTAATGACAAAAGATATTCGAAATTTTCCACCACCTCTAATTTGTCAGTGTCCAAAGCGAGCGACCAAATCAAAACAACAAGACTTAAGGAGCATCAATAAAGAACAAGACAATTTCGCAGGGGTACAGTAAGCCAAACTAAAGGACAATTTTCTTTGTTTTGATTCATATTGTGTTGTTTTGATTCATATTGTGTATATAGTGCTATCTCTATATATTAGATATAAACCAATCGGCACTTGATGGCCGATGGAGTTAGTATTGGACCTGGCACCTTTACTTCCCGGAATATTGTATGGGTCTAATTTTAGGCTGGTCGATCTTGAGAGTCCAAACTGATTCAATAAATGTTCATCCTGGATGGGGATTTCCAGCAATGAACACCGGGCGCGCAGACCCATGTTCGTTGTCTCTTCAAGGGCTCTCTGTTGGGCTCTGTCACACTCCATGTTTGTCGTGTCCGTGATAGGCCTCTTTGTCGCTATTTTACAGATCATGTTGAACATCTACACAATAGCCCTTTGTCGATGCTTCACACGCTTTGTCGGGCGTCGTCGCTAAAACTCTACTTGCGGCTGTTTCACACATCTTGTTAAGCATCTCTTTTTGTTACTGTGGAACACTTCCTGTTGTGCATCTCCGCGAAAGCGTTGTTTACCGCTGGTTTACATATCTTGTTGTGCATTTCGGCAACAACTCTTTATCCCTCTGTTCTCCCTGTTGTGCATCTCCGCAACAGCACTACCAACTGCTGTTCCACACTTCCTTTTGTGTATCTCCGTGACAGCACTACCAACCGCTGTTTCACTCCTCCTCTTGAGTGTGCATCTCCGCGACAGCCCGGTTTATCGTTGTTTCACACATCCTATTGTGCATCTCCGCGACAGCCCTGCCAACCGCTATTTCACACATCCTATTGTGCATCTCCGCGACAGCACTGCCAACCGCTATTTCACACATCCTATTGTGCATCTCCGCGACAGCACTACCAACCGCTATTTCACACATCCTATTGTGCATCTCCGCGACAGTACTACCAACCGCTATTTCACACATCCTATTGTGCATCTCCGCAACAGCACTAAACCAA
>JACEFZ010000084.1:10000-15046 GCA_014155875.1 Cepaea nemoralis | reverse complement strand
AAGGGTTTTGAATAAGTGATATGTAAGTGCACTAGCTTTTTGACATCTGATTTCAATTTCTCTGTCCAATCTGCCATCGTCTATGATCATTCTTCCAAGATATTTGAATTCTTTAACTTGTTTCAGAGTTGTGCTATTTATCTGTATACTTAGTGGACCAGGCGATCTGCTAACTTGCATTACTTTGGTTTTGGCTGTATTTATACTCATATTGTATCTGCTGCGTGTTGAACTCAGATTACTAATATGATATTATAGTCTGCCCTCATCGCTGTAAAACAGGCACTGATCGTCTGCAAATAGAAGTTCATTTATTTCCTGTGAATCACTTGTTTTATCTGGAGTGAAGAGTTCTAAATTTTCTGAATCTATTCTGTCAAGGCTTGCTTCTTTGGATTTTCTGTCCATGTAGATATTAAATAGCAGAGGAGAAAGCACACATCCCTGTTTCACTCCTGTATTGGCTGTGATCATATCGGTTATGCCTTCTTGTGTTCTTACTGCACTTCGGCTCGAGTGGTATATGGCTATGCTGTTTTCTAGCAATTGTCTATGGTTCTCACGTGGTGTAAATTCTGATCTTTTCAGGAGTACTAGCCACTAACTCCGCTGTCGCGACTCTACCGTTCGCCCTCGGTGTACATTCTTCACTTTTCAGGAGTACTAGCCACTACGATGTCGCTACTCTATCGTTCCCCCTTGGTATAAATCCACACTATCTTGAGATCTTTCTCTATGTTGAATTAATAATAAACGTCGATATCATTTAAAGGTAGAGTGTCATCTTCTAGAAGGTGATGTGGCTTAAAGGTGAGTGATCCTCTTCTGGAAGGCTTAGGATTAGTCTGTCTTCTTGTGGAAGGCTGTGTGGCTTAGGGACAGGCGGTCCTATTCTAGGAGGCGGATAGGCTTAAACTGTGCACCTCCTCCTCTAACTCCAATGACGCCAGGCGGAATGAAGTTGTGGATCACTTTTAAACAAAGGGAAGCCAAGGATGTTATATTTTCTCCTACTCTGATGTCGAGCTTGTGCATCGGATCTCCAGTCTCAGATAATGGCTTGTCCTGATGTTACACGATTTTGATTAGCCTATAAAATATAAATATTGGCCCTTTTCCTTCTGGATAATCTTTATATGAGCATGATCAAGTAACAATTGCATTTCTTGTTCCCTTAAGAGCCAAAAAAAAAAAAACCCGAAATGAGTTTCTGACATTTCTGATACTGTTTAATTTTTAATCCTTTCCATTAAAATGTGAAAGATTATATTGATGACGTGATTCATTAAACTGATTGTTCTTATCGATTCGCATTCCATTATTCAATATTGGAGACAGTATTATGGAAACAGATGTGCAGGCCTTTGATGGGGTCCTTCCAGCGTCATATATATTATTCTTGGTCTGTGTTATTTCCTCTGTGTTATGTTCTCTCTATGTCCTGTGTTATACTTCTACATGTAGTATTGTTTGGTCCTGGAGCTTTACCACTTTTCATTCTTTTGATATCATTTTCTACACCATCTTGTATTACTGGTGAGCATTCCATGCTATTATTTATATTTATTTTAACAATGTAGTCTCATAATCTGCATTAGATATAAATGTGTCCATTATAATACTTCCCTCATTTGATTTGATACGTTTTGCTTGTATACAAAGTTTAATTATCATTATTTCTGTTGTTTTCAATTTCTTTGCATTGCTCATTAAACCACATTCCTTTGCTTTTATCCCAATTTCTTTACTTCAGTATATAATTGTTGACATTTCTTGTTGTCATTAGCTGCCAGTATTCTAAATTCCATGGGATATACCATGTCCAGTTGAGCTGAGTTGAGTTGTGTTGTGTAAATAACCGATATCACAGCACTCGGGACATACCAGTGCGTGCTTCATCCTCATCTTCAACAGCCAATGAAGAGCTCCACTGATAATAGTACCTGTTGTAAGTTCGATTATGTGTCCACGTCCTGTTTGACTAATTTTATATGCTTCTTGTTTCCTGCTTGAGGATAATTTCTTGAAGTGATTTATCTATTATATCTATATACAATCAGGCTAATTTATTTTTTCTGAATTGATATATCTATTGTTTTAGTCTGATTTCTTTCATGAATTGATATATCTATTGTTTCAGTCTGATTTCTTTCATGAATTGATATATATATTGTTTCAGTCTGATTTCTTTCATGAATTGATATATCTATTGTTTCAGTCTGATTTCTTTCATGAATTTATATATCTATTGTTTCAGTCTGATTTCTTTCATGAATTGATGTATCTGTGTGTCTATATGCAATCAGTCTGATTTCTTTCTTGATTTGAAATGTCATTTGTGTCTATATACAATCAGCCCGATTTCTTTCTCGAACTGATACATCTGTTGTGTCTATATCTTATACAATCAGTGTGATTTCTGGTTCAGTGTTCTAGGATTTCCTAGATCCACGCTTAGTATTGTTTGGCGCTCTAGGAAGGAGAAGAAGGAAGTAAAGATTAGAGGACGCACTAGACAACATAAAATTTTGAAAGCTATAGCTACCGACCGGGATTCGAACCTATCACCTCCAAATGACGACAGCGCCTCGCTGCAGGAACAAGTGTACTTCGTCACATGACGAACTAGACACTCCAAACAAAGTGTTTTCATTAGCCATGTCTATCGTACAGATGAACCTGTGAGTGGCACCTTGCAGTCTTGACTGACCAAAGTATGTGAGTTAGAATGTGGCCAATATTCCATCACAATGTCTGGGCAGAGCTTCAGAGAAACATGTAGTGCCCAAACGACATGTTCCCTCTCTCGGCCTATTCTTGTGTTTTCAAGAGGAATGGGTAACCAATACGTCTGGCACAAGGTAGGCTGCAGACGCTGGTGGCACAACGTCAAACCTCCGAGACCTCGCCACGACGAGCAGGTGGCGAGTGATGGCCAGACCCTGGAACCCAAGGGACCCGGCTTAGAGGCGTTCAGATAGGTCCCTCAGGTGAGGGCCTCGTTCGCGCCTGGACCGTTAGGGCGCGCACATATGTCAATCACAAGTGTCCGGACCCGTGTAAAGGGTGCACTATCGTCAGACTCTCCGCCTGACCTTAGCGGACCCTGCGACCAGCGGGAATAGGCCCGCCAGAGATACCACAGAGAATATTGCTCGTCTATTGCGAGCGAATCTCCCATCCTTCCACTGTGCGGATCTCGCGACCGGCGAGAATAGGCCCACCGGAGATATTGCTCGTCTGCTGCGAACAAATCTCTACCGAGACTGAATAAGTAAAGAAACGATAAAAGTAGTGGTATTTCAATTGCGCTTGCGCTCCCAACTATGCTACACCCTTCATGTGTCTTCACAAAGTCGGACTAGAGTCAAGCTCAACAGGGTCTTCTTTCCCCGCGTGGAATACGGACATAATTCGTATCAAACCAGTAAGATAGCATTACAGGTCTCATAATTTTATGTTAAACCTTGCTGGTTTAATATAAAATTATGTGACCTGTAATGCTATCTTAATGGTTTCATATTAATTCTGTCCGTTTTCCATAGTTGTAGGTTCATCTGTACGATAGACATGGCTAATAAAAACACTGTTTTTGAAGTGTCAAGTTAGTCAGGCCGGTCTCCCTGGTCTAGGCGTTACACGACTTTCACCGTAATCCCGTATACTCTCGTGAGCAACGTGACGTGGGCGAGAATCGGTAACGGTTCTCTCCGAGTCGGTAACTTACGGGGTATTTGAGCCGGTCGCTCCGAGAGCAATGGCAAACTACTGAGCGTAATCTTGCCAAGAAATCAACAATCAGCTGAAAGATGCTGATGTTGACAGCGATGTCCTGTAAAGGATATGAAAACATTTAATTTTAATCCATCCAACATGCTAAAGGGTAGTCAGCATATATATATATATATATCTATATATATATATATATATATATATATATATATATATATATATATATATATATATATATATATATATATATATAATCTATATATCTATATCTATATCTATTATCTATAAAAATCGTTGTATGTATGTATGTATGGATGTATGTGGATCCGTCCTTATGCGTTCGCGAACGGTCCATCGACTGAGATGAAATTTTCTACACGTTTTCCTTTCATTCCTGTGCAACCAACTGTCATAGTTTTATCTATCAGCTATCAGCTATTACCTTCCTAAAATTTAATTTTGTAATTACATGACTGAACATAAGCAAATATTAAAAAATATAAAAAAGGGATATAACTTTTAGTAGCATGTTATATCTTAAGTTAAGTCCCCTGGCTATAGATATGTATATGAATTACATGAGATGCTCACCACCAGGGACTTGGGTTGCAGCCGGGCAGGTCAGACAGACAGATAGACAGACACATAGACGGACTGACAGACAGACAGATAGTCGGGAACGGGAGCTAAGTTTACTTTAGATAGATCTCTTCCAATCATATTTTCTATCTATTCTTCTATTCTATCTATATTTTGTTGTTATGTTCGGGCCGAACATACATAGATAGATCGATAGATAGGTAGGTAGGTAGGTAGGTAGGTAGATAGATAGATAGATAGATAGATAGATAGATAGATAGATAGATAGATAGATAGATAGATAGATAGATAGATAGATAGATAGATAGATAGATAGATAGATAGATAGATAGATAGATAGATAGATAGATAGATAGATAGATAGATAGATCGATCGGGAACGGGAGCTTATATGACTACTTATATGAATTAAATGAGATGCTCCCCACCAGGGCCTGGGCGAAGTCGGGCCGGGTCGGACAGACAGACAGACAGATTGTCGGGAACGGGAGCTTATATGACTACTTATATGAATTAAATGAGATGCTCCCCATCAGGGTCTGGGCGAAGCCGGGCCGGGTCAGACAGACAGATAGACAGACAGACAAACAGACAGACAGATAGATAGTCGGGAACGGGAGCTTATATGACTACTTATATGAATTAAATGAGATGCTCCCCACCAGGAGCTGGGCAAAGCCGGGCCGGGTCAGACAGACAGACAGACAGACAGAC
>JACEFZ010000084.1:0-7500 GCA_014155875.1 Cepaea nemoralis | reverse complement strand
ACAGACAGACAGATAATTGGTAATCTTATCATTTACGAAACACGCAATGACTTATTGTCTTTTCAACCTGAGGGGTTTGCTAGTTGGAAAGTAGGAGAATGCAGACAAGTTACAGAAGGCGAGGGAGGGATGACATTAAGCTAGGTTAGAAGGATTGTGAGAATAAGGAGGAGGAGGAGGAGGAGGAGGAGAAGAAGAGGAAGAAGAAGAATAAGAAGAAGAAGAAGAAGAAGAAGGTGTTGTTGTTGATGATGATGATGATGATGATGATGATGATGATGATGATGACGATGACGATGATGATGATGATGATGATGATGATTATGATGATGGTGATGATGATGATGATGATTATGATGATGGTGATGATGATGATGATGATTATGATGATGGTGATGATGATGATTATGGGGACGAAGGAGTAAGAGGAGGAGTAGAAAAAAACAAATAAGAACAGAAGGTTTTGAGCCTTCTATGATATCTGAGGTTTTTGTTTGTTTGTTTGTTTGTTTGTTTGTTTGTTTGTTTTTGTTGTGTTCGCTGGCTATGAACTCAATCGTAGTCCACACACGTGGTACTACTTCTAGTGCACTAGATTTATTTTCGTGTGTGGATTAGTTTCCCTTATTACCAATGTCCCTCGCCATCTGGCAAACCCACGCTGACTTCTAAGGTACTTGTACTTACCGTCCCCAAGTCAGGACGAGAAGTCAACATTTTAGTCCAAGTAGCGGGTTTAACCCGCTACCTCGGCATCAGCACACCGAAAGTTTAAGACCAAGCGCTCTTACCCATTAAATGGTGATGGCTCATTAATTATGACATAAAACTTCTGGAGAACAGACGTAAAGATGACAGGCCCTAGCTGTCGTGACAGCAACTTTATTTACCAGTTTGAATCCAATTTATTTCTTCTCATAACATGTCCAAAACAAATTGTAACTATCTACATCTAATTTCTCTAGTCAGTTTATGGTTTTCATCTGTTTCTTATAGGACTTGGTAGTTGGTATTTCTGGCTGTCGATGATATTCTTTGCATTTCCCTCAGAAACCACATGTCCACAGCCATCAGTTGTTTTTCAGTTTGTTTGCTCCATGTCCACTGTTCACATCCATATAAAAGTACAGGTTCTATGTAGCACTTCAACTTTCATTTTATCGTTGCAATTAACATATTTTTGTTAGTTAGTATATTTTCCATCTTGCAAAAGACTATCTTCGCCATAGCGATTCTTGTTCTAATCTCTTCAAGGCATCTCCTATCAGATGTTGTGACTGTTCCGAGATAGTTGTTCAGATTCACTTGTTGAAGAATATTCCCATTTACTTGTATATCACATTGTGGTATTTCGTGTTTCCCAGTGACGACCATAATTTTGTGTCTTTTTACAATTTAATTCTAACCCTAGTTGTTCACTGTGTACAACAACCGCATCTACTAAATGTTGCATATCCAGCTCATTTTCTGCAAGCAAGACTGTATCATCCGCATATGTAATGTTATTAATGTTACGTCCCCCAATGGTGATTCCTTTCATATCTTGTACATTTCTGAAAATATGTTCACTATACAGGGAAAAAGCCGGTCTCCCTGGTCTAGGAGTTACACGACTTTCTCCGTGATCCCGTAAACTCTCGTGGGTATCGTGAAGTGGGTGAGAATCGGTAGCGGTTCTCTCCGCGTCGGTAACTTACGGGGTAATCGAGCCGGTCGCTCAGAAAGCTATGGAAAACTACTGAACGTAATCTTGCCAAGAACTCAACAATCAGCTGAAAGATGCTGATTTTAACAGCGATGTCCTGTAAAGGAGGAAAAACCATCTCGAGACACAATACATCCTTGTCGCACACATGTCTTAATAGGCTTATATTGACCTACTTCATTATCAATTCTGATGACAGCATGTTGTTTTAAATATATCTTTGTTTACAAGTCTAAGGTGTTTCCCATCAACTTGTTGATCTGCAAACATCTTTATCGTGTTGACATGTCTTACTTTATTGAAAGGGATATATATATACACCCCCACACACACTAGTTAGAGCTGTCTTGGTCTCTCAATACACCAGCGCAAAGCTGGGTTCAGTCCAATTGGTGATTCCAGCGTCTTCTGCTGTGAGCATATATGAAGCCCTGCCGTCAAGGCAATACATCGGAATCGGAAGGGGTCATTATCAATCGAACATTGATCATTACACAATTATACGACACAGAGTCAGCCGTAACAAACCTCAGTTCATGCTCTGCCTGCCTGCCTGCCTGCCTGCCTGCCTGCCTGCCTGTCTGTCTGTCTGTCTGTCTGTCTGTCTGTCTGTCTGTCTGTCTGTCTGTCTGTCTGTCTGCATCCCCCCCCCCCCTCCCCCCTTGAACAATAATAATATTTGCCTGTGCCGATCAATTACGTATCATGATTCGAATCTATAATTGCCTTCAGTTTGCATATACTTTCAATCTTGTGCACAGCTAATCAATCTCTAATCTCAACTGATCTCGCCTGAACTCAACTAAACTATAATTAACTTGAACACAACATACACCTTCATTCGTCTAGAAAACTAAGGATCGAATGCCTTCAGGTGTCTGCTTCAGTTTAAATTACCACCAACGGATACAGTCGGTCACATGCACAAAAACACGTCAGGTCGTCGGAAATGTCACCTAACCAGTTAATATCTTTTGCCGCATTGTATCTAGGCCAACTGGCTGTTTTGCTGTGTCAATACCAGAGGGTACGCTAACTCACACTAGTTGTGTCTACTATATAATCAACATTCCCACTTGACATGTAACGCATAGGCATAACACAAACTGTGGCTCGGAAGAAGAAGAAGAAGAAGAAGAAGAAGAAGAAGAAGAAGAAGAAGAAGAAGAAGAAGAAGAAGAAGAAGAAGAAGAAGAAGAAGAAGAAGAAGAAGAAGAAGAAGAAGAAGAAGAAGGAGGAACATCAAATGAAGTAGGCGGAGAACGACAACGAAAGGAAGAGGAAGAAGAAAACAAAGGGAGGAGAACACAAATCAAAAGCCCAAGTAACAAACGAATAAGATCAAGTAGAACCAAAGACTGTTAGTTATAATAAGGCATGACTACAGATTACAATGTCTTTATTGTCCAGGTTTCTCTCTGATGTCCTTTTCTATCCTATAGGCGCCAGTCAATAATAAAAAATTATTAACATGTCATAACTGATAATGACAAGCCCACAAAGCAAGGGCTTTTGGCTACACATACAAATGAACCAGTTTCCAAGCTGTTCTCTGCTCCCTGCAGACTTCATTACCACACGACAGACAACGACGATGGAAAAATATTTCGCCTCTGGATACAACTGCAGTCATCAAATGGCATTTTCTGGCCCTCCATGAGGTGCTCGAAGTGATGCAAGTTAGGTAAATGAGTACTGGACAGTGGATGTTCCTCAATGGTGTCTGTTTTCGTGATCGTTATACAGTATATATCTGTCTGTCTGTCTGTCTGTCTGTCTGTCTGTCGACAGATAGATAGATAGATCGATAGACAGACAGACCTTTTATCGGCCAACTACATGTTCTCTGGTGTCTATAAGAGGGTAAAGTTAACCCATACTGGTCTTGTCGTTTAGTCAACGTTCACACTTGACGAGCTCAAAGACTATTACACAGACTGTGACACGAGGAACAGCAAAAGAAGGACGCTGACAACACAACAGAAAAACAAATGGATAGGCTGATAGAGAGAGAGGGAGAGAGAGAGAGAAAAAGAGGGAGAGAGAGAGAGAGAAAGAGAGAGAGAGAGAGAGAGAGAGAGAGAGAGAGAGAGAGAGAGAGAGAGAGATCGGCGGAAGGACGGATGAACAGATGGGCAGATGGATGGATGGATGGATGGATAGGTGGATGGGTGGATGAATGGATATACAGACAGACAGACAGACAGACAGGCAGACAGACAGACAGACAGACAGACAGACATTCCTTTCACCGAGGCAATAGGTAGCAAGGCCCTAGAAGAACGATCTAATCATAAAAGTCTAACACACTCTCGATCCATCACCAGTTCTCGGCACCTCATGTATTTTCTTATCCAGAATATCTTCATATTGGTAAATTAAATACAGCTTTCTGTGATGTTTGCTGATAGTCCCACTCCATGTTTTATACATCATTATCAAATCGGCTTCACTTCTTTGTTTTCTGAACTGTGCATAGTTCTTTCACCTTCCTCTATTCCCGGCATTCGTTAGATACTGATCATACCTCGACAAATAGTCGAACGTGTTCAAGATTCTGTACTGATCGGGTTAGAGCTAAAGTACTGCAAAGAGGCTTCTCGAGAATTTATTAGCTGTCGAAATTAGAATCAGACTTTGACATTTCGTTGTAATAGCGTGATTCATTTCAGGAATGTTGGTGAGCGGAGAGGCGCTCGTGTCTGAATAATGAAAGCAGCTTTATCATGAAGAACGTCTGATGTCGCCTGGTATTTAGCGTCGGGTAGGTGCTCAACATATAATAGATTGTTGAGTAGCGATGAAAGCTATTGATTTCGCATACTCTTTACAATGATCAATTATTTTGTGTTTGTTGTGGAGTTGTGTTGCCGAATATGTTTGCTGGCCTGACTGTTATTTGTCAGTCTGTCTGTCTTCCTAAATGCAAGGCTGTTCCGTCCATCATTCTATCTCTGTATGTGTCAGTCTGTCTCTGTGCTTGTCTACCTTGCCCGTCCGTCTTTCTATTTGTCCTTTATTCTAGTCCCCCTTTGTCCGTCTGTTCTCTGCTTTCTTTTTGCTTGTCTGTCTGTCTTTTTTAAAAGAGTGTTGAATTAATTCACCAGGTGCTATCAAATCCGTTTCTTTCCACAGAAGGTCCGTCGAAGCTTCATACAGAACAAGAATTCCATAACCCAAGCGAAGACCACCTGGAGTCTCAAAAATATTGCACTAGTGAATCAAAATAACGGAGTACGCAAACGAAACCCCTGACCTTGGGTATATGAGGTAGACGGTCTGGCCCCTCTGCCACGGAGTCCCGACCGCCAACTGACCCTCTCCCCAGTGTTATTTACCCACTAGTAGTAATATGCCGTGCTTCATGATTTCCCCACCCGTCGCCAGACATTTTGATGTTTAACTTACAATAAATGGCAAACTACTGAACGTAAACTTGCCATGACATCAACAACAGCAAAAAATGCTGGTGTTGATTGCAAACGTCCTGTAAAGGATATGCAACAAACCCTTAACTAGCTTTAACATACAATAGATTGTTGAGTAGAGTGACGGCTATTGATTTCATATACTGTTGACAATCATAAATTATTTTGTACTTGCTGCTAAGTTTTATGGCTGGAAATGTCGGCCTACCTGTCTGATTGCCTGCCTACCTGCCTATCTGTCTGTCTATCTGCAAGACTGTTCCTCTGTCCACAGTCGATCTGTCATTATGACTGTCCATGCTCGTATTAGCACAAGTAAAACAGAGGTATAACTAAAGAAGAAAAAGCAACAACGATTTACTTAAACGAACTTTCCTTGAAACAAGTGAAGAGTTTCAAGTACCTAGGAAGTATAATAATCATCAAATGGCAAATCAGAAGACGATATCGAAAATAGATGCAACAAGGCAAACGAACTCATTGGACAAATGGCACCAATACTAAAGAACAAACATGTATCAATAACTACTAAGAAAACACCTTACAACACAATCTTCCTACCAACTCTATGTTACCAATGCCACACCATAGGACAATGACAGAAAAAGAGAAAAGAAAAATACAATAACAGAAATGAGATTCCTGAGAAGAATACTCAATGTATCAAGAAGAGATAAGATCAGAAATGAAGAAATCAGGACTAAAGTGGGGTTACAGCTGCGCTAAATTTTATTAGAAAGGCAGCAAGTCAAATGGTTTGGCCATGCCAAGTAGGTTACCAACTAACAGTATACCACACAAGCAATGATGTACAGACCCTAGGGAAACAGAGGAAGAGGCCGACCACGTAAACGATAGACGCAGGGAATAACAGAGTCCATGGGAATATCGATACATGAAGCCCATAATCGGGCACTCTCCCGCTGTTATATACTTCACCTCGACACCGCAAGGTGCAAGAGGAACATGATGAGATGAGATGATGCTCGTATTATCTGCCCGTCCATCTGTTTGTTTTTTGTCTGTCTTTCAGTGTTTATTCACTCATGGAAATATGATGTGACTGATAATTCTCCCACCTGGAGTTGACTATTTCGATCATGGACCCCTCTCTAGTTGGTGGCGTTGTAAGGTTACTTAATGCTAGGCCTCTGTAACGTGATACTGACCAGATCACACATCGATTTGCCGATTGGTCTATAAACGTATGGTCCTAGTATCAATAAGCTTTAAGGCGTGCACAAGTATCGATAACTTACTATAGAACTCGTAGTATAAGAAAGTAAGCCAATCATTTTCACGTCATGAGTCACATCGGCTCAAATCTCCAGGCCAGTCGACACTCGGTGGATGATGTGACCTAATTACGCAGTCTGCCTTGACTTCCCCCAACGTTTTCTAGAACCTATGCTTAGACTGGGTCAGTCTTGAAGCTCACATCAATGACAAAATCATAGTCACACGGAGGATTCGATTATATGACCAGCGGGCCGCAGAGCAGCATTCTAACCGCTGCGCTAAGCGCGTATAATAAGAGTGAAAGAGGCTAATCCGAAAACTACGAACGAACGAACTTTACCTTCAAAGGGTCACGAATGGGCACGCAGGCCCGTCTTACATTCGGCCCTTCAATATTCATCTTCGTCCATGAATTGTGCAGTTACATTTACATAGGGGAAAAGAAAACATTTTCAAAAGGGTTTTGTAAAACGTAAAAAATGCATTATAACCATGTTATGGAGACAAGCAGACACACGCACATTCATAAACACACACATACACGCGCGCGCGCACGCACGCACACACATACGTGCACACATACTTACATCATTTACGCAAATTCTCACAGTTATGCACACACTCAATAGCACTCAAATACACACACCCTTGGATACACTGTATTCGTGCAAACACACACACACACACACACACAACACATACACACAAATACATACACAAAGATACACACATACGTACACACGCACATTCACACATATACACACGCACATACACACAAACATACACACACAAAAACACACATTTACAAACGCACGTACACACACATACACACAAACACACACACAATACCTATTTGCAAGCTAAATAAACAAAAAGGGCAAGACGACCGACTTCATTGCACCGGGTTTTATCCCACAGACTCGATCTCTTTTTTGCAGAGCGGCCTGTAGAAAACCTCGCACAAAGCACGAACTCCGTGGCTCCAGTGACAACTCCCATGAGTCCCGAGACAACTGCACTAGCGAATCGAACGTCGTAGCCCCGGGAAACGAACCCACAACTCTCGGAATGCGAGGCATACAGCGTAACCACTTCACACGGGACCCCAAGCTTACAAGCGACTTTTGA
>JACEFZ010000083.1:1280381-1291391 GCA_014155875.1 Cepaea nemoralis | reverse complement strand
TATGTGCCGGCTCTGCAATTATGGAAGCCTCCTTGGATAGCCTTGGATAGGCCCATGGTCTGCCCCTGCCTTCCCTTAAGGGTTAAACATTATGTCGATGATCGTTCTATCTTGACCAGCTGAGATGTGGGCGACATCACAACAATAAGTCTAACGTGCCTCGAAACCCGAGGAAGGCTAACCTCATTAAAAAATGCCTGCTGAAGTCGGAAGTGCCGTCCTACGGGTGGCAAACTAAAAATTGGCACTAAGCATTTACGTCCGAGTGAAATGTCTCGTCCGAATGTCTCTCGTGCTAGGAACAGCTCTGACCACCTAGTTTCCGAATGCTGCTCTTGTTCGGAACAGCTCTGACTAGGTAGTTTTCCGAATATCTGTCGTGCCTGGAACAGCTCTGACGGGCGCAACGACAAGCACATGTCCGAAAACTCGCTGAGTGGATACCGTCTGCAGACCTGTCTGGTTTGTGCGGGAACGGCCCGGGGCGAACGAAATGCCCAATATATTGAAGTGAGGAATTAAAGCAGCCATGAGCAGGACGTGACGATTCCCTCAGTGAGCTCAGCACCAGAGCGTTATGTGTCGACTCTGCGATTATGAAAGCCACCCAGGATGGCGGAAAATGCTATGGACTGTCCCTGCCTTCATTTGAGGGATGACCGTGCAGTCTTCGACTGTTCCAACCTGACCAGCTGGGAGGTGGACAGTACCATAAAAGTGAGAGTCTCCCAGGAATGCTAACCTGGTCAAAAATGCACGCTAAAAGTCGGATGTGTTGGCCTAAGGGTTTCGACCCAAGGGTGCCTAACCAGACACACTGCAATCACATCTGAAAAAAACACTCCGGATGAACGCAAAGAAGAAGAAGAAGTCTACTTGTGAAAGGAACAATAGGCCACTACACCCAAAGCCATTTGTTAGAGATGGGGGAGCAAAAGTGCCTTGGTATGGCTTCTGATTAAAAAACTACATAATAACGCAGGAAAGTCCCGTAGCAGGAATCTACCGTGGGCATGTGCAGTGCTAGGACAACCTAATTAATTAGGCCAGAGTGCATGGTAGAGTAGGTGGCCTGTCTTTTACTGGCAGGGCCAGCGTCAAGTGAGGTATGGAACCTCATCCGACCGCGGTCATGCCATTGTTAGAGCGACGTTCTGTATCAACCGTTAACCTTGTTAGATCAGACTGAATCAGCCAGAGGGCTTTGGTAGTCAGGTCACGAACAGTACACGAGAACGTCCGCCTAAGCCTAGAAACACTACACTACAGTGAGATATAAATCTTGAACCACATGTTTACGGCCGGTCACAAGATAGCAATTTACGTCTGACACGATAAAGCGGAAATGCAATTCCTGACATGGAAAAGCACGTTTTTGTTGATCACCAATGGACAGGCTTGCCACTGTAACACCTAGTCCATCTGTCACATCACGTATTTGATTATAAACTTTTAGTAGAGAACAGAGATGCTGAAAAACGAAGGGATGGGGGCCGTCAAGAGTTACTTGACAACAGGCAATCTAGCATACTTAACCTGCTCCTTATTGATGTAAGCACCGTTTACTAAGGAGTGCTAACTATCACATCCCGCTGAACGTATGAGAAATATGACATCTTACAACAAGCAATAATTGGCGTACTTTGTGACTTCATGTGCACACCCAATAACAGAACATGGTCTTGTATTCAAACCCATTCTGAGGTGGTTGTATTTCCGGCCATGATGTGGACCCAGCCTCGTAGAATGGCCAGGAGAACATTGTCTGGGAGGTAGGTGGACCGACAAGACAATGACCATACACTATATCGCACCACATGCTATATCGAACTGCATGATATGCTAATTTTGTGAAAGAGATGCTGGGTTCATGCGTAAATACATACACATTAGTACCAACTGAAGTATCAACTCAGATGTGTTGAGTTAAGTTGAATCAAGAACCGGCATCACTGCACTCGAGGCATTCCCATAAGCGCTCAGTCATCATCATCAACAGCCAGCGTAGAGTTCCAATACAGGTGACAACAATGGGCAGGAAGATATACAACTGCGAACAAAGCCTGGCTTAAAAACATCTTCCATACGACCATATATATTTTCCAGCTGTTACTTTCCAGAACTTCTTTACCTGCATTCATCTTAGATTGGCTAGTCATGGGGCTATAGTTCCATTTGACAAATAAAAGCCTTGATAGGCATTCGAATACATGACAGTGGCGTGTAAGTTGAGTGGAGAGATAAATATCCCCAAATAATGGTTGCCGACTAATAAAAGAAAACTAGAAATGGCTCGCAAGACTCCTTAGTAAACTGGATCAGGCAATTCTGGAGGATTACACTTAGTGATCAAGTAAGGTTTTCAGGTAGGCCACAAATCCAATATAAAGTGACGGAGAAATAGGGAACAAAATTAAATAGACACGTTTCCTTGTGACCGTTTAGGCCAGCCCGATACTTTACACATACAAGTGTACTAGAGCAGACCACAACGACATTATGAGGTTCAGGTTGGCACAGACTCTGAAAGCTTCCTCTTAGCCGAGCTGAAGAGTAGTGGCAAAGCCAAGCTAAAGAGTAGTGGCAAAGCCAAGCTGAAGAGCAGTGGCGAAGCCAAGCTGAAGAGCAGTGGCAAAGCCAAGCTGAAGAGCAGTGGCAATGTCAAGCAGAAGAGCAGTGGCAAAGCCAAGCTAATGAGTAGTGGCAAAGCCAAGCAGAAGAGCAGTGGCAAAGCCAAGCAGAAGAGCAGTGGCAAAGCCAAGGTAAGCAAAAGCTCCCTTTATAAATGCAGTCCTAGCTGACCCTTTTCCCCAAACTACCAATCACTATGTTATCCACCCCAACTCCCCAGGGAACAACGGTAAGGTAGTGGCTACCACGCTTCCCTGTAGGCCCGGTGGTCGTGGGTTCAAATTCCAATGGAAGTAGGGCTGTTTGTAAAAATTCACCTGTGCTCCCAAGACGACCCAGCATAAAGTGGGGACTGGGATATGTTATCGGAAGTAAAGGCAGCCTTGGTGATATTGGTGACATTATCCATTAAGCGCCATCTGGGCTATAAAAATATGGGACTAACACCATAAACCTCATACGCATCTAAGCGTAGTAATGGATATTTTGCTTCACTTTTGTTTTACAACCACCCCCCCTTTTTTCCCTGCAGAACCTGGCTGTGTCACTACTCAAAGAATCACAAGTAAAGTGAGGCATTTCGTAGATGTTAATGACAGAGACCCTAGGGCTTGCGACCAGAGATAGGCACAAGCAGACATTCCCGTCATCTCACCATCCATCAAGCGAAGAGAGTGTAACCAGTAATGTCACACGCTGGCAGAACTGCAAGTTCAACATTTAATGTGAGGACGAGTCAGCGTGGCGGTTCTCGACTAGGGCCTGAGGTCATGTCTGTGCACAGTGGGTCATACAGATTTAATATAGAGTTACTGTCGAGTTACTGAAGAGTTACTATATGCCCGATGTTTATACTTCCCCCTGAAGCAGTGAATTCGATGCCTATTCTTAACGGACAAAGACGAAAGCGAGCAGACTCCATGTGGACATGACCTAATTATAGAGCATAAACAGCTGATAGTATAGACCAAGGTAACTGGAGAGCATAAACAGCTGATAGTATAGACCACGGTAATTGGAGAACATAAACACCCGATAGTATAGATCACGGTAACTGGAGAGCATAAACAGCTGATAGTATAGACCACGGTGATTGGAGAACATAAATAACTAGAAGTAGAGACCACGGTAACTGGAGAGCATAAACAGCTGATAGTATAGACCACGGTGATGGAGAACATAAACAACTGGAAGTAGAGACCACGGTAAATGGAGATCATAAACAGCTGGTAGTATAGACCACGGTAACTGGAGAACATAAACAGCTGATAGTATAGACCACGATAAATGGAGAACATAAACAGCTGGAAGTAGAGACCATGGTAACTGGAGAGCACAAACAGCTGATTGTATAGGCCAAGGTAATTGGAGAGCATAAACAGCTGATAGTATAGACAACGGTAACTGGAGAACATAATAAGCTGGATGTAGAGACCACGGTAACTGGAGAGCACAAACAGCTGGTAGTAGAGACCACAGTAACTGGAGAGCATAAACAGCTGGTAGTAGAGACCACGGTAATTGAGGAGCATAAATAGCTGGTAGTATAGACCACGGTTCGGGCGGAAGAGCGCAATTGGGAGAGTACAAGCTTTATCCTGGTGTGAGGAAATGCAACCTAAAGACTAAATGTCATGGCAGGGCAGACCAGGCCCTAAGCCTCGGTTGGTAACTGGTCTAGGATCGAAGTTCCGACAGGGGGACAGTTAGAGCACTGCTTTGCTGATCTGGCAGCTTCTGCAGCTAATCTTGTTCCATACGTATTGGTGTCACCTTTACTCTGGAGTAAACTAGACAGGCTGAGAGAGGGATAATGCTACATGGGCAACACATGGTCTCTAAATTCAGTCCAGGCTTTGTGTTATGGAGAGATAACCCCATTTTACAAACTATCCTGCCAAGACGGCAAGGTACCAGTCAGTCAGTCAGACCACGGTAACTGAGGAGCATAAACAGCTGGTAGTATAGACCACGGTAAATGGAGAACATAAATAGATGGCAATATAGACCACGGTAATTGGAGAGCATAAACAGCTGGTAGTATATACCATTGTAATTGGAGAGCATAAACAGCTGGTAATATATGTAATATATTTTACAGCACCCGTCACCGTTTTATCCAGTAACATGTGTCACAAGTGTGCAGTTCGGATTACCATATAAGGAGTTGTACAGACTTGCGATATAATTAAACCAAGGGGCAACATATTTGGAACAAGCCTTTGTCTTAATTAAGCTCAACAATTGGTTGGCTAGCCTCTAGGTTCTAGCTGGGGCCCCGAGAGGAGATAGCATCTCACTTGCAATGTATAAGTTAAAGGAGCAAGTCCCTTCCTAGTTTGGAAGAGGTTCTTATACATGTTATGACCGTGCCTCTGAATGAAAAGGGTATCTGTATCAATTTTTATGTATGTGAATTGTGAAACTGTAAGATCAATGCTTCATATAAAAGATAGCCTGGGTGTCCGCTTTTTGCAAGACTGACATTTATTTCCCACCAATGGTTCTGCTATGCTTACAGTTTCATCGACTATGAGTGACTTACTATATGCATTGTGAAGGATATCTCGTTATCAATGAATATCATCTGCATTTTTCTATATGCTGTCGAGCTGTTCACTCTAAATGCATATCTTGAACCTTTTTTACCTATGCTGTAAAAATGTTACTATCAACGCACATCATGGACATTCGTTTCTTGCTGGGGGGATGTTTTTGCTAAACTGTATATTGAACTATCGTGCACTTACGGATGAATCTTCTTGTTCACATCTTTCGTAAATATACAGAATGTGTGATTAGTTATGTAATCTTTTTAATGAATGATGCTATGTGAGTAAAGCGAATGATATGTTTTTATCAGCTATAATCTCATATGAGAAGAAAGATAGACGCACCATATATCCATATGTCTTGCAGGACGTACACTTCACGCCAGCATTAAACTATTTCTGTTGATAACTTGGCAAATATTTATGTTCAGTAATTTGCTAACTGCGTTCTTAATGACTGCAATAATGCAATTCATTCCTGAAGTTTGGGCGCTTATTAAGCGTGCAACAATGGGTAGATTTTCGAACTGCGTTCTAAAAACCCCTGCTCCTAAGAGTCAGGCTGGGAAAGGACAATATGTTCTTGTGTTCGAGGCTTTGCGGATGTTGGATGAAGATCCAATGGATGGATCTCGCATTATTTCACGAAAAGATGTACATATTTTCTCATTTGTTAGTGTTTTACATCTTATGTTGGTTCATGATTATTACTTTCACTGCTGGAGAAAATGTTCGAACTGTACCCCAGTGGGAAAAGGCAAATAAACGAATACAGACGTGGAAGGATGAGATGTTATCGTGATGATTTTGTCACAACATGGTGCTGTCATTTCAACATGCTGGATTTGTATCACTATGATTTTGTCTCAACATGCCTGTGTCTCAGTTATGACTTCTATTTGGTAACTACAGGACGGTATTCCTTACTACAATGTCTACCAGGACATGAGGATTTACCTTTTATACATAGTCAAGAGTGATACCCTTTTTATGGATTAACCGCCTGGCTTCAACTTCAACCAGCAGTTTTAGGAAGCGTATGGATATTCCAGGTTTCACAAGCATATAGCAGTATGGATAATACAACTTCTTAGTGGACTTTCAGCTTTGTTTGTAAGCTTATTGTACTTCTGTCCCAGGTATATGCAGGCAAGTTAAATACCAGGTCCAAGTTACAACCACCATCTGGAGAACGCTATGACTGTCCAAAACCAGACGATTTACACCACTCAAGAGCGTATCTAACCCAGCACATTAGTAGCTGTGAATCAGTGCAGAGGAAGCGGTTTTCCCTAGTGCAAGTTGGGAGCACATATAATTATAAGCAGACATTTTGGTTGAATTTAACTAGGAGAAAGACTTACTATCATCAACCAGAGAGAGATTAGGATATTGGATGTTTAGATACATTGATTTATCACCTTCTGAACAGGTAGTTGATTTTATTTTCTTTCTTGATAGATGTTAGCTGTTTCTGAACCTGTCGGTTGGGTTTGGGGAATATATTCTTTATCACTGACTATTTTTTTTTTTTTGGGGGGGGGGGGGGGTGTTCATATGTGTATAATATTTTGTTGTGGTGTATATTCATTTCACATATCTTTCCCAAAACCCATTTCTTTTCAATATTGTATGAAATTAGAACAAAGAATTGGATTCAATTTATTGTTGATGTTTGTTCAACAGAGGTTGTTAACATTTTTATATAATACAGTCGTTATATGATCTTGTTTATAAAACTGTTGGAGATCACAAGTCAGGCTGGATACCTACTCATAGACAACTTTTTATTTTTTGAGTGTGCAGCTTAGTCTGTTGTCTGTGGTAAAATGCCAGGATCTCTAACCTTCTCTAGGAACCTATATTCAGATAAATAGTGTAGGACTTGAACACTTTCTGTCTTGTTCCTCATCTGGGGTTCAGAGTCAATTTAGGGTTTCCTTAAGAAGGCTGTTTGAGAATGATAACCCATCCCATCTGGGATACCCCTAGCAAACCTAGTCATATCACCATTATTTATCTTTATAACTTCACATTATAGACCACGGTAATTGGAGAGCATAAACAGCTGGTAGTATAGACCACGGTAATTACAAGGCATAAATAACTGGTGGTATCCATCCATTATGTGCCATGCCGGAAAGCGTAGGTGGTCATGACTCGTCATTTCACTCGATCACCAGAGTAGTGGAATCAGCTCAGTGTTCCTGTCTCGACCATGCCATGTGGCCAAGCCATCCAGGTATTTACTTCTCGGTCTTTCCCTTGGTATGTTCCCTTCGATCTTGCCAGTTGTCACCAAGTTCTCCAATTCATTTCTTCTCATAACATGTCCAAAAAATTTTGACTGTCTACGTCTAATTTCTCTAATCAATTTACGATTTTCATTTGTTTCCTGTAGTATTTGGTCATTTGTTTTTCTGTCTGTCCATGGAATTCTTTGCATTATCCTCAGAAACCACATTTCTACAGCCATCAGATGTTTTTCAGCTTGACTGCTCATTGTCCAGGTTTCACATCCATACAAAAGTACAGGCTCTATGTAGCACCTCAACACTCTTTTTCTCGTTTCAATTGACATCTTTGTATTGGTCAGTATGCTTTTTCATCTTGCTAAAGGCTACTTTCGCCACTGGCGATTCTTGTTCTAATCTCTTCAAGGCATCTCCCATCAGATGTTGTGACGGTTCCGAGATAATTGTACCGATTCACTTGTTGAAGAATAGTCCCCTTGTTTTCAATCAATAGTCCCGTTTACTTGTATATTACACTGTGGTGCTTCTTTCTTCCTAGTGACGACCATATATGTGTCTTTGTACAATTTAATTCTAACCCCAGTTGTTCACTGTGTGCAACAACCGCATCTACTAATTGTTGCAGATCCTGCTCATTGTCTGCAATCAATACTGTATCATCTGCATATCTAATGTTATTGATGTTTCGTCCTCCAATGATGATTCCATTTATATCTTCTACACCCCGGGAAGGTTAACCCGGTCAACAAATGCCCGCAGAAGTCGGATGTGTCGGCCTAACGGCGCAAGAACGCAGCTCTGCTGTAAACAGGCACAACGCAATCACGTCCGAAAAAAAAACTCCGGATGAACGAAGAAGAAGAAGATATCTTCTACATTTCTTAAAATATTTTCACTGTATAGGGAAAAAAGATCTGGAGACATTACAAATCCCTGTTCTCACATCTCTCGTAATAGGCTGATATTGTCCTACTTCATTATCAATCCTTATGACAGCTTGTTGTTTCCTATATATGTTTTTAAAAGTCTAATGTCTTTCCCATAAATTTGTAGGTCTGCAAGCATATCTACCATGTTGACATGTCTTACTCTATCGAAAGCCTTTGTGTAGTCAATAAAGCAAAGATGTATATCTTTGTTTACTTCTATAGAACGTTCAATAACTGATCGCAGCATATACACAGCATTTACTGTACCCTTTCCTTCTACAAACCCTCATTGTTCTTCCCCTATTTCAGCTTGTATTTTGTTTCTCACTCTTTGCATGATAACTCGTAGCAATATCGTCGTAGCTGGAAGTACAGACCACGGTAATTAGAGGGCATAAACAGCTGGTAGTATAGACCACGGTAATTAGAGGGCATAAACAGCTGGTAGTATAGACCATGCGCTGATTGAAAAACACTAAAACACAAATTAGACAACCTACCCTGAGCAGACTATCGCAGAGGAAGATTTTGCTTGACACACAATGAGAGCCATGCCGGTGTCAAGGCGGTAGTGGACTACACGGAGACTTCTTATATGATGTACAGAAGCAGACCCAAACACTCCCTCTGGTATCCGCGTGCAGTGAAGGCGATACTTTAAAGGTGCAAGTAGTGTCATGGCAGCTACTGCCGCTGGGCTGGAGGATCTTAGGCTTTCACAAAGCTTAGGTGACAACATATGAATTGAAGTAACCATTCACAAAGCTTAGGTGACAACATATGAATTGAAGTAATCATTCACAAAGCTTAGGTGACAACATATGAATTGAAGTAATCATTCACAAAGCTTAGGTGACAACATATGAATTGAAGTAACCATTCACATAGCTTAGGTGACGACATATGAAATGAGTTAACCATTTCACAAAGCTTAGGTGACGACATGTGAAGTGAGTTTACCATTTCACAAAGCTTAGGTGACAACATATGAATTGAAGTAACCATTCACATAGCTTAGGTGACGACATATGAAATGAGTTAACCATTTCACAAAGCTTAGGTGACGACATGTGAAGTGAGTTTACCATTTCACAAAGCTTAGGTGACAACATATGAATTGAAGTAACCATTCACAAAGCTTAGGTGACGACATATGAAATGAGTTAACCATTTCATAAAGCTTAGGTGACGACATGTGAAGTGAGTTAACCATTTCACAAAGCTTAGGTGACAACATATGAATTGAAGTAACCATTCACAAAGCTTAGGTGATGACATATGAAATGAGTTAACCATTTCACAAAGCTTCGGTGACGACATGTGAAGTGAGTTAACCATTTCACAAAGCTTAGGTGACAACATATGAATTGAAGTAACCATTTCACAAAGCTTAGGTGACGACATATGAAATGAGTTAACCATTTCCCTTCCTCTTATCCTTCCTTACCAGAAAGTTCTGAAAATTGTCTGTTATTCATTTATATGAGGCTGGGTCGACCTCAGAGCCGTACTGGTGGGACAAGCAATACTACCTCTGCTAGGGATTGAACAAAGACCACTGTCTAGGCAGGCAAGTATGGTAGTTTACAGATCTAAAATTAACTATTAAATTTCTTTGGCTTCTCAATGTATAAATATATGCTAACTGTTCCTGTATTTAGATAACTGATTTGGTGAACACAGCTAATCCTTCAACCTAATGATGTAGTGACCTAGTATAATAGAAGCCCCATCACGTCACATTTATATAGTAGATTCTGCTATTTATCAGTAACTAATGTTGTTGACGCCGGTCTCCCTGGCCCAAGATTTAGCGACTTTCTCCGTAATTCCGTATATCCACGTGAGGAACGTAAATTGCGCGAGAATCGGTTGCGGTACTCGCCGCGTTGGTGACTTACGAGGTATGTGAGTCGGCAGCTCATAAAGCAATGGCAAACTACTGAGCGTAGTCTTGCCAAGAAATCAACAATCAGCTGAAAGGTGCTGATGTTGACAGCGATGTCCTGTAAAAGAATATATATATATTTTTTTGGCATATCCTTTACAGGACATCGCTGTCAACACCAGCATCTTTCAGTTGTATGTCGATCTCTTAGCAAGATTACGCTCAGTAGTTTGCCATTTCTTTCTGAGCGGCCGGCTTACATACCACGTAAGTTACAGATGCGATTCGAACCACTGCTGATTCTTACCGTCATCACGTTAACCGACGAGAGTATACGAGATTACGGAGAAAAGTCATAACCTCTAAGCCACGAAGCCGGCGTAAAAGAATATGCGAACCAAAACAAAAATGTTGTTGACAACCGGAAAAGAACGATAACTGCTTTATTCCTCCCACTGCAAAAGCCAGTTTCTCGGTGATTATCTCTCTGTACGGCATATTGAACAGGTTAATCTTCCATATTGAAGTGGATAGGCCTTAGGTTCATACCAGAATACGATCAGCGTTGCTCAATATTTAAAATTCAAATCCCGAAATAACCAAATTAATCGATTATCTCTCTACCAACACCTATTTATTTCTATTGGAAGACATTCTCTTCTCATCTATAAGACAAAAAGAACTACTGTTCTCATGTGTTGTACAGAGAGACAGGTTGTTCTCATGTGTCGTACAGAGAGACAGGCTGTTCTCAT
>JACEFZ010000083.1:1272881-1275381 GCA_014155875.1 Cepaea nemoralis | reverse complement strand
AACATGCCCTATTGAATGTCTGCATCTCGAGCCATGTTATTGCTTTACTTACTGCCATGACTTCATAGTCAGGGCTACTTGTGGTCTCAACAAAAGCACCAGAGTCCTCCTTCACAATTCTCCCTCCGGCCCGCGCCGTAAAGGCCCGTGAGCTTCTGTCATGTCGGACGACCTACCCATCTGTGTATATGACAGCATCACCGTCTAACGACTTCTCGAAAATCAACGCTTGTACTTCGCCTCCACAACAGCCGGGTTTTCTTGTCTGCATTTTCTGTCTAGTTGTATGCAAACAGAAAAGGATGTGCAGAAATCTGTTGGCACTTGTACCCACACCTCGCAGGTTCTAAGTCCTTAAGGAGACACACCTGATTCAGAATGTCTTCGGCTTGACCCATCCACAACCTTCCTCTTTTTAACCTGCTGCCCTTCACCTTTATAATTTCATTATGCAGTGGATGTTGTGTGTTTGCGTTAACTCTGAGGTAGGCACGTGCTCTGAAAATTTGTATTCTGTCTGCAATGGTTGGAAAATCAAGAAGGTAGCGCATCACCCTGCATGCTGAATCTCTTGTACATCCAAGAATAATGCGCATGTATCCTTTCCATCCTCTCTATCTGCTTACGGCTGAGAGTCAGGATTGCCATCGCATACTCAAAAACTGACATGACCAGCCCTTCGTATAGAAGACATAGATGGCGCTGCTCACAGTTTGCTGCCGCCATCACCCACTTCGCAGCCAAACCCGCTTGGCCTTTGTTATCACCTGGTCTATTTGCTCATTATAAGCAAGGCTTCGATCAAAACGTATCCCCAGATAATTAATTGCCTGGGTTCTTTCCACAGTCACACTAATCCATGTTGTATTATAAGTCATGTAAAAGAAAAGGACTAGTTTAAACTCGCATTTGACATACGGTGCTAGACCCATAGGCTATGGACGGGTGATGTGATCACTATCCCATGGATCGCCTTCATTTCCGAAGATGTTTTCTGGTACCCAGTATAGGCTGGGTCGGCCTGGAAGCCGAGGCCTATTCGGCTTGATGATCATTCGAAATCATAATCACCGAGCGACAGGCGAGCGCCCGGCCACTCTACTACCGCGACGCCCATTTTATTATGGGCCATGCTAAAATGTTTATTACGGACCAGTTTGATTTATCGGTAAACGATATTGCAAATCCTCTAATTTACCAATGGAATCAAATGTTCTTGTACGATGTTATTGTTAATACATTTAGAACGTAGTAATTTACAAAGGTAGACTTTATTCACTATCGAACTGTGAATAAAGCTCAGTTTTATTCACAACCGAATTGCGAATAAAGCTCAGTTTTATTCACAATCGAATTGTGAATGAAGCTCAGTTGTATTTGCAATAGAATTGCGGGAATTAGCAAAAATGTCAGTGTCCACTCACTAGTCAATGTTAGTTCAAGCCAGTAAGAAGGTGTTTAATTAAAATAATAAATTAATAAATAAATAATTATTAAGTAAGCCATTACAGTCTTATATTAGGTAAGGAACCTATGACGGGTCTAGCAAACCGGTAGGAAACTGGAGGAAAGGAGCTAGTTACAGGCGCCGGAGCTTCAATGAACCTTCTCCACGACACCTAACGGCATAAGTGGAAGACAACAACAACACCAACTTCAGGAATAAATGCCGTGGTTGATTGTGATGTCCTGTAAAAGACATCCAACTAACTACCTTCTGAAACAAACATGAATAGTTACCGGGTCTGTAGTGAAGTGGTTATGAATGCATTTCGTAATCCTGCACACCGCGTTCGAAACCTAACTGCGGCGATTTGGAAGCAGACCGCATTGTGTTGGTTTTCATACAGAGGTATGAGTACCGGTAGTTCAGAAATAAATGGCAAACTACTGAACGTAAACATGCCCGGGAATTTAAAAAAAAAACACATTCTGTTGATTTGCCAAACCAAACCATACATGACAGTGTCAGGATTAATTCACGGAGATATCAAATATATCATGAGAGGTTTATAGGATATCTGAATTTGTTGTTGTTAGTTCGTTCCGCTTTGAACGCAAGCGTAGCCAATATACGTGCTACTAATTCTAATACTGTAACTAGGAACAATAATCCACATGCAAATATCAGTCCAGTGCACTCTCCAGCTATTTATTACCATTGTCCCTCGCCATCAGGTAAACCCACTCAGACTTCAGGCAGGGCACAGACTTGGGCATTCCCGCACTCCATATTGTTTAAGGAAATTCCCACAACTTGGTTGCGAATAGAGACTTCAGTTTATTCGCAACTTGGTTGCGAATAAACTCTCCCTTAATTTAAAATAGGAACGTTCACTGTTGCAAGTTTAATTCTGCCGAAATTCTCCGTAATTGTCAATGAATCACCCATTGTTCTTACTTCTGTCCGTTCTTCTGGCTTCCCGTTTTATTTTTACATTACGTTAGTCATGTTTAAATATCAAGAATAGTTTTCCAGAATTGGGCACTCTTCCGAATA
>JACEFZ010000083.1:1002881-1270381 GCA_014155875.1 Cepaea nemoralis | reverse complement strand
AAAGAAATTTTTCCTGCCCCTTATGTTTTGACTTGTGGGTTGTGGATTCTTGCTTCAAGTTGTCACTGTGTTTTATGTTCCTCTTCAGTGTGTTATTTCTTCCCGGTTTGTAAGATATTCTAAGTGGCTCTAGATTTCCATGTTTGGCAGGTAAGTCATGTTTAAAGAAATGTTACCTCTCCTAAACAACTGGAACTCTTCGCAGGTGGATTTGGTTCTGCCCTACTCTCTCACAGAGCAATTAGCAAAGCGGCTGCTATCACCAAAGAGCTACTTGCAGTCAAGCTTTTGCCTTCACCAAGTCCTGCATTCAATCTAGTCAGGTCGGTATCTACAGGAGTATGACCACTACCTGAAATTCCAGCATTCATATACATCTAATGATATCATCAATATGACATTAGAAATGAAATGTTGTAACAGCCTAAGAACACAAGTGAAATCAATAAAAGGAATTTTGTTCCTAGAGAAATATAATAGTGGAGAGAAAGGAGTCTTGGTGCTCTCTAATAGTTATCGACCTATAATGGTTGTCCTCTATTCAATCTTCTATTACATGGTGTTCAAGGTTTAGACTAGCAGATGTGCAGTTTCCTCTTCACCTATGCCTGTCCTCATGGTTTCCAGGTTGAGTAATATCTTGATTGATTTGGGATTGACAACTGTGTTTACAATCCTCTCCTGTACCTAGTTAATTTCTCTAAATCTTCTTCTACTCAAGAAAAGGGGTCTCATACATTAATGGGTTTTAAATCATTTCCCATTGTAATGAGTAGTTGCTTATAAACAACATAAGTACATCATGGAATCAATTCTTGTATAGCATTCAGGTGCCTTCTTCTTCATGAAATGCTTCAAGTGAGAAGTTATCTTCCATTTTTATGGATGTAATATTTATTATCATCATCATCCACATCATCATGGTTTCCTTATATCATTGTCATTACAATCATTATCATTATTATCATCATCATTATTACATTATTATCATTACATTACAATCATTATCATCATCACCATTGTAGTACATTATTATAATTACACTAGACCATATGTGTTAACATGAGTGACATGAACTACAAAGTGGGATTTTGCTTAATGTACAAAACCAGATGCTTGTAGTGTGCGTAATGTACGATATGGTTTGTGTCGTGCTTAGCGCACAAAACCAGATGATTATACGATAAGTGATATTTAATACAATGTGTGGTCATGCGTCGGAGTGTACTAAATTATTATTCAGTTTATGGGTTATGCCGAACAAGTTCTCTGGTGATAGTCATGGCATTACACATCAAAGTTGCCGGCTATCCTGAGATTGACTGTTGGCCTATACTCCCTCTCTCTCAGCATGTAACTTCACTCACTCACACTCCTCATGCATCAGTCACAATATCCATCTGTGCATGTGGGGTCAATTCACTCATCTCAGACATCATTCATATGCATGGATGATCATTCAGGAATCATTCCTCAAACATCATTCATACTTGCATGTAAAGTGGGTAATTATACTTATGTGATTTCCCAATGATAACTTAAAATGTTTAACATCATTGATATCACAATGAAATATCTCCTTTCACAATCACTCATCAGACACATCATATCTGTAGGAATGACAATTAGTATATGTCTGTGCTTTACACATGATAAATTCACAGATTTAACCACAATTACATTACATTAGAACCTCATTCTTCATCAGAAATTATAATATTTTCATACTGATGGGTTTTATCAAATGATACATTCACATCTGTTTAACAATAATGAAACACACATGACACAAGCATGCTCTTCAATGACATAGACTTATGTGATCTTTAGGCATACTTATGAAATTCACCAAGGATTTAGCAAAATTAAATCCATGAGTCACCACATGCTTTCATCAAATACATACAATTTATGTGATACACTCATCCGCATTCATTCATTATGAATCATAATCATTCTTGTATGGCAGTTGATTACGTACTATTATGTGGCACAAATATTATTATTCCACATGTTTGACAACCATGAAAATATATTTGCCTTACCACATGTGTGCTTTAACATCACACAAATTATGATACCTATAGAACTCTTTTTGGTTCCCATGTGTTCATGAAATACAAGAAAACTATTTGTTTTTGCATGTGCTCAAATCTACACATTACACTAATTTCTCTATCAGTGCTGGCACAGGTAAACTAGTTTTAAATCTTAAGTTACTCACCAATCCTAAATCATTACTGAATGAGTTGACTACTTAAGAAATATGTACAACTTCAGTCTAATGCTTACATTAACTAAGTTGTTTAGCTAGGAGAAAATAAAACTCACTGTAGTTTTCTCCTAATGTGCAGTTATCTATGACTATGATAACTGAATATAATATTATTTAGTTTCTAATAAATTAATTTCTTAAGAACTCACCACTCTAAATGACTACTGATTTACCTACTTAAGAAAAAAATGTACATCTTGGACTAATGCTTATACATTAAATCAGTTGTTTACTTGGGAGAAAAATAAACTCACTATGGTTATTCTTAATGTATAGTTTATCTATAACTATAACAATTAAATATATTATAATTAACTTCTTAAGAACTCACCACATGTGTTCAACAAGTCGACTTACCAACTCTTCTTCTGGGAAAAAGACTCACAGACTAAACTAAAATTTAAAATAAATATTCTATTTACCATCATCCGAACAGGACGCTTCCAACACAGAGTTCAGGATCCAAGCCTCGAAAATGCCACGTATAGCATATAGTTTAATTCTTCTCCCACGTTGATTTAGTTTCAATGTTGAGGTTGTTACAATTTTGCCATGCTGTCGGACCCAGTGGTCCCTTCTCTTGTTGGGCTGACTATCAATCAGACCGCTTACACTGCTGCCATGCCTTTTTGTTTTAGTTTCTTGTGTTCCGGTGGTGACGTCACAATGGGTCAATGAAAAAGTAGGATTTATCGCAGCGAGGAATAAATTATCCAAGAAGCGGTGTCAAACTTTAATTGTCGACGGGAAATGTTTACCGCGATGTTACGCTTGTGAAAAATTATATTACATGGCTCCCCTCTCAGACTGTTGTTCGCCTGAAAAACAGTAGTTTTGAGCAAGCGTAACAAGCTTATATTTCCTCTAATCCTTTCTACTCCCATTCTTTCTTTCCTCCTCTGATTCTTGTACAGAATCTTCAATTGCATATCTGCTGAGAAAGTCTGCTCCTACATTTATCCTCCCTGGGACATATTCTACTTGAAAAGAATACGGTTGTAGAAGTAATGACCATCTCATAAGTCGAGCGTATAAGTTATTGGATGCTGCAAGGAACGTGAGAGGTTGATGATCGCACTGTATTGTGAAGTATTTCCCATACAGATACACCTGGAACTTCTCTACTGCCCAAACTAAAGCTAAACATTCTTTTTCAATGGTAGAATAATTGCGTTCGGCTGAATTCAATTTTCTACTAGCATAGGCAACTGGAAAGAGCATTGATTGATCCTTATCCATTCCCTGCAATAAGGTGGTACCAAATCCTACGTTGCTTGCATCCGTCTTAAGTATCCATGGACGTGTTAGGTCTGGCAGATGAAGAACTGGTTTTGCTGTTAAAGCTTTCTTTAACTCCACTTATGCTTTCTCGCAGTCAGCATACCAAACGACATTCTCTGGTTCCCCTTTCCGAGTGATATTTGTCAACGGAGATGCGAGGGAACTGAAGTTCGGGATGTATCTTTGGTAAAATCCACAGAGGGAGACAAAAGATCAAACATCCTTTTTGGTTCTAGGTCGCGGTGCATTCCTTAGTTTCTCCACATTACCATCATGAAGTCGCATTTTGCCTTGAGATATTGTGTGTCCCAAAAAATCTAATTGCCTGAACCCAATCTGGTACTTCTTTGGTCTTGCTATCAACCCCACTTCTTTCAGGCGGTTGAGCAGTATCTTCAGTGTCTCAAGATGTTCCTCGAATGCTTCTGCAGCAATCAGGATGTCATCCATGAAGTTGCTAAGACGTGGATTTTCCAATGGTCCTAAAAGTTTCCTCATCACCCGAGTGAAGACATTAGGCGCATTGCTTAATCCGAAAGGAAGAACGTTAAATTCGTAGTGTCCATCAGGAGTGCTGAAGGCTAACCACGGTCTTACTTCCTTTTTCATTGGGATTTGATAATATCCTTTGCTGAGATATATCTTTGTGAAGTATTTTGCTCTGTTGAGGCTGGTGAAAAGTTGATTTTGATCTGGCAGTGGTTCCGGTTGGAACTCTGTGACAGCGTTTAGCTGCCTATAATCAATGCACAATCTTTGTTCACCACTGGGTTTCCTCAGTAAAACTACACTTGCATTATAAGGTGATTCAGAAGGTGATATTATCCCAGCTGAAAGCAATTGTCGAATTTCATCTTTGAGAGGTTTGGCTTTGGCGTAAGGAACAGGGTAAGCTTTGACTCGCACAGGTGTTGGATCCTTCAAATTCATGTCGAATTCTTCAAGATCTGTCAGTCCTGGCTTGTCTGTTAGTATCTCTGCATAATTCTCTAAGCACTCTCGAATCTGCTGCTGCTGATCCGTCGTTAATATTGAACTAATGTCCACATCTCGATAAGTCTCGTTGAACTGCAGAGGATACTCCACTCCCATTGAGTTTCCATGTTCAACGTCTGTTGCTACTGTCATCGCTATCAAATGTGCTGTCTCGGTGGTGGGTCTCTCGTTGTACTTTCGTAACAGGTTGAGATGAAAGATTTTCTCTTTTCCCTTTATAGAGATCTTGTAGTTTGTTCTGCAAATTTTCTCCTTCAAAGCATAAGGTCCTTTCCAACCGATCTGCAACTTGTTTTGACTCGTGGGAAGAAGTAATAGTACTTTTTCTCCCACTACTAACTCTCTATCTTTCACTTTCTTGTTGAAATTTTGGGCCATTCTACGTAGATTGGTTGAGGCTAATTTCCAGCCAAGTTGAAGTCGTTGTTTTAACTCTTCCACATATGCGGATACAGTCACAACAGTCTCATCAACTGAATCATCAGTCCATGTACACAGTAAAGCTTCTAATATTCCCTTGATTGGACGACCAAACAACAGTGTTGCTGGTGCAATTCCCGTAGATTTGCTGTGGTACTTCGCGGTACGCAAAAAGTACTGCCGGAATGTATGTATCCCACGCCTCTGTAGGTAAAGCTCCCTGAAGGAAACAGCACCATATGACGGGGTGGGTACAAAACAACTCCAGGCCTCAACAAGTGCGCGACTGTGGCCAGACATGAAAAACCTAACAAGAAAGGAATTAACACAATCAACCCATCAGAAGCCGGGAAGCTGACAACAAGCAGGCCAATGTACGAAAGACAAACTACAAGCTACACAATAAATACCCTAATTATTGCAAAGTCGAAAATCCGAAGGCTGAAAGGGAATATTCGTACCAAAAATTGGATTGGATTGGACAATACTTTGGAACAGAACGTTCACAATGAAATAACTCAAACGCCTTAGATAAACATACACACTATATTGAGAAGAATTGGGTTTTTGGGAACATCCTTGTTATGTAAACCATCAATTAGTACAAAAACATATAGTAAACACAGGAATCCCCAAAAATCAATGGGAATAAAATATTTGAAAAAAATTAAAAACCAGATGTTCTCCTAAACATCAAACACCAAATTCCTAAACTATTAACCTGTTAAAAATCAGTAACAATATCAGAAGGTTCTTCACTCTCAAAACACAACACACAGCACCGTATATGAACATATTTCAAGTAAAGCAAAACCCTTCCAAATAGTACACAAATAGACAAAACAATCTAATTAAAAATAGTGAATCCACTAATCCTTCTCCGTATGATGATGGTATGTAATCCATTTTATCCGGGGAACTGTTTGTCCACAAAACACTAGTATTCTACGACAAGGTTATCCTTGTCCACTCCAATAGGCCTCAGAGGATATGACTACACAGTCTCGGCTATACAAACCTCCAACTAATTCACAGCTGATGATGTGCTGCGTAATATACATATATATACTAGCTGACCCGGCCCGGCTTCGCCCAGACCCTGGTGGGGAGCATCTCATTTAATTCATATAAGTAGTCATATAAGTTCTCGTTCCCGTTACCGACAATCTGTCTGTCTGTCTGTCTGTCTATCTGTCTGTCTGTCTGTCTGTCTGACCCGGCCCGGCTTCGCCCAGACCCTGATGGGGAGCATCTCATTTAATTCATATAAGTAGTCATATAAGTTCCCGTTCCCGACTATCTATCTGTCTGTCTGTCTGACCCGGCCCGGCATCGCCCAACTCCTGGTGGGGAGCATCTCATTTAATTCATATAAGTAGTCATATAAGTTCCCGTTCCCGACTGTCTGTCTGTCTGTCTGTCTGTCTGTCTATCTATCTGTCTGTCTGTCTGACCCGGCCCAGCCCATGGTGGAGAGCATCTCATTTAAATCATATAAGTAGTCATATAAGATCCCGTTCCCGACTATCTGTCTGTCTGTCTTGGGTAAATGGAGGAGGGAGGAGGAAGAGGGAGGTGGAGGAGGGAAGAGGAGGGAGGAGGAGACAGGAGACAGGAGGAATAGGGAGGAATAGGAGGGAGGAGGAGGGATTAGGAAGAGGAGGGAGGAGTAGGGTGGAGGAGGAGGGGGAGGAGGAGGGAGGAGGAAGAGGGAGAAGGAGGGAGGAGGAGAACGCAGGAGGAGGAGGGAGGAGGAGGAGGAGAGGGAGGAGGAGGGAGGAGGAGGAGGAGAGAGTAGGAGGAGGGAGGAGGCGGAGGGAGCAGGAAGAGGGAGGAAGAGGGAGGAGGAAGAGGGAGAAGGAGGAGGGAGGAGAAGGAGGAGGGAGGAGGAAGGAGGAGGAGGAGGGAGAAGGAGGGAGGAGGAGAACGCAGGAGGAGGAGGAGGAGGAGAGGGAGGAGGAGGAAGGGAGGAGGAGGGAGGAGGAGGAGAGAGTGGGAGGAGGGAGGAGGCGGAGGGAGAAGGAAGAGGGAGGAAGAGGGAGAAGGAGGAGGGAGGAGAAGGAGGGAAGAGGATGAGGGGGAGGAGGAAGAGGGAGGAGGAGGAATGTGAAGGGAGGAGGAGGGAGGAGGTAGAGGGAGGAGGAGGAGGAGGATCAGAGAGGAGGAGGAGAGAGGAGGAGGAGGGAGGAGGAGGGAGGAGGAGGAAGAGGGAGGAGGAGGAATGTGAAGGGAGGAGGAGGGAGGAGGTAGAGGAGGAGGAGGAGGAGAATGGAGGAGGAGGGATGAGGAGGAGAGGGAGGAGGAGGAAGGAGGAGGGGGAGGAGGGGAGGAGGAGGAGGAAAAGGAGGAGGGAGGAGGAGGGATGAGGGGGAGGAGGGAGGGGTAGGAGGGGGGAGAAGGAGAAGAAGGAGAAGGGAGGAGGGCGAAGGAGGAAGGCAAGAGGAGGGCGAGGAGGTAGAGGAGGGAGGAGGAGGAGGAAAGAGGGAGGAGGAGGGAGGAGGAAGAGAGTGGAGGAAGGTAGGAGGAGGGAGGAAGAGATAGGCGGGAGAGAGGAGGAGGGAGGAGGAGGTGTAGGGAGGAATAGGAGGGAGGAGGAGGAGGGAGGAGGAGGGATTAAGAGAAGGAGGGGGGAAAGGGGAGAAGGAGGAGGAGGAGGAGGGAGGAGGAGGAGGAAGAGGGATGAGGATGGGAAGAGGAGGGAGGGAAAGGAGGAGGAGAAGGAGGAGGAGGAGGAGGGAGGAGGGAGAAGGAGGAGGAGGGAGGAGGAGGAGGAGGGAGAGGGAGGAGGAGAGAGGAGGAGGAGGGAGGAAGGTGGAGGGAGAAGGAGGAGGGAGGAAGAGGTAGAAGGAGGAGGGAGAAGGAGGAGGGAGAGGAGGAGGAGGAAGAGGAGGAATGATGAGGAGGGAGGAGGAGGAAGAGGGATGTGGAGGAAGGAGGAGGGAGGAGGTAGAGGGAGGAGGTAGAGGGAGGAAAGGGGAGGAGGGAGGAGGAGAGAGGAGGAGGAGGAGGGAGGAGGAGAAGGGAGTAGGAGGGATGAGGAGAAGGGAGGAGGAGAGGGAGGAGGAGGAGAAGGGAGGGGGAGAAGGAGGATGGAGAGGGAGGAGGGGGAGGAGGTAGAGGGAGGAGGAAGAGGAGGAGGGTGGAGGGAGGAGGTAGAGGGAGGAGGAGGGAGGAGGTAGAGGGAGGAGGAGGGAGGAGGCGGAGGGAGTAGGAGGGAGGAGGATGGAGGAGGAGGGGAGAGGAAGAGGGAGAAGGAAGAGGGAGAAGGAGGAGGGAGAGGGAGGAGGGGAGGAGGAAGAAGAGGAGGGTGGAGGGAGGAGGTATAGGGAGGAGGAGGGGAGGAGGTAGAGGCAGGAGGAGAAGAGAGGAGGAGGGAGTTCGCCATTCCGAATTCATACTCGTCTAGGTTCTGTGATTTCGGTCCTTCCATTGATTGTTCTTCCCTTCTACACGACTGTAGATAACTTCCTTACACATAAAAAGATGAATTGTTATTGATATTGCCGTGGCATGGAGGCATATATATCAGCAACAGAGTTGAACGCCTACGCCAGCCGGCACGGCACTTGATGATGATGATGATTGCCGTGTGACGATTCTGTGTAGTCACGTCATTTTCTTCCCTTTCCCTAGCGTTTTGGTTCGGGGATTCTTTCATCATCATCATCATATATTTACGTACGTATTTTGGGAATGGGAGGAGGGAGGAGGAGGAAGAAGAAAAAAAATACGACAGTGGGCTGCGCTGGAATGAAAGGAAAACGTGTAGAAAATTTCATCTCAATCGGATGGGCCGTTCGCGAGCGCATAAAGGACATATGGACAGACAGACAGACGGAGATCGCAATTTATATATAAGATATATATATATATATATATATATATATATATATATATATATATATATATATATATATATATATATATATATGCGTGTGTGTGTGTGTGTGTGTGTGTGTTTGTGTGTGGTTTGTTTTTTTCTTGCATGACGTAACAGTCTGATATATGATTATCAAAAAGTTCTCCATATGGATAAGATATATGGTGGTTAAACTCGGTGGTTATACACTATCCAGTGCCGCCCACCAGGTGCTGGAGCGCAAATTATCCTCCCTACGACGCCTGACGGCAGAAGTGGAAGATGATGATGATGATGATGATGATGATGATGATGATGATGATGATGATGATGATGATGATGATGATGATGATGATGATGATGATGATGATGATACTCTGACCTTGGATCAACTTTGCCTGCACCTGTCTGGGAAAAAAGTTGGTCTGCAAACAAACTGAAATGCCTCAAAGCAGTTGTATTATCCATACGGCCATATACGTATGAAACCTGGACTTTCCATAAGCCTCCTGAAATTGCTGGTTGACATTGAATACCGTCAGGAAATCCAAACCAAAAGACTAGGGTATCTCGCTTGATGACGAACAATCAATCAATCATGTGCCATGCCGGAAAGCGTGGACGGTCATGCTCGCCATTTCACTCGATTACCAGCGTCGTGGATCAGCTCAGTGTTCCTGTCTCGTCCATGCCATGTGGCCAAGCCATCCAGGTATTTTCCTCTCGGTCTTCCTCTTGGTCTGTTCCCTTCGATCTTGCCAGTTGTCACTAAGTTCTCCAATCCATTTCTTTTCATAACATGTCCAACAAATTTTGACTGTTTATGTCTAATTTCTCTAATCAATTTATTTCATTTGTCTCCTGTAGTACTTGGTCATTGGTTTTTCTGTCTGTCCATGGTATTCTTTGCATTTTCCTCCGAAACCACATTTCTGCAGCCATCAGATGTTTATCAGCTTGACTGCACATTGTCCAAGTTTCACATCCATACAAAAGAACAGGCTCTATGTATTGCTTTGTCGTAACTCCGCCTCAATTGATTAATAATGATAAACGAACGTTTACGACGAGGCATTCTCAACTCGTCAATTCAGAACGTTGACAACAAAATCTGAATACCACCTTGTAAAATAGGTGAACATGAAAACACAAGCTGGACAGTTCAGCAAACGTTTCAAGTCCTTTATTTCGTCCTTGTAGAGTCTTAAGACAAACTTCCAATGGTAACGTAGCGCGCCCTTATCGTAGGGACAACATCTACTCAATGACCAAGAATTATCATCCTATCTAACCCTATGGTCTGCCCTGACGCCTCTTTTCCATCCTTTATCTAGATCCTTGCTGTCTCGTTCGTTGAATCTTTGTCTAGGTTCGGTTCCCTGTTCTTCTAACCAGCCATGGCTTCCTCATCAACAAGTTCCTCCTGTTATCCTTCCTTGAATATCATGAAATCACCTGCATCCGAACAACCATTTGTCACAAGAAGTCGGTCGCACAATTTCAAACCCGACCGAGTTTGTAACATGGCTTCACAGCGTATCCCGTTGTTAGGTTTTACGCTTTCGTGACGCATCCCGTCTCTTTGGCTTCAGTGCACTGTTCACTTTGTTGCACCTTGGGATTTTCCTTTGGTCCCTTCTGCATTCTATGTTTCATTAGCAATAACTATTTGGCATGTATCCCCTCAACACTCTTTTTCTCGTTTCAACTGACGTCTTTTTATTGGTCAGAATGTTTTTCATCTTGCTAAAGGCTACTTTCGCCATGGCGATTCTTGTTCTAATCTCTTCAAGGTATCTCCCATCAGATGGTATGACTGTTCCGATATAATTGTACCGATTCACTTGTTGAAGAATATTCCCATTTACTTGTATATTACATCGTCGCGATTTATGGAGAGTCATACTTACCTATGCTAGCCGACAAATCTCTTGATAATGATGATGGCAATTACTACTACTACTACTACTACTACTACTACTACTACTACTACTACTACTACTACTACTACTACTACTACTACTACTACTACTGCTACTGCTGCTACTACTACTACTACTACTACTACTACTACTACTACTACTACTACTTTTACTACTACTGCTACTACTGCTACTGCTGCTGCTGCTACTACTACTACTACTACTACTACTACTACTACTACTACTACTACTACTACTACTACTACCACCACCAACACCGCTACTATCATTATTACTACAATTAATACTACTACTATCACCATCCCCACTAATACTACTACTATTAACTATTACTTCTTTTATTGCTACCACCACCATACTACTATTATTACTAATACGACTATCACCACCACCGCTACTATCAATATTACTACTATAAATACTACTACTACTACTGCTGCTGCTGCTGCTGCCGCTGCTACTATATTTACCAATATTATTACTACTTTGTTACCACACTATGCAGTTAGGTATTATCGCCCACACCAGCCGATGATGACGATAACTACAATTACTATCTTCTGTTAACATCTACTTTTCCCTGCTAATGTCGCCAGACCTTGTATTACTACAAATATTAATACTACTTCTACTACTTAGACGAATAGCGTAATGACTATTATGTAAACCTAAGACCAGAAGAATACTAAAGGAATAAGTAGGCAGTTGCTGCTTTTGTTTTTCTAAGTAACCTAGAATGCTTGCGATCGATTTATGACAGACACAAATAGTGCTTTTTGTCAAATAACCCGCCACACGTTAACACCTCTGTGAAAAGATGCCTACTATTGATTACAACGTTTCTTATACCACTAAACCATTGGCAACCTCTTTTGACAATCAGCGGTCACTACCACCACAGCAACCACGCCAACATGAAACATTATCGATAATGCACCGAAAAACATACCCACCCCACCACTTTTAAAATTAAAATAGCAGGGCTCAGCTAACCGTCAACAAAGTCAATAGACGCATTATAAGGTATCCACCCTTCCATACTGCTAGATGTCTATGATTGATATCGCTAGAACTGACTTGTTTAAATATACTCTTAAGAACGGAACTAAATGATGATGATGTTTATACAATGAACATACAACTCTCTCTCTCTCTCTCTCTCTCTCTCTCTCTCTCTCTCTCTCTCTTCTCTCTCTCTCTCTCTCTCTCTCTCTCTCTCTCTCTCTCTCTCTCTCTCTCTGTATCTCTTACAGACATGAACCCTACGAGGAATAATTTTATACATCATCACCTCTCACTCTCCACACCACTGACACTTTGGCGCACGCCTAAACATGCATATGATGGTGACGTTTCTACAGCGTATGATGCTAGTGATTACTAACTACAACCAATAATAACCCACAATATATTAATTTTTACGGTTATGTTTTGAAGATAGAACATGGGTCATTATACAACACTCATCAAGACACCCCACCCCTCCCGCGTCATTGAGCAGTACCCACCTACACCTGTGTCTGATAATGATAATGTTTCGATAACACTTATGATATTAAACCATACCCCAGCCTTCTTAAGTCATCGAGGCCCCGCCTTTTTTGTATGTATATATATATCATCCTACCGTCCATCTTACACCCCGAGCGGTCAGTTTTTTAGCCTATATATCTTCTCCACCACATCTCTTCTCATTTAATTGTTCAATTCTAACTGTATTCCATTCTATATATGTTTTCCCTTTATAAAAAATATATTTCTTCTTTGAATCGTTTGTTATTGCTTTATGTAGTACACCATGCTACCACTCCCACCACCACGTCACTAGTAGTACCCTTCCCTACATCTAGAGGGGCCACTTGACCATATCCGCCACGCCCACTCTGATGAGTCACTTGATCACACCCACTTTAAAAAAAAAAAGTCAAAAAAAAAATCAATCTCGGACAATGAGGAGCTATCACTCCTTTGCGGAGGAAGATCGATAAGAACTTATATATATATATATATATATATATATATATATATATATATATATATATATATATATATATATATATATATATATATATATATATATATATAAGTTTGTGGTGGAAAAATCGATACACAGTGATAATATTGTGGTGGAAATTGTGGTGGAAAATCGATACATAGTGATAATATAATGCCCACTACCACAAATAACCGGCGGCTATGGCGCCTACTATGCTCCTATGAAGTTTATGTTGCTTATATTATAATCTACACTTGCGACTTTTCTTTTCACCATCTCGTTATATATTGTCCAAGATAACATCCATTAAAAAGAACAGACAGGCATGCATTTATCGTAGCTTCTAAACGACACTGGACAGATTATATGTCGAGGCACAATCTTTGTAATATGAGGCTGGGCAATATCTCTGTCTATGCACCATCTTTGAAATATGAAGCCGTGCCATTTGTCACATTACGTACAGTCTATGAAACATATGTTCGATATCATTAGAAGTCTCAAGCACACGAGCTGTAGAGGAATAAGTGACATGCATTTGCATAGCATTCAAGTGAATGAAGCTGAAGCTTTTGGTGCAATTCATACATGGGAACAGGGAATCAAGTACGTCTTGCAGAGGAACTGGGAGAATCATAACAACCAGAGTGAAATGTCCTCGATTTAAGCATTATTTTTTTCCAGTTCATTATACGTAAAATAGTTTTATGCTGGTGATCACAATGCGTTTGTAATTTCTTTTCAGAAAACAACTCTAATTCTGCTGATAAATTTAACCAAACAAACAAACAAACACTCAAACACATACAAAAATAAACTGCCCTCTGCATCAAATAATGTAAATAGTATTTTAGTACACAGAAACACGATGAGGGTGACGTTTCATCTTAAAGTATGTACGGTACAAGACAGAACCTGCCGGAAGCTGGAGGGATATATTTTAACCGGACTAATGGCTGTAAGCCGTCTCCCTGGCCTAGGTGTTAGCGACTTTCTCCGTAATCCCTTCAAGGATCATGTGGAGACGGTTGTGACAAAATCTCAAAAGAGACTCAACGCACTTAAAACTATGGCTGCAATGGACATAGCGCGGAGAATGCTTTTCAGACTATACCAGCACTTGATCCTCTCAGCTATTGATTATGGACTAGGACTGCTCACTGTCTCAAAGAGTCAGCTGGTGAGATTGGAGCGCATACAGAACGAGGCTATGCGGGGCATTCTGGAATGCACCAGACACACCCCAGCGGTGTGTATGCGGTACATCCTTGGTTTGCCGACTGTTGCTGGTAGGCTCAAGGTGATGCAGGTGAAGGCATACCTCAGAGAAGCTGCTGTCACAGATCATCCGTTGTATGAGGCGCGGGACGCAGTTAAGGGCCAGCGACTGATAAGAGGGAAATCATGAATGGCTCAGGCGGAGGATACGATCAGACACGTGTGCTCCTTAGAGAACATTAGGCGAGGAGAGGAGTGGGTCAGAGTGCCAGCGGAGCAGTCAGACTTGTGCAGAGTTATAATCACATTGAGCCGGGAGTGCAGGGAGTGGCCAGCAGGGGCCACAGAAGTGGAAATTCAGCAACTAATTCAGGATAATGCTCGCCCGGTTGATGTGATTATCTACACAGATGGTTCGGTGTTGAGAGGTAGTAGAAGTGCCTGGGGTTTCTTGGCAAATGGCTACTGGTCGACGTTTGGTGCAGGACAGCTTGGCATATGATACCACAGCATCTAGCTTAAGAATGGAGGTGGAGGCAGTCAGTGCAGCTTTCGGCTGGAAGGACTTTACGACACACACACACATCGTGATTGTAACTGACTCAGAAAGCATACTGAGTAGGGTGAGGACAGGCAAGCTTCGTGCCGAGTGGCTTGCTTCGCTTCGGAAGTCACGGGTAGCAACTGGCTCTGCAAAACTTGGTGGAGTATTGATGCATGATAAGGCAGACGTGGTTGCGGCCTTGTGGGAGCACGTGTACACCACGGAGGAGCAAATGGATCACCATGGTCTGGCAAGAATGCGACAGCGTGGAGTGACGAGGGGGTCTGGCCGATGCTCGACGATTAGAGGAAAGGTGAGACGCGCATATAATCAGATTGCTACTGGTACTATTGGGGTTGGAACTCTTCGCTGGCTTCTGAGGATGGGGACGGAGCGCTTATGGGAATGCCCCGAATGCTGTGATATCGGTTCTTAAATCAATCAATCAATCAATCAATCAATCAATCCGTAATCCCGTATACTTTCGTGAGTAACGTAACGTGCGAGAGAATCGGTGGCGGTTCTAGCCGCGTCTGTAACTTACGGGGTATGTGAGCCGGTCGCTCATAAAGCAATGGCAAACTACTGAGCGTAATCTTGCCAAGAAATCAACAATCAGCTGAAAGATGCTGATGTTGACAGCGATGTCTTGTAAAGGATATGCGAACAAATAAAAAATGCCTGTAAATTATGATGACTATAGATGCTTAATGTGCATGTAAAGAAAACACTCTCAAATACCATTCAAAACTTCATAATTACACTGACTAAAATGCAGACATCATCTACACTTATCGCCGGTAAGGTTCGTCCACTTGTCCTCCCCCCCCCCCACCCCCCCCCCCCCCCAAAAAAAAAAAAGGCATCAGACAGGGTTATAGTCTTTCACAAAATGTGTTTTCTGTGTACGTGAAACTGATAATAAAATATATAACAGATAAACTATGTATGAAAGTTGGGGATTGAATGTAGATAATCTATGTTGTGCTAATGACGAGGTTGCTTGTAACAAGAAATCAACATAAATTGTAAGAATCGATAGATTTCGCAATCATTCATTGGCACCTTGCCGTCTTGACAGACGATAGTTTGTGCTTCAAAAAGTCATAATAACTTTTACCCATGGCGGTAGCGAATGTGACTGATAAGGCCAATTCGCGCTGTAAATGTTCGTTCAAAGTGGGTGTATGTGAACACATGGTTATTTCCACCATCATGTACCATATTACGTCTCACACGTTCGGTGTTTCACTTATCTGCAATAATTTTCTTCTTTGTCTTTATTCCATTTCTGATGTTTGCCCTCCATGCAACACGTTCAGCGGCGACTTGCTCCCAATGTGCATTATCAATGACTGTATCAATCATGTTCCGCTTACACACATCTTTGTATCGTAGTAGAGGCCGACCCTGAGATCTCTTACCCATCTGTAATTCACCAAAAAAGATGTCCTTTGGTATTCTACCATCATCCATCCTCCTAAGAAGTCCTATCCATCTAAGTCTACGAAGACTGAGCATGGAATAAACCGTCACACAACCTGATCTTTCCAATACTTCAGTATTTGTGATTTTGTCTTGCCACTTAATACCAAGAATTCTTCGCAGACACCGCATATGAAAGCTGTTTAAAGGATTCTCTTGGTGTGAGTAAGTTGTCCAGGTTTCACAGCCATAAAGAAGAGTACTAAGGACACAGGCTTGATAGACAAGGCCTTTTGTTTTGGCAGTAAGCTTCCTGTTCTCCCAGACTCTTTTTCTTAACCTGTTCATTGTTGTTGCTGCCTTACCAATCCAGATGTTGATTTCCTGATCTAGGGATAATTTGCTATTTACCACTGATCCTAGATATGTAAAATGGTCTATCATCTCTAGTTCGGCGAGGTCAATAAAGATTGATGGTACCACATGTGCACCTTGTGACATAATCTGTGTCTTCTTTTTGCTAATCGTTAAACCAAATTCAGAACAAGCATTGGAGAATGCAGATAGTAGATGTTGTAATTCTTCCTCAGAGTGGGTCGTAACTGCAGCATCATCTGCAAAAAGCAACTCTCTGATCAGTACCCTCCTAATTTTGGTCTTGACCTTCAATCTCTGAGCATTGTAGAGGCCGCCATCTGAGCGTGAGTGAATGTATATACCATCATCCTGATCACGAAAGGCATATTTCAGTAGAAGTGAAAAGTATATTGCAAAGAGGGTGGGAACTAGTACACAACCTTGCTTAACTCCACTCTTGATTTCAAACTCTTCTGAAGTTGCACCATCAAACTTGATTGTACCCTTCATGCGTGTGTGGAACGATTCCACAATGGACATAGTAGTTGGTGGCAGTCAATCTTCTTTAGTGCTTTGAACAGACCCTCAGACTGACCAAATCAGATACCTTTGTCAGGTCGATGAAGGCAATAAAAAGTGGTTGATTCTATTCACGGCATTTTTCCTGAATTTGTCGCAATGAGAATATCATATCAATGTTAGACCGGTTCTGTCGAAAGCCACACTGTGATTCGGGGTAGACTTGATCTCCTAGGACTTGAAGTCTGCGTAGAACAATTCTGGCAAATACTTTCCCAACAATACACAAAAGTCGCTCCGATCGCCCTTGTTCTTGTACAGTGTTATGATGCTTGAATCTTTGAAATCCTGTGGGACTTGTCCTTCTCGCCAGCATAGCTCTATTAGCTGGTGGATCTGTAGAGTGATCTGTAGAGTGAGTGTGTCTTGCCCACTCCTGATAACCTCTATTGGAATCCCATCCTTACCTAGAGCCTTGCCAGATGCAAGTTCATTTATAGCACACTTAACTTCTGTTATGGTGGGAAGTGTGTCCAGGTGGTCAAGAGTTGGTAGAGCCTCTATGGCGTTGAGGGCATCATCCGCTAGTTTGGTCTCACTTGAGTAAAGCTCCAAATAGTGCTCTACCCATCTGTCCATCTGCTGTTTTTTATCAGTTATGATTTCTCCAGTCAAGGTTTTCAATTGTGCACTTCTTTTGATCATTGGACCACAGGCTTTCTTTATTCCTTCATACGTGCTTCGTATGTTTCCCTTATCACTTGCGATTTGAATGGAATCACATAACTATGTCCAATAATAATTTGCACACTGCCTGGCAGCCTTTTGCACATCCTTCCTAGCTTGCTTCAGCTCACTCAGAGTGTTACGCGTTGGTCTTTCCTTGTTTCTTAAGAGAGCTATCTTCTTCTTATCAATCAAGGGCTGCTGAGTCTGGCTGTTTGCCGCAAACCAGTCCTGCCTCTTATGATCCACAGTGCCGTAAACCCCTACCGCAGTTTTATAAAGAGTTTCCTTAAGTTGACCCCACTTTTCACTTTCTGTACAATTTTCTGGTGTATCAGTGAAAGCGTCTTCAAGTTGCTGTTGAAATTGAAAGCACTTTTCAGGATCGTGAGTGTTAATAATATTAATCCTGGGGCTAGATTTGTGTTTAGCTGTGTAGATTCTCTTTGGTCTCAGTCTAACCCTTGCGACAACCAAAGAATGATTCGTATCACAGTCAGCACTGTGGTAACTTAGAGTCAATGATATCTGGTTCAGATGTTGTCTCCGTGTGATGATGAAGTCCAGCTGGTGCCAATGGCCTGATCTTGGATGTTTCCATGTGACCTTATGCAGTTCTTTTGTTTTAAAAAAGGAGTTTGTAATACATAGGTCATTTCTGGTGCAATGCTCCAGCAGCCTTTGCCCATTTTCATTCATGCTTCCGATGTTGTATTTTCCAAGGTACACTGGCCATGAACACGAGTCCTTGCCCACACGAGCATTGAAATCACCGAGCATATAAATGTAGTCAGATTTTGGAACTGCCTTGATCACGGAGTCTAACTCCTCATAGAACGAATCCTTCACATCATCAGAGGAATCGAGTGTCGGTGCATATGCAGTAATAATGGTGGCAAAACCACAAGGGGTTGCCAAGCGCAGGGATAATAGTCTTTCATTTCCTCCTGCTGGAATTTCAATCTTTCCCAGTAGCGAATTCTTCACTGCAAAGCCCACACCGTGTTGCCTTTTTTCTGTCTGCCCTCTCCCCTTCCAAAAAAAGGTGTAATTGTTTTCCCTGAGTGACCCTCCCTCAGCGAGGCGAGTCTCCTGCAGGCCAGCAATATCAGTGTTAAGACGATTGAGTTCAGCATCAATCACAGCCGTTTTTCTCACATCGTCAATATTGGTCAAGTCAGTGGAAAATCCTGGACACATGGTTCTCACGTTCCAGGTTGCAAGCCGTAGCTTGAGGTTTCTATTTTTCTTTTTATTAGTTCCTGGTGCATTGGTTTTACAGCCTGCGTGGGGCCCCATGTCTACGCCAATTGACAGGCACTTATAACCCGTAACAGTTGGCTCTCGCTTTTATTCCGAGACCGGTTAAGACCAGGAATGGAGTTATTGCCTCTCCATAGCACAAAGCCTGGGCTAAAAATATAGAGATCATGTGTTGCCCATACAGCATTATCCCTCTCTCGGCCCGCCTAGTTCACTCCAGAGGAAAGGTAACACCCCTACACCTGGAACAAGACAAGCTGCAGACGCTGCCGGATCAGCAAAGCAATGCTCTAACTGTCCGCCTGTCAGAGCTTCGATCCTAGACCAGCTGCCAATCAAGGCTTAGGGCCTGGTCTGCCCTGCCATTTTGTCTTTAGATTGCATTTCCTCGCACCAGGGTAAGGTTTGTACCCTCCCAATTGCGCTCTTCCGCCCGAAGCCGTTGGCACAATGTGGGGTGTCGGGTTTGGTAAGCGCCGCCCAACGTTCGGCGCTAACAGAAAGCAGGTTTCGTAACCACAAAATATGGAAATACGCGGACTAGAGCTATAACAACATAAAACCCAGTTACGGTCACAACAAAGAAAAAAAAAAGCATCTAGTGCACGTAACAAACGATGTTATGCTGAAACAAATACAGAGGTTCGGTTATCTAGGATCCCCGGGAAGGTTAACCTGGTCAACAAATGCCCGCAGAAGTCGCATGTATCGGCCTAACGGCGCAAGAAAGCAGCTCTGCTGTAAACAGGCACAACGCAATCACGTCCGAAAAAGAAAAAAAAACTTCGGATGAACGCAGAAGAAGAGGAAGGTTATCTAGGATTATAGATAACATACTATAAAAGAACCGTAGAGATAACATTCAGAGAAATTTTAGAAAGGCAACATTCAGTACTTTGTGTAACTGCTGCCCTTCAAAAGAACTCAGAACAGGACTTTAAGGATGTTATATGATGTGCCACGTCCAGTTTACGTTCGCTTGCCGGCCTAATGGTCGTGGATTCGAATCCGCATCGGGGCTGATTTCTAAAATTGACCTGGGCTTCCTAGGTTGACCTAGTATAAGGTGGGCCCAGGAAATATCTTTATGGCCGGTGGTATATTAGCCACATCTCAAGGCGTGCACAAAGTTCTTTGACCTATTTGTTATGTTACTAACTGCCTCTGAATCATGGGCACTGAATAAATACATTAGCCACTGTAAGCCACGGAGACGAGGGTTCTACGTAGCATCCTAAGAATCCCACGGACAGCTAAAAAGTCCAGTGTCCAAGTTCTGCTAGAGACCAGTTAACACAGACATTTGATTGCTCACATCAGAAGACAGTCTCCGTTGTTTGGTCGTGTTGCGGCGGGAGTCTGGAGAAGATTGTGACAACAGGCATGACCGAAATATAACATGCTGAATGGTTTGAAAAAGTTGCACTAAAGATAATCAGTGGTCGAGCTTACCAATACCAGATATGACATGTATTTGTGGGGGAACAAGATAGCATATGTAGCTCAGTATGGCACGTGATGATAGGAATGATGTATGGTTCACCAATTACAAGAAAACATTTGACATGGTACAACATGAACAGCTAAAGTGAAAGACTTTGTTTTAATGTCAGGTTACCCCGTCCAACCTTTAGGAAGGTTACAAATGAGGTGATTACTTGTGTTTTCTGGTATATTTCTGTCGCTGGTTGGGAAGGAGGATGGGGGTGGAGTACGCTGATTGAGTGGTTGGTCAAATTGGACAGAGGACCTCAGCAGTCTTGTCGTTGTCCTCTTGCAGTTTTGTTATTATGCTGTGTTAGATTATGTGCGTTCTGCTTACGGTGTGTTTGACGAGTCTTTGTATTTTGTTTTCACTGTTTACATGTAGACGTTTCATTATTATTATTTCTTTATTATTTTTGTTTTGGAAATATCTCGTAAGGTCTTATCTTTCTTCCTTATATTGTTTGCAGCTTATTAGGAAGTGGTTTATGTTATTTGATTTATTGCATTCTCTGCAGATTAGTTGTTCTCGTTTGAATATAGCCTGGGGGTGGGCGTGGCTAAGAGGTTTCACTCACTGCTTAAACGTTCTCTTTTGGCTCGGTAAGCCAGGTAGTTTCCGTTATTGTTCCCATCTTTTAGAACGTAAGTATGGTTCTTCCTCTCTGAATTTAGCTGTCAGCATAAGGTCACCATACAGTGGATACCATCCCACTGTGGAGTACCCGGAAACGACAGAGCTGATCAATTGGCTAAAGAAGGAGCCAAAGAAGAACAGCCTGATGTGCCCGTTACATACCACCAAAAGAAAAGAATGATCAAGTCAGTCAGAAAGCCACCAAAACCTGCTCAAGATGACTACCACATTATGGACAGACCAGATCAAGTCATTATTCTGCGCCTAAGAACAGGACATAATAGATTACGCAACCACATGTATACAAAATTCAAGATTGGTGAAAAAGCCATGTGAACACGTGGATTGGCGTCGAAGACAGCAGAGCACATACTCCAAGACTGCCCAAAATATAACATATCTAGGCAAAACGTCTGGCCTAGAGAGACGACAGTGGAATATAAACTCTATGGACCGCTGTGTGAACTGAAAAAGACAGTTAAATTCATACAAGAGACAGCATTGCAGTTATAGACATATTTTAGGCGAACGAAAGAAGAAGAAGAAGGTTCTTCCTTTTGCTCCATGGACTTCTAAGAATACTCTTGTAATATTTAAATTCAACAGTCTAAACATTCTTCTATAATCAATAAGAAATGGTTAACGATTCAAATCTGGTACTTTGTCAAAGATGTGTGTTCTCAAGATTTGTAGTTTACAATTGTGCACTTGCATGGTGCACGGGCTCATAACTTCGAATTATCTTTACGATAAACAAATACATGACGTGGTTCTGAAATGTACTCTGAAAGTTATTTTGGTTTTAAAGAAATATACATGTTTCTGATTGGCATGTTTCTCCTCTACATCATGTGCAGCGGCGGCGCTGGTGGCAGGGACCTACGCCCAGGGAGTGGCCCAGCAATGTCTCACAGAACAGCTCAGAAGCACAAACACTAACAACCAGCCAAACAACACCCCTGAAGGAACCACAATGGCCGCATTCGACTCCATTTGTCGGTATACCGGAAGTGTTGCTGTTTCACGTTTGTTTCCTCTTAATGTAGTATGTATAGGATGTATTTTTAATGACTGTGGAGTTTTCGAAAATATTGCCGTTCCAAGTTTTGTATTCACCCTCTGCGGAGTTCATGCAACATAAAAGGTAAATACAAAAAGTGGAACGGCAATATGTTCAAAACTCCCACAGTCATTAAAAATGTACCCTTTATTTTGTAATTGACAGCTGACGACTGACATTTGGAGGTTATTATCTATTTTACAGGGCGATAGAAATACTTTTCGTATTGTGTGTATGGTCGCAGGTCTGCGCATCCCTTCGCCAGCATCATAATGCATGTGGAGTATTTATTACGGTTACTAGTTACATTTGCCTGCCGGATTGTAGTCATCGGTTCGAATCTCTTTCAATGCGGGCTCTTCCCTCCCCAATTAGCTTGCCTCCCAGGTGAACTCAGCCTAAAATTAGTTATCGGGAAATTTTGTGCGGAAGTAAATGCATCTTTGTGATATTGACAACATCGCACATCTATTTGTCATAGTTCTAAAATATAGGCCTAGCACCAATTACCCAGTAAGCATATGGCGTAAAAAGGGGTGTTTATGTTTACCTGTTTACTGGCTAGTTAATGATTAATGCAGAACCGCCGTCAGAATACCCCTGGTATCGTTGGACATCGCAAAGTGCGGGTAGCATGGCGGCTACCCTGACAACATTGTTAGTAAAGGAAATCTAGCCACTGGTGGATGGAGACTGCTACCTTTAAATGGAATCTGTAGTGAGGAAGTGACCCTTATACGCTGTTTTCTGAGGTTCATATCTAGGTTTGAGGTACTATTCTCGACAGAAGAATGAGAAAAGAGATGATAGTGATGTGCCACTTACGGGAGTGTTTTTAACAAACGATACTAATTTACACACCATGTTCTACTTATATAAGAATCAAGTAGTAATGCATTGTTTAATGAATCCTCCTAACCAGTGGCGCCATCTTTACTTTGTTAAGCTTTTCATTTATTGAGCTTCTTATTATTTATTGCCACTTCTCAAGCTTCCATTAATCACTGTATAACAGTTACTCTCCTGGAGAACTTACATGATAAGGTTTCACGGTTATTTTTCTAGACATTTGTTGTGAATCAATAGTTTCATTTGTATATTTTCTCTAGTATTTTAATTGATTAAAGAGTAGCATTCTTGCCCCTTTCTGAGTATTTGCAACTATTTGCTAGCACTATATTCTTAAATTTAAAAAAAAGTCGATGCATCCATCGCTGATTATGTCATTTAAAGTAGGTTGTTATTAACTCTGCCCATTGTACTTCGGTGAATCTAGTATTCATGAAGCTGGCCTCATTCAGTCATGGACATAAAACTGTTAAAGATATTGCATTGCATTTTTACAAGTAAACATTTACAATATTCATGCATAGTTTTGTAGTAATTAGTGAAACGTGACATTCGAGTGTATGGGTGAAGTTTCACTTGCTGTAGCAGATCGTGCATAACTGAATGCTACAACCACGGGGCTATCGAGTGATGTATAGTTAGCTGTTGTTAGGTCATCTCGAACCTAACAGAATTACTATAAGAGCTCTACCTATCTTATTTTGAGGATACTACTAAGAACAAAGAATGAAGTCCTAGAGGTGCCGATTAAAATAGTAAGAGCAAAGAAGGAGTTGCGAGGGGATATAACTCATGAATAAATAAGTGAGTGATTTTTGCACTGTTATCTTCCTTTATGAGAAATTTATTTATTTTCTTAAAGATGTTAATGTAAAGATTACGGTTATTATTGGATGTAGTATGTATGACTTAGTGAAATTCGTTTTTAAGGGGCGAGTTAGTGGTGGTGAAGCTAGATAAGTGCTTCGGAATACTTTCATCATACATGTTACAGTTTTAAAAGAAATTAAACCCTTAAAAATGTTAAGATAGTCGGTATTACTGGTTGCAGTGGGTATGGCTTAGTGAAATTCATTGCTAAGGAGTGGGTGAGTGGTGGAGTAGTCAGATAAGTGCTTTTGAATATTATCATCATACGGGTTACAGTTTTTCAAACGAAAACCTGAAAAAAGTAAAGATGGCCGGTATTACTGGTTGTAGTTTATATAGCTCAGTGAAATTCGTTGTTAATGGGTGGGTCAGTGGAGGAGTAGCTAGGTAAGTTCGTAAGAACACTATCATCATACGGGTTACAGCTCAATAAATGAAAAGCTTAACAAAGTAAAGATGGCGCCACTGGTTAGGAGGATTACCATCGACAACTTCGATTCATATTTGCGAATCCATTCGTCAGAAGTACTTGGGTTTTCCCCTTATATATCTAAACTAAAACTAAAGACTAAATCTAAGGAAAAGTTACCGATTATATATTATAATGGCGGTTATTACTGTCTGTACTGGATGGACCGTAAACACTATCATCATATCATTGGCAGTGTGTTAGAGGTACAATTCTCATCCTCGGTCTGTGTGACGATGTACAGCCAGTCAAAGTGTCATATGTCTAGGGGATACAGCCAGGACACATAACTAATGGCTAAAACATAATCACGTGAGGGAACAACATAAGAGAAGATTACATTCGGGACACGTGAGTAATGGTTACATCCGGTCAAAGATGGCGTTGCACCCAGTCACATGTGTAAGGGGTACATCCAAGACACGTGGTTAAGAGGGACACTACCTAAAAATGGTCGGCTGTCGGTTATCAAAGCAGGGGACCTAACTCGTTATGGCCACCATGTATGGGAGTAATGCCGTTTCCTTCGTCATCATAGCATCGGAAGGGTAAAATGATCGCACTTCTCTCTCGCTTTTTCATGTCTGTCACCTAAACTGGTCATGAAAGCAGCATATGCACATGTAATCAATTCATCACATTGTTCGACTAACCCTGTCTCACAGTCATAGAGGAGAACTGTGAGCGCCTACGCTAGGCTAGGGGAACCCGTATCTGTACGTAACAGCTTTGGGGTCATACAACGACGAGTGGTTAGCTCGTTGTTTCAGCTGTATAATATTACACACGAACACAACGTACTTGCTAAAGAAACACTTCTACAGACTACAGACTACATACTACTCACGCATCTCTCTACACTCTTGGTTTCTTTTCTACCATAAAATAGCTATGTCTTTCATAGATGTCTTCACAACTTTTCCATGTCACTTCACCAAGAGCTTCAAACCTCTATTGTACACGAGCTAAAATGAAAGTCATGACGGTTAACATTTATGGCAACGTCGTCAGGGTTCCACCTGGCATAGTTTCTATATAATCTAGGTATTCGTATTCACGGGACCATTTCCCATGGCTGACAACTTTAACATTCCATACAACAATGTCTTCTACACTAAAATTTCATTGTTCCATCTCTCAACAATACAAGGGTTTTTCTTGAAGTCTAACCAAAATAGCATTTCTAACGTTGTCCACCACTAGCTCACTTTATCATTTCACAGTCGCATTAGCGTAATGTCTTCAACCACTAGTGTCTGGTATGAAATCGTCCATTCTTAAAACCACGTATGCATAATGATCTCTTGAACACCATCTACCACATCGACTTTCAGCGTTTCATATCACGGAAATGTAACATTCTGTTTGATTACAGCACAACTGGTTTTCTGCTGATTTGTCAAATTTCCATCCCTACTAGAGATAAATCGGCTGTCCCTTTTTAGGGAATGAATATGGTCATCGACCAGGATGGTCACTGTTAAGAAGGATATCAATGACAGATGTCCATAAAATGATTCTACTCAGAATTATAATGAGAAGAATAAGAAAGACAATAAATGTTGAAAATTGGTGAAAAGCAGTATGGATGTGTGGAAGGAAAAGGTACACAATAGACAAGATATACATTACGAACATTAATAGAAAGATCAAAATAGAAGAGAAATGTCTTAACGAAGTTGATAATTTTATATACTTGGGATCATTTATAACAATAGATGATAGGCATACAAAACAGCTTAAGTACAGAATAAGGCAAACAAAAGCTGTATTTCAGAAAATGAAAAGTATCTTATGCGATAAATCACTATCAATGAATGAAAAAAAGAAAATTTCAACAATAAAATTTCAAAAAATTAAATATTAAATTTCGACCATAAAATTTAAAAATTAAATTTCTACATGAAACATTCAAATTGGATACAATAAAGAGACATGGAAATTTAACATTTTAGTTTCGAAATTAATATTTTTATTTAAAAACAGACCACGGACGAGAATTGTATCTCTAATACACTGCTAATGGTATGGTGATAGTGTTTAGGGTCCATCCAGTACAGACAGTATTAACCGCCATTATAATATATAATCGATAACCTTTCCTTAGATGTAGTCTTTAATTTTAGTTTAGATTTATAAGGGGAAAACCCAAGTCGTTCTGACGAACGGATTCGCAAATATGCATCAAAGTTGTCGATGGTAGTCCTCCTAACCAGTGCTGCCATCTTTACTTTATTAAGCTTTTCGTTTGAAGAGCTGTAACCCATATGATGCTAGTATTCATGAGCACTTATATAGCTACCCCTCCACTCACCCACCCATTTAACAGCGAATGACACTAAAGCCATACCCACTATAACCAGTAATACCGGCCATCTTTACTTTTTTCAGGCTTTCATGTGAAGAGCCGTAACCTGTATGATGATAGTGTTCGGAAGCACTTATCTAGCTACCCCTCCACTCACCTACCCCTTAACAACGAATTTTACTAATTTATACCCACTACATCCAATAATAACAGTAATCTTTAAAATAAAACTTAAGAAAATGGATAAATAAATAAAATTATCAAAAAGAGAGGTAACAGTGCAGAAATCACTCGCTTATTTATTAATGAGTTATATTCCATCGCACCTCAATCTTTGCGCTTACTATTCGCTTACTATTTTACACGGCACCACCCGCACCTCCTTCTTAGTTCTTAGTAGTATCCTCAAAATAAGATAGGTAGAACTCTTATAGTACTACTCCTAACACGACATCCCGTTTAGCCCAGATATGCTGAAAGCTAATTGTGCACTAGTGTATTCTGTCTGCTGTTTTAAATATACACAACAATGCAGACAGCTTCACGCAATAGTTGCACCATATGTACAATATACACTTAAATGGAAGGATGGCGCACATTGCCTTCTGGCTACGATGGTCAACAATTCCAACATTCTAGGTTACAAACCTGATCCTTGAGTACTGTATCAGATACTTAAGGTACTCGGACAATGGCGAAAACAGAAATCATGTTGTGCAAGTCGAACTTCATTTGAAACGCGTAAACAGTAAGCCGCATAGGTCACTGTCTTGGTTACATTTCAATATTAGGAAAAAAAAATAAAATCCACAGCCAGAATAGTTATAGCAATGTGATCCTGGTACACACAAACTGGGAGTATGGTCGGTGTAGAGGGTCAGTGCGCTCATATTGTAACCTACAGGAAGCCTTCGGGGTACTAATGGATAGTTCCAACTGTGATGACGATAACAATTCCAATCAATCAATCAATCTATCTATCAATTTATCAATCAATCAATCAATCAATCAATGAATTAACGTTAAGTTCTCATAAACTACACTAAAAGCCACTACAAGGCATTGGCCTTGTCCTTTTAATATGGCAATTCTGGGTATATGTAATATTGTCATTATGCAATAAGTCTTTTGCTACACGTCACCCGCATCAGAACTCGCCTAAAAGTATGCCGAACTCTAGCCATTTCTCGTGCCTCATGCACCCTCATGCCCAGGTGTCTGCAATATCCTGTGTCCATCTTCATGCTGATCGACTCTGCCTCTTCTTCTAGGAACCATGTTCTTTCCAAGCCACAGCGACGTTTAATATGGCCTAACTATCTCAGTTTGTATGTAATATGATGGTAGATTTACTACCCACATTTAAAAAAAAAATATATATTTTCACAAATAACAGCGTGGGCAGACCGTTTCTAAGAGTACAATATGATAATTAATATGTAGAAATTAAAACATTCGTCAGAAATCTCCAAAAGTTGTTCCCTGAAATTGACATTTAAAGATATTGTTTTAAGGGGCGTAAAATTAATCATCATCATTCTGTGCCATGCTGATAAGCGTGAGCGGTCATGTGGATCTGCTCTGTGTTCTTGTATCGACCATGCCATGTGGTCAAGCCATCCAGATATTTATTCCCCTGCCTTCCCTTTGTTCTTGTCCCATCTATTTTACCATTTGTCACCGAGTTCTCTAGTTTATTTCTTCTCTTAATGTGCCCAACATATTTTGACTGCCTGCGTCTAATTTCTCCAATCAGTTTACGGTTTTCATTTGCTTCTTGTAGGACTTTCTCAGTGATTTTTCTGTCTGTCCATGATATTCGTTGTATTTTCCAAAGAAACCACATTTCCACTGCCATTAGATGTTTTTTTTTTTTAGCTTGTCTGCTTATTGTCCATGTTTCCATCCATCATGTATCATGCCGGTAAGCGTGGGCGGTCATGTTTTGCCATCTTACTCGATCACCATAGTCGTGGATCAGCTCCGTGTTTCTGTCTCAACCATGCCACGAGGCCAAGCCATCCAGGTATTTGCCTCTATGTCTACATCTTGGTCTGTTCCCTTCGATCTTACCAGTTGTCACCGATTTTCACATCCATACAAAATTGGGGTTATATATAACACTTCAATACTATTTTTCACGTTGCAATTGACATCTCTTATGGGTTATTGGTTAGTATGTTTTCCATCTTGCAAAAAGCTACCTTTGCCATAGTGATTCTGGTTCTAATCTCTTCAAGGCACTCTCATCAGATGTTATGACTGTTCCAAGATAGTTGTACCGATTCACGTGTCTAAGAATATTACAATTTACTCTATATTACATTGTGGTGTTTCTTTCTTCCTAGTGGAAGACCATAATATTAATCTTCTTAAATTTTAATCCAAACCCAGTTGTTCACTGTGTACAATAAACGTATCTACTAATTGTTGTAGATTCTGTTCATTGTTTGCAATCAATACTGTATCATCGACACATCTAATGTTATTGATGTTGAGTTGAGTTGAGCTAAGAACTGACATCACTTCACTCAGGACATTCCCACACGCGCTCCGTCCCCTCATTCAGTTGATGTTATGTCGCCCAATGGCGACTCCTCTTATATCTTCTATATTTCTAAAACAAAATATTTTCACTGTATAGGGAAAACAGATCTGGGGACATTACACATCCTTGTCACACATCTCTCTAAATTAAGCTGACCTACTTCATTATTATAATTTACTGAAATTGATGTATCCACCCATCCTCGACAGTGTTTCTAACGGATATGGTGGCATTAACAATTTCAGCAACTTCGACAACTATGTGAACTGTTTCCAGACCCATCTGCCTGCTTCTAACATCCCAGCCGATCGCTTCCTCCTGCTGGTCTTCTCCAGGCCCGACATGGAGCGAGCGTACAGAGGACTCTGTACTCAAGACCTGGAAAGTAAGTTGAGCATGCTAGTTATCATTCACAGCTAAGCGTAAATTGTATATTATCGGTGCACTCATGTTAATTGTGTGATCAGTGCAAGTATTACTATTATACTACCGGATTGGTGCCGTCGTCGCTGAAAAACAGGCACTGATCGTCTGCAAATAAACGTTCATTTATTGCGAGTGAATCTCTAGTTTCATCTGAAGTAAAGAGTTTGAAATTTTCTGAATCTGTTTTGTCAAGGCTTGCTTCTTTGGATATTATGTCTATGTAGAAATTAAATAGCAGGGAAGAGAGCACACATTCCTGTCTCACTACTGTATTGACTATGCACAGTGGTTCTCAACCTTTTTTGGCCCGTGCCCCCGTTCACCATATGTTCAAACTGTCATCCCCCCACCTTTTTAAAATTGTCAGCCTCAAAAGGTTAATTAAAAATAACATGCCTATAATAACACGCCATTGCTGGTAGTGCCAGGATATGCCACTTGCACATAATTGGTGTGTCCTTTGTGCACCCTAGGATCACCCGCATGGCCGCATTCTGTATGCGACCCAACCTTTCAAGCTGGCTCTTTGACACTTTCGGCATTCCGAAACCATACTCAATGACAGCAATTATTACCTTCTGAAAGAGCCTGTGATGCATCATATGCTTTACCCCAGTTTCGGCCATCACTATCAATGCATTAAGTCCCTTACCAGCCTTCATCACCAAAACCTCCACATGATCCTTAAAAACATACATCTATCAAAGGTCATTCCCAAGTACGTCAATTCCCTCCCCCTCTCTTTCTCTCTCCCCCACCTCCCCCCAAGAGGACATCCAGCCAATATAATACATGGGACATCTGCCTTCACGATCCGGTAATCCAGGGAGTACCACACAAACGATGCTTTGTTTGGATTTATAACGACCCCTGTTCCCTGCACCATTCAGCCTCCCTGTTTACTGCCGTCTGTAAATTTACAGCCAAACCTTTTCAGTCATTTACCTGTCTATAAACCAACATATCATCTGCAAATGTCAAAATTCTACCAATTCCTGGTGTCTCAATAGCTGCGACTTTGCTGGTGTATACATTAAAGAGCAGTGGATTTATGGCCAGATCCTTGTGGCAGCTCAGGAGTTATGGTACAGTGGTCAGAAGTCCAGAAACTCATGCGCTATGCAATTTGATGCTCGTACAGAACCTTCGCAATTCATTGGACAATCCCAGGGCAGACTTCCATGTCCAACGGAGTGTATAACCAGCTTTGAACTCAAGCTTTGTGTATACTGCTAGAAGTCCATGACTGACATCGGTAACACTGACTTGATTAGATAGAACTCTTCATAACAAAAAAGAAAAATAATCTATAATTTGGGAGCAAGTTTGTGATGTCATCGATTCAGGAGTACTAGTTTTATATAAGAAAAATCAATCGATAATTCGGGGGCTTTGGGCCTCAAATGCACGTCGAAATGTGCCTACTATACTACTAGTGTTACCATTCTTTGCTTTAATTATGGACTCTGGTAACACACGAGCGAATAAAGAAATAGTAAGAAATAAACTTTTATTTATTGATAACTTTAAAACACAGATGGGCAAGACATGGTCATTTCGTAACTCAAATGGAAGATATATTTGTCTATTCAGAGAAATAAAAGGAAATACAGAGCGAGGCTGGTTTTCTACTGTAGTTCTGATAGTTTGCCTTGTCTTGCCATGTCATCAATAATGAGTGCCTTTCAAAAGTAATCCTCCATGGAACAGATGAAAGCAAATTACAAAGACAGTCCTGGACTGAGAGCATCACATGGACGTTACTCCTCAAAGGTATCAAGGACATGCAACAATAGGGGACTCTTTGAGTATCGATGCTTGCAATCAACACACTTGCTTCATTATCCTGATGATCCATAATACTACATGTCGCAGGCATCCACATTGCAATGAAGCCAATACTAATGATGCAAACAATAACTTTTGATCAGGGCTAAATATATTTCTTGGATATTTGGCAGCTTCTGTCACACAGGTCATGGCGATCATCATTATGTGCCATGCCGATAAACATGGACGGTCATGTTTCGTATCTCACACGATCACCAGAGTAGTGAATCAGCTCAGTACTCTTGTTTCGACCATACCACGTGGGCAAGCCATCCAAGTATTTACTTCTCTGCCTCCCCCTTGTTATTTTCATCTCAATCATGCCAGTTGTCACCAATTCTCCAATTTATTTCTTCTCATACATTGTCACAAAAAATGGCGACAATATCTATGATTATAATTCTTATTTTTGTTAATATTCTAGAGCTACAAGCACACAGAACTGCAGGCTAAATACAGCATTTGCCACAATCATTCACATAGGATGACTTGAAAACAAAACATTTACAAATAGCGAAATGCAGTTGTTTTATATCTTATGCCGATTGTATAAACAAAAGTTAGTTGCATGTCCTTTACAAGACGTTGCAGTCAACCCCAGCATATTTTGGTTGTTTGTCGAGACTCCTGTATTTTCCACTTTTCACATTGGGGAGCGTTTTGTGTGATATTCACTGGCACAGGAACGGAGCATAATGGGGACGACCCGTTGCTGTGAAGTTGGAACTGCGACTAACTAACTAACTAATATTTTGGCTGTTCGTTTTACGTTCAGTTTTTTGCCATTGATTTCTGAACGACCAGTATCTATACCAGTTCATAAAAAAAAAAAACACCAACACAGATGTGTTTCGAACACGGGTATGCGGGATTACGAACTGCGTCCGTAACCCCTTCCCAACGGAGCCGGTATAAACGGCTACTTTATTAACTATTCATCTTCAATAATTTCAGATCTGCGTCGAAACATCCGTTGCCTGTTGAGCACGCCAGCAGTAAGAGCTTGCTACAACACCTTCAACCAGGGAGTCAACCAAGTTGTCAATCTACAAACTCAAAATCGTGTCCCCCGGGAAACCTTACAAACCTTAGCATGCAAGTATGTACTTGAGCGGAGCAATAGCTGTTTTTATGGGGTAAACTGTTGCCACTACACAGCTTCTTTAGCGATTGAAAATATCTTATATAAAGGAAAGAAAGAAGGATGAGAAAAAAGAGGTTAGAAACATGGAAAAGATGCACATATCTAAATCTGAGGTTAGAAACATGGAAAAGATGCACATATCTAAATATGAGGTTAGAAACATGGAAAAGATGCACATATCTAAATCTGAGGTTAGAAACATGGAAAAGATGCACATATCTAAATCTGAGGTTAGAAACATGGAAAAGATGCACATATCTAAATCTGAGGTTAGAAACATGGAAAAGATGCACATATCTAAATCTGAGGTTAGAAACATGGAAAAGATGCACATATCTAAATCTGAGGTTTGAAAAATGGAAAAGATGCACATATCTAAATCTGAGGTTAGAAACATGAAAAAGATGCACATATCTAAATCTGAGGTTAGAAACATGGAAAAGATGCACATATCTAAATCTGAGGTTAGAAACATGGAAAAGATGCACATATCTAAATCTGAGGTTAGAAACATGGAAAAGATGCACATATCTAAATCTGAGGTTAGAAACATGGAAAAGATGCACATATCTAAATCTGAGGTTAGAAACATGGAAAAGATGCACATATCTAAATCTGAGGTTAGAAACATGGAAAAGATGCACATATCTAAATCTGAGGTTAGAAACATGGAAAAGATGCACATATCTAAATCTGAGGTTAGAAACATGGAAAAGATGCACATATCTAAATCTTACTGCTGGACACTGAGACCATGCGGTAGCAGGCATTCCGTCCAATGCAGTGATTCTCAAAGGGGGGAATGTTAGGGTTTCCAGGGGGGAATTAAGATTATTTCAAGATCGTGTTAATACAAGAACCGATTATTTAATATTGTTTTCCTGCATACTTTGCGCTTCTGTACTTCTCGTCCTATTGAAAATTTGTTTTGTAACGTCAGCAGACCCGCAAATCATGTTCTATGTAGACGTCTAGACTTGTTCTAGTATGTGTTACTAAATTTAGCTTCTATTTGTAGGTATACTATTTAGGGGCGGGGGTGGGGGGATTTATAGGGAGGAAATACGAAAGGGGGGATGACATTTTAAACATATGGTGAAGGGGTGCATGGGGCCAAAAAGGTTGAGAACCACTGGTCTAATGTGTTGTGTGAAGGTGTTAATGGCACAGTAATTATTAATTGTTTAATCTTATATATAAATAAGGATGTGTGTGGGTGTGTGTGTATGTCCTTTATGCGTTCGCGAACGGCCCATCCGATTGAGATGAAATTTTCTACACGTCTTTCTTTCATTCCAGCGCAGCCAACTGTGATATTTCTTTAGTGTGAAATCGGCTGCTTACTTAATATTATTTAATTTTTCATTTTACATAGTCATTTATATACAGCGAGGGGGAGTTAAGTTATTTCAAGGGGCATAACTATTAATAACATTGCTGTATAACCTATAGTCATATTGTTGCATCGTTTTCAAAGATTTATAAACTCTTTGTCTGTAGTTATTTACCGGCATATGAGTTATAATAAATAATGATACAATCTTTAAGGATTTTAAAAGTTTTCATAAAAATAATGCATAATGCATAACATTGTAACTCATCTTTTTATGCTTACGAAGTTATCTACAGTCATGTCGGTGATTAACAACATAATAAATAAATAATAGTTACCTTATCTCTATCAAGTTTGAGGATTTTAGATTTCTTTACACTGTCGCCAACTCTAAGAAGACATGGAACAACTTCAGCCATTATTAAATCTACAGGCATATGCGTTATAATCCTCCTCCTCTCCCCTCCTCCTCCCCTCTTCCTCTTCCCCTCCCCCTCCTCCCTCTCCCTCCTCTTCCTCCTCCATCCTCTTCCTCCTCCTCCCTCCTCCTCCCTCTTCCTCCCTCCTCCTCATCCTACCTCCACCCTCCTCCTAATCCCTCCTCTTCCTTCCTCCCTCTTCCTCCACCTCCTCCCTCTTCTTCTTCCCTCTTCCTCCCTTCTCCCTTCTCCTCCTCCTCCCTTTTCCTCCCTCTACCTCCTCCCTCCTCCTCCTTCCTCCACATCCCTCTTCCTCCTCCTCCCTCCTCATCATTCCTCCTCCTCCCTCCTCCTTCTCCCTCCTCCTTCTACCTCTTCCTCTCTCCTCCTTCTCCCTCCACCTCCTCCCTCTCCCTCCTCCTCCTGCATTCTCCTCCTCCCTCCTCCTCCTTCTCCCTCTTCCCCCTCCCTCCTCCTCCCCCTCCTCCTTCCTCCTCCCCCTCCTCATTCCTCTTCCTCCTCCTCCCTCCTCCTCTTAATCCCTCCTCCTCCCTCCTATTCCTCCCTACTCCTCCTCCTCCCTCCTCCTCTTTTCTCCGCCTATCTCTTCCTCCCTCCTCCACCCTCTTCCTCCTCCCTCCTCCTCCCTCTTCCTCCTCCTCCCTCCTCCTACCTCCTCGCCCTCCTCCTTCCTCCTAATCACTTCTCTTCCTTCCTCCGCCCTCCTCCTCCCTTCTTCTCCTCCTCCTCCCCTCCTCCCCTCCTCCTCCTTCTCCCTCCCTCCTCCTCCCTCCTCCCCCTCTCCTCCTCATCCCTTCTCCTCCCTCCTTCTCCTCCTTCTTCCTCCCTCCTTCTCTTCCATCCTCCCCCCTCTCCTCCTCCTTCCTCCTCATCCCTTTCCTCCTCCCTCTACCTCCTCCCTCCTCCTCCCTTCACATTCCTCCTCCTCCCTCCTCATCCTCCCTCCTCATCCTCCCTCCTCCTCATCCCTCCTCCTCCATCTACCCCCTCCCTCCTCCCTCCTTTACATTCCTCCTCCTCCCTCCTCCCCTTCTTCTCCTCCCTCCTCCTCCTTCTCCCTCTTCCTCCCTCCTCCTACTCTCTCATCCTCCTCCCTCTCCTCCCCCTTCTCCCTCCTCCTCCCTCTTACCTCCTCCACCCCCTCCTCCTCCACCCTACTCCTCCCTCCTCCTCCTATTCCTCCCTACTCATCCTGTCTCCTCCTCCTCCCTCTCCTCCCTCCTCCACCTCCCTCTTCCTCCTCCCTCCTCCATTTACCCAAGACAGACAGATAGTCGGGAACGGGAGCTTATATGACTACTTATATGATTTAAATGAGATGCTCTCCACCATGGGCTGGGCCGGGTCAGACAGACAGACAGACAGATAGATAGTCGGGAACGGGAACTTATATGACTACTTATAGTCATATTGTTGCATCGTTTTCAAAGATTTATAAACTCTTTGTCTATAGTTATATACAGGCATATGAGTTATAATAAATAATGATACAATCTTTAAGGCATTTTCAAAGTTTTCGTAAAAATAATGCATAATGCATAACATTGTAACTCATCTTTTTATGCTTAAGAAGTTATCTACAGTCATGTAGGTGATTAGAAACAGTTTTCATTAAAAATAATGGATGGTGTGTGGAAGGACATTCTTTTAAGTTACTTTTTTTTTGTTGTATGAATTTAATGAGACGCTACCCGCCAGAAGCTGGGCGAAGCCACGCCGGGAAAGATAGATAGACAGACCCACCTTTTCGCTGCAGTTATCTACAGGCATATGCATTATAATCCACCTCCTCCTCCTCTCCCCTCCTCCTCCCCTCTTCCTCTTCCCCTCCCCCCTCTCCCCCTCCATCCTCCTCCTCCCTCTTTCTCCTCCTCCTCCTTCCTCCTACCTCCTCGCCCTCCTCCTAATCACTCCTCTTCCTTCCTCCCCCTTCTTTTCCTCTCTCCTCCTCCTCCTCCCCCGCCTTCTCCCTCCTCCTTCTCCTTCCTCCTCCCCCTCCTCCCTCCCCCTCCTCCTCCCTCCTCCTCCTAATCCCTCCTCCTCCCTCCTATTCCTCCTCCTCCCTCCTCTTCCCTCCTCCTCTCTCCGCCTATCTCTTCCTCCCTCCTCCTCCATCCTCCACCTCCCTCTTCCTCCTCCCAGCTCCTACTCCTCCTTTTTCTTCTTCTGCTGCTGCTACTGCCGCCGCTCCATTTACCCAAGTTAATTGTTGGGGAAGATTTAAAGATCTTTCAAGTGCTCTTTCTAATGCTTTTTGTAAGTTGGTCTTCGTTTATCTAAGGTTGTTCTAACTGCAACCAATAAATGATTAGACAGACAGGCAGACAGACAGACAGACAGAGAGGGAGGGACAGACAGACAGACAGACAGACAGACAGACAGACAGACAGACAGACAGACAGTCGGGAACGGGAACTTATACGACTACTTATATGAATTAAATGAGATGCTCTCCACCAGGGACTGGGCGAAGCCGGGCCGGGTCAGCTAGTTAAATATAAATGACGAAATAAACTAAAGTCATGTTTATACTTCGCACTATTGTTCACATAATAGCATATCTCAGCCATTCCCTAACATAATAAATGTTGCTGTGTTCACAGTTTGTAATTATAGTTACTCTAATGAAAAATTTTGACTTGCGTATAGTACGTTTACAAATGATTGCCCTCATTCACGATAAATTTTTTTTTAAGCTGTCTGTTGTATGAAATATTTACCCCCACCCAAGGAATATGTCTTTGATAGGTCCAAAGGCAACTTAAATCAAAGAAAGCGGCGACATTTCTTTGATGTTTTTGGCGAAATTGTAGTGAATTCACGCTAACAAACTTGTTTTATAGTAATGCACGTCAATTCGGGTGACGAAACAAGGCGTATCAAGATTCGTATGGAAGTGGGTGCAATGTGTAATATTAGTAAAGGCAGAGAATTTACAGAGGCATTGGGGTAAATAATGTGGACTCTAAATGGAAATGAACAGGAAAGTAGAAGGAATATATTTCTTGCCTTATTTTTCATTTCCTTCTTGTTTCTTCAGCTGCTGATTAATAATGTGTACACAAGGGGTCATGTTACTAGGATGCATTTAGCTTTTTATATGGAGTTCGTGAAAGCCTCCAAACAGCTGTGCGTTAATGTGCATCTGGAGTGACCAGAGATGATACAGCAATTTAGTCATCATGTGCCACATTTTAAGGATCTGTTCAGCTGTCTGTGTAGTTTGTTCACTACATGCACATGGGTGACAGAAACGTTTTGAGTCTTCGTGAAAGATTGTCTACTCTGCTGGTTTACTGTTCAGAGACGGAATATGATTACTCGTTTTGCACGACAAATATACTTGTGACTGTCCGTGTAGAGGGCTTCCTTCTTAACGGCCAAGATGTTGGTCCTCTTTTCATTGAAGTTTATAGATTGATTCGTATGTTCGCGTGTTGTCCCCTCACTTGACAAAATTATTTGTTCTGACGCTTCATGTTGTGGCACAATATGTCAGTTTCCACCGCAATATTACTCTTCTGTCGGGTATTCAATGCGCTTAGTGTTTTTTTTAAATGCCAGTTGTTTGTCACCGTTGAGGGCTTGCGGAACTGAAAATTCATCACTGTGGAATACAGTGTGCTGTCATTGACACGTGGTATTGTTTGTGCCGATGCTGCAATGTTTAGGACCTGCAATTCTTCTGAATAGTTGGAGCAAAATATCCCAGTAGGCGTGCATGTGGATTAATGTCTGCTATCTACCCAGATCTTAATATGTGTCGGACGACTCCAGTAGGTTGATGACTGCTCTCGGTTGCATAAAATTCAATCCATCCTTTCTCCAATAGTAACCTTGATCTTTCAACACATGGTCCTCACATTTATTCCAGTAACTTTTATGAATATTTAATCGCGCGGACTGGGTTAGTATCTTGACATCAGACAATTTGAATGTAGTATTGTCAGCTGCCACCTTTCCTTTAATTTTAGTCCACACAAGTTCTATAGGGTGTAAATGAAAATGGTACGGCGGAAGTCTCAAGTACCTATGGCCATGCTCTTCTAATCAACTTGTCGATTTGATATTTCTTGCTTTTTTGCGTCTGTTTTACAAGGGACAACAATTCTAAGAGGGTAAGTTAATAAGTAAGTCACAAATGGCTGTAGAAAAATAACTAACTATGATAACAACTTGAAACCAGTTAAGTTTTATACATACATTGTCCTTTTATTTCTCAACATAATTTCCACCAACATTGATGCATTTATAACATCGTTTTATTAGTCCTCCCAAACCGGCTGCGTAGAACTGTGTGCTTTGTTTTCATTTACCTGCCATCCCACAGAACTGTGTGACTTATTTATTGACTCGCCCTCGTAACTTTTTCTACCCAGCTATGCACCGCTTTACGGGAAATCGCTAGGGGCTAAGTCCACTGAAAACGCACCTTGGCGGGAGACATTTCGCGAGTGACGCCAAAGTTGAATGTGAAGTGAAAACGTGGTTTTGGTTAACTTACCCTCGTAGCTTGAAATGCGTTTCTGGAAACTGTATGTTTTCCCTTCGGAGCCATATCTTTATTGCTTCATTTGTGCTCGATGTCGTAGGCATTTTGTCTTCGTGGACAACAACATTGTGATAAGATGCATTGTCCATAATTAAACAAGACGGTCTATCTACGGATGGAAGCACTGTGTACTCGAGCCAATCTCTAAATACATTACCATTCATCTCATTATGATAATTCCTATTGTCTGTATGATTTGATACGAACACGAGTTTAGCATTCTGTAGTAAGCCATTATCAGTTATCAGTTGGGGTATCTTCATTGCACTCCGGACAGGTCCATAGGTGCTCAGATCCTCCCCCCAGCATAAGCATCAGCGTTGGGTGGCTAATAGTGCCAGTTCTGTATTGGTTAACGAGGCACCTCGTTTTCCCGATGTACCTCTCGTGTCTGGCCGTGCCAATTCTTACTTCCAAGTCTTTCATCCTGGACAGCGATGTGGGTTCACTGACGTCAAAGTCTTCTATTCTCGACATGTCTTTAAGGACGTTAATAACATCGGCACAATCCAAGTATACACGAGCTCTCCAGATCTTGATCTTGTGGTTCATTGTCGAGAAGTCAAGGAGGTATCTCATCGCTACACAGCTGGTGTCTCTCGTGCAGCCCAAAATGATGCGCATGGCCTCGTTTTGTACCTTTTCAAGTTTTCCAGTCTATGTAGGGCTGACAGTAAGGATGGCCAGGGCATACTCGATGGGTGAAAGCACCAGTCTTTGGAACAGAAGTATTAGCAGTCTTTGCTCGATATTGGTAGTCGCCATGACTCTCATTGCTGACAAACCTTTTCGAGCTTTCGTTATGACATAATCGACATGATCTCTGAAAGACAGGCAACGATCAAGCCTCACGCCAAGATATGTCATCGACTGGGCTCTTCTCAAAATGCTCCCATCCGTTCTCACTGCCGGAAAGTCTGTGTTCACAATATGGTTGTTTAGGGAGAACTATGTAACCGAAGCCTTTGCAGGGTTGACAATGGCACTGGCATCCGCACACCATGAGGAAATTCGATCTAGTTCGCTCTGCATATCATTGGCAACCGCGTGTCTATCTCGACCCTGTCGATACACAGGAACGTCATCAGCAAATGGCAGAGTCCTACCCCTCCCGTCCAACTGTTGTTCAGTGATCGGCACCGTATACACGTTGAATAGTACTGGTGACAGTGGTGAACCCTGCGGCAATCCTGGACATATCGTTTTCGGCTCAGAAGACCAACCCCCACATCTGAGCACCACCTTCCTTTGGAGCAGGCCTGCAGCTATCCATCGTACAATGTGAGGGGAACTTTCAGTCTGAGGAGGGTTTGCATCAAGTGCTCGAAGGATACTTTATTGTATGCATCCTCTAAGTCTATGGCGGCCGCACATGTCTCTTCTCTGACCTGAAATCCTTCGTAAACATCTTGAGCAAAGACTGCCGCATTCAGCCATGACTCTTTGTTATGTCTGTATCCCCCAAGTGTGGGCGGGAAGCAGCCCAGTTGTTGCAAGTCACAAGCAAGTCTGTGTGCTACAATTTTCTCCAGTAGCTTGCCGGCAGTGTTCTGCATCGTAACGATTCTGTAGCCGCTTATCTTGGAATGGTCTTTGTTCGGTTTTGGTAGCGGCAGCAAGTAGCTGTGTAGCCATTCCTCTTTGATCTGACCCCTCTGGATACTGGTGTTGAATTCTCTGGCCAGTTCTTCCATGTCATTATCTGACATCACCAGTAGGTCACGATATAGGATTCCGTGAGGTATGTGCCTTGAAAGTTTGGAATACCCCTACGTTGTGCAGCACCGTTCACGCTCTTATGAAGGCGCCAGAATGTCGCAAGAGATCGTTCGTAGCACACCTTCATGCAGAACTTGCCCCATTTCTCGGCCTTGGCCTGTTTGGCACAGGATTTGAATAAAGTCATCGTCCTATGGACCTCAGTCTTCAGGTTTGCCAATCACCTTGTGGCATGTTAGCCTTTCTGGCTTTTTGCCAGCCTGCCTCTTTCCTAGCCATGCCTTCTCGACCTCTCCTTTCCACCACGGTTGTTGCAACCATCTTTCTTGTCTCCTGCGGGAGGAAGTTAGTTTTCTTCTTCTGATCTTGCTTTTGGCGTCTTGACCAGTGTTGTCTTACGAGAAGGCATTTGTCTTGTTTCCTTGACTCCTGGCCCTGTCTTTCTTGATCAGGATGATACTAGTGTAGTGGTCACTGTCGTGGTATACCAGTGATCCCCACCGGCACCTTGGTGCGATGGTGGGCGACACCAGAGCCAAGTCAATGATGCTGTCAGAATCACCTGGTCGAGTGGCCATCCTAGTGACCTTCCCATCATTCCGACAGACTAGGGCAGCAGACGCCATGGCGTCCTCCAGATCTTCTCCCTGCCTATTAGTGATGCTATTCCCCCATTGACTACCTCTGGCATTGAAGTCCCCACAGTAGTTGATATGCCTTTCATCCATATCGAACAAACTCTGCCATTGTCGAACGTAGACCTTCCCATTACACGCATAAACGTTCACGATTACAATCTGCACTGGCATCATTATTCTTAATGCCTGCACTTGCAGGGCATCACTGTTCCAGGCGGACATATCGATCTCAGACACCAGTATGTTGTCGTGGACCAGAATGGCCTGTCCGAGGTGCCGCCTGTTCTAGAAGCCCTGAAACCCCGCGACATTGACTGTTCTGTTGCCGAGCTGTGTTTCTTGTAAGACCACAATATCGTTTCCGTACAATAGTTTTTCGAGAATGGGTCGGCGTTGACTAAATGATACACAGTTCCAGTACATTACTCGAACGTGTCAGATGACCAATCTGTCACACTTTAACCGCTTCCTGCATGCGCATGCTCTTTTCCCACGCTGTGCCCTTGCCGTTCGTCGCCTGGTTGTCGTTTTTGGCTTAAATATCGCCACCGGGCGTCGATGATATGTTGAAGGGAGTCCGGGCGCGCGTGCACGAACTCCGTTGCACGGTCCGAACTCCATTCCACCACGAAAAACACACTTAAACTACAAACATTTAGGCAAACACACGCTCCGTTCTAAGGGACGAAAAAATGTCCCGCCATCTTGCTCCAAGGAAGTTCTGTCCTTTTTTTTTTTTTAGTAAGCCATTATGCGTACTACCAGCTTGGGCTAAGACCAAATGATGTCATTTACTACTGGGTACACATCGCTTTATCTTTCCATCCACTGATTGCCATTCCTTTTCACTTATGTGGTGCGCATTGATCCAGGTTTCATCGAACTACACTATGTCATAATTTTCTTTGCGCATAACCCTTATTTCACGTAGTTATTTGCTTCTCATGGCTCCTAAATGCCGGTGCTCGCAAATGATATTTCTACCTCCCTTGAACCTTCTAAACGTACAGCACTAATGTGCTTATAATTTTCCACAAAATTGTTTTGAATAGCTCTATGTCGTTGTTCTTTCTCAACCAAACCCTACGTTTTCTTACAGTCACTGTTTCTTTGGTATCCAGCATTTTTAAAACAGCTCGCCTTATGATATCCTTGTGAAAGCTGCCTACAGTTGCCTTTCTGCCTACTGTTTGCTTATTGTATAGTGGTTTCATTCCAGATTATTGAACCCAACGACGAAATTACCGTTTACTCAAACCCAATGCATGCACTGTTCTTTTCTCGGGATTTATAATAGTATGAAACAGTTTCCTGTTGTCAGCTACTTGGCAAAAATATGTGTACAACTTCATAGCGATGCTTTGAAGTGTACACAATTTCACATTCAATCCTATTCAACAATATTCACACAATTTAGATGTTAGCGTAAATGGTAAGATTTATAAAATAATCACGTTTCATGAAAACACCCATTATCGATATAATTATTGAGGACACCTCTGAACACTCCCGTTCAACTAAGTGAGGTTTTTGTTATTTTCGTGTAGTACGAAAAATTTCACTATTGAACGCTGATGTTTTCGTGTGAAGATGTAACAAATTTCATAATATGCACTTCATCTATGACCCGTAAATTATATACCGCTTATAAACAAGCATTGAAATCTGCTATACAATCACAATCTCCAGAACAAAAATTTGTTTTGTTTGGTATACATAAGGATAAGGTTATTTGCTAAATCTCATTATTTTCCCCTCAGTTGGTTACAGAGATATGGATTTTTATATTAGGAAAAACAAATGTAAACGGACTATAGAACTACTGTCATGTGTTTCAAACCACAGTTAGACTTTTCAGTTATATTTGGGACAACAAGTAAGAAGTGTACTTATTTTGAGGCAGTAATTGCATCTCATTTCCTGGAAGATGTATCAAACAACAACAGTTGTCACTTGGTCGATTTGAGAGCCTAGCTGTATTGTAAACAAATCTTCGAGTCACGAGATGTTCGAAGACATGGCCACCTGACCAGTCAGCATGAATCACTGTTTTAGTTGCTGGACATTAATATCACTTGTTTCATCTAAAATATTATGATGAACGTGTTTCCTTAAGTGTAGACATGATTGCTTTATACATTGCCGTTATCACATGAGTAATGAAACAGGCTCATGAAATCTTTTCACTGACAACGTGAATTTATAATTTTAGAATCTGTACCATTGGTAGTTCTAACACATTAGGCTGCTTGGGGATACTGTTACACTCGCAGGACATCATATTCTGAAGTGGTCAATATGCGTACAAAATAACGAATGCACTACTTTTTCTGTTATTTTTCAGTGTGTCAGTAGCCAGATACCAGTGCGAAACAGATATTTACTCTGTTTGTGATGCCGGAACGGGGCAGATTATGCGGGATTTTTTCTTCGCTACTGTGCCAGGAGAATGTAGAAGAGCTACGGGAGTCAGGTCACGTCATGCGGCTATTTTCAGCGGAGGAAATGCTTATGGAGGAAATACCAGCAGCTCAATCATGAACCTCCTGATGTTGACTGTCCTGGCATTCGTGTGGAAGATGTGAACCAGTCTGTTGTTGTTGTGTAGCCACGGAAAGTATTGTCTTCCTGGTTCTGCTATGTAGCTTCATAGAAGTTCCATCTTGTATGTGTGAAGCTAAAAACTGATAACTGTTAATATTGTCTTATCTCCACTAAGTACATGCATTGCATGTTAACTTGTGGAAGTGATAAGAGTATTGTACAATTGTCTATACAAGCATAATGTTTACACGAGATTATTGTCCATGATATATATATATATATATATATATATATATAATATATATATATATATATATATATATATATATATATATATATATATATATAGGACATAATATAAACAACTTACGTTTTGTTGATGATACCGTCTATGGCTCGCCATAGGGGATGGACTCCCTGTGGTCTGATTAGTGTCCTAAACCTGCGACTGGCCTAGCAAGCCGGCAGGGAATCTTCATACTGCTCGTAGAAAAACTAAGAAGTATAAACGGATAACAAACAGCAACAATTCACCTAAACGAACATCCCTTGAAACAAGTAAAGAGCTTCAAGTACCTAGGAAGTATAATATCATCAAATGGCAGATCAGTAGACGAGATCGAAAATAGGTGCAATAAGGCAAATCAACTCTTTGGACAAATGGCACAAATACTACAGAACAAACATGTATCAATAACTACTAAGAAAGCACTTTACAACACAATCTTCCTACCAACTCTGTGCTACCAATGCCAAACCTGGACAATGACAGAAAAAGAGAAAAGAAAAATCACAACAGAAATGAGATTCCTGAGAAGAATACTCAACGTATCAAGAAGAGATAAGATCAGAAATGAAGAAATCAGGACTAAAGTGGGAGTTAAAGCTGCTCTAGATTTTATTAGAAAGCAGCAAGTCAAATGGTTTGGCCATGCAAGTAGGCTACCAGTCAACAGCATGCCACAACAAGCAATGCTGTACAGACCAGATGGAAACAGAGGAAGAGGCCGACCACGTAAACGCTGGACGGAGGGAATAACAGAATCCATGGGAATGTCGATATACGAAGCCCATAACCGGGCACTCTCACGAAGTTTATACTTCACCTCGACACCGCAAGGTACAAGAGGAACATGATGAGATGAGATGAGACCGTCTAGATCAGTGGTTCTCAACCGGTGGGGAATCTCCAGAAATCTTTCGGGTTTCCAAGGGGGGGGAGGGGGGGGGGGGTGTGAATTAAAACTACAGATTGGCAGACTCAAAATGGCTTCAGGCACAATATCCTGGTTTTCTATTGAGCAGTTTTATTTGACGAAGCACAATATTCTGGCATTCTGGTGTCGTGTATTAAGTAACAATTCTTTGACGTTTTAACTGTTTGTTTATTGCAATATGATTAATTTGGTGTGTTAATAAAATATTGTGAATATGAAAATTGAACCTTTTGAGGCTGACAATTTTGTAAAAATTAAAAAAAAAAGGGGGGGGGGGGGGTGGTTCTTCTTCTTTCGTCGAAGGAAAGTGGGGAATGACATCCTGCATGGTTGGTGAAAAGGTGCATGGGCCAAAAAGGTTGAGAACCAGTGGTCTAGATAGCGACGAGTCAGAAGGAACTACAGGAAGTGATAGATACAGCGGTTGTAGAAAGTGGAAAATATGGGTCTTAGCTTGAATAATAGAATTATAGAAGCCGTGGTGATATCAAAGAAACAGATTGTGCCTAAATTTACAATTAAAGAAAATGGTGTTATTTTGGGGCAAGTGCAGAAATTCAGATGTCTGTGCATATAGATAACATCAGATGAAAGATGCACCACAGAGATACAGAACAGAATAGGACAAGCGAAAACTGCATTCTATCAAATGAAGAATATTTTGTGCAATAAGTCCTTGTCCTTGAAAGTTAGAAGAATAATTCTTGCGTGTTACATAAAACCAATTTTAACATACGGCTGCAAATCCTGGACAATTAGTAAACAGACGATAAAATCCGTAGAAGCCTTGGAGATGTGTTTTTATATAAGAAAGCTCAAAATTAATTGAACAACCAAAATCATCAATCTGGACATTTTGAGGAAGGTTAAGTCGCAAAGACATCAGACAGAAGCAATCATAAATTGTTGGCCACATTATGAGAAGAGAAAAACTGGAACATGTTGCCACAACCGGAAAGATTTGTGACAAGGGAAATAGAAGGAGATGGTGTGAAAGAATTCTTCATAGTCTTCTGTCACGGCGCGGAGGGAAGTCAACACATGAATTATTCCATGCCGTTAGAGATCGCAATTTGTGGAGAAGCATGATCACCCATGCCAGCCGGCAAGGTACTTTATGATGATGATGATGACGTACCATACAACATGACTTTTGGGACCCGTCATACATGGCACAGCATGAATCACAAAATGCATTCTCACATTCTGTTTGTGACAAGTGTACGTCACATGTTAACAGTTTCAGCGCAAAACAAACAGTAGGTTTGGACCTAACAAAAATGGATGGCGGGTGAACAGGAAGTAGGGGACAGGGGTGTGTCACAGTTATCACTCAAAAGTTGTTAATATGGTAGCATATATCAAATTATATATCAAATAAAAGGGAGTTGCATAGGGAAAATAGTTATATATGACCATGGCAGATACGGAACGTCGCCTAAGACGATTAATCATCCAATGTCATTGAATCAGCTCATATGTGTGAACACTCACCTGGGCTGTGGAGGCTGCGGTGGTGCAATGTCCAGCACACTGGCCTGCCAGCCCTGGGTTCTTTGTTCGAATCCCCATCAAGACTGGGATTTTCTGTTTTACAATTGACCTGGGCTTACAGATCGACCCAGTCTAAAATTTGTACCAGGAACTTCTCTAGAAAGTAAAGGTGTCCACGGTAGGCCTACCCATCAACTGGTCTGTACAAATATGGGACCAACACCATACACCCAATATGTCTGAAGGTGTGGAAAAGGATCCTGTATTATAAACGGGTTGTGGCAGTTTGTTTTCTAGTTAGTGAGAGTATGTACACACAATAAGCAAATACAGACTGATGTCAATTTAGAGATCTATAAATAATATTTACCAATATAGATAGATATATTTTACTCACAGGGGGAATTTTGTTATAATGACGTAAATGGATTTCTTTGACAATGCCACTGTGTTAGGATCACGTAGAACATGCCATTCTATTGTTGTGTAGATTCTAGTGAACCGTCGAGCTATGTTGATACGATACATTTTATATGAGAGAGGAGTGGTGTTGTTAAAACTTACAAACATATATATATATATATATATATATATATATATATATATACACAAAAATATGTATATTACACAGATATACATTTTTTTAAAAGTCGGCAGGGTCGACTTCATTGCACCGGGTTTTATCCCATATGGCTCGGTCTCTTTCCGCAGGCGGTAAGTGTCGCACAAATTACGAACTAGCTCTAGCGAGCTCTAGCGTTGTGAACCGAAGGACGCGGCCGGAATCGAACCCACAACCTTCGGAGCCCGAGTCAAACGGCTTGACCACTTCGCCACGGAGACTCCCGCACAGATATTCATATATTACACAAATATTTCTTCTTCTTTGGCTACCGCTTCGGCTATCCACTACCGGGGCATAGACCTTCAACCCCCCCCCCCCCCCCCCACCGAGCCGTCTTGTTAGCTATCTCCTGTAGCTTCCCCCATGTCTCCTTATAGTTCATCTCTGTCTTTAAATCTCTTGTCCATATGTTTTGAGATCTCCCATTATTTCGTTTTCTCTGTGTGCTCCAGACAAGAAAGTGGCTAATTATATTATCCTCAGATTTTCTCAGTGTGTCCTCAGCTATATCCAACTTCATTTCTGCTGCTCGATATCTGGAGGATCACTTGTGGCTGCTCTGTTCAGAAGTTCCTCAACGTATACAACCCATCTGTCCATTTGATCTCTAATGTCGGTGATAACTTTCTCATTGTCCACTTGGTTGAGGATATTTTCCTACTATTTACCTTTAAAAAAAGGTGCGTGTGTGTTTGTGTGTGTGTAGAGGAGGGATTTACCTTGTGGTGCTGTAAAGGTCTCTGAGGTTTCCTTTTGTTCTTGCATTTTCTACCTCTCTTACTCCATCCATCATGTGCCATGCCGATAAGTGTGGGCGGTCATGTTTTGCTATCTCAGTCGATCATCAGAGTTGTGGATCAGCTCCGTGTTTCTGTCTCGTCCATGCCACATGGCCAAGGCTTCCAGGTATTTACTTCTCGGTCTTCCCCTTGATCTGTTCCCTTCGATCTTGCCAGTTGTCACCAAGTTCTCCAATTGATTTCTTCTCATAACGTGCCCAAAAAATTGTGACTGTCTACGTCTAATGTCCCTAATTAGTTTACGATCTTCCTTTGTTTCTTGAAGGACTTGTTCATTGGTTTTTCTGTGTGTCCATGGTATTCTTTGCATTTTCCTCAGAAACCACATTTGCACAGCCATCAGATGTTTTTCAGCTTGACTGCTCATTGCCCACGCTTCACATGCATACAAAAGTACAGGTTCTATGTAGCACTTCAACACACTTTTTCTCGTTTCAGTTGATATATTTTTATTGGTCAGTATGTTTTTCATCTTGTAAAAGGCTACCCTCGCAATGGCAATTCTTGTTCTAATCTCTTCAAGGCATCTCCCATCAATGTTATGACTGTTCCGAGATAACTGTATCGATTCACTTTTTAAAAAATATGCCCATTTACGTGTATATTATGAGGGGAAGTCAATGAGTAAGTCACAAATGGATGTAGAAAAATTACTAAATACGATAACAACTTGAAATTAGTTTATTTTTATACATATATTGTCCCTTTATTTCTCAACATAATTTCCACCAACATTGATGCACTTATCCCATCGTTTTACCAGTCCTCCCAAACCGGCTGCATAGAACTGCATGCTCTGTTTTCTAAACCACGTTTTCACTTCACATTCAACTTCGGCGTCATTCGCGAAATGTTCTCCCGCCAAGGTGGGTTTTCAGTGGACCAAAGAGGTGGACATCACTAGGGGGCCAAGTCGGGGCTGCAAGGTGGACGTTACTCGCCTGTCACCTCTAATCATCTCCTCCACCCGCTGCGTGGATGCTTCTGTTGCAATCTCAAATCAGATCGGATTTCATCAACAATTTTAGAGCGTCCTTGAGAATATTTTTCTACCGAGCTATGCACTGCTTTACGGGACAAACATTTGTCAGCATAAACAGGAAGCATTTCCTTATGAATGTCCTTTGCAGGCAGCCCCCCCTCCCCCCCCCCCCCCCAAAAAAAAAAAATGCACAACGGCACCTTGCTCTTTGGTTGTACACTCCATAAGTACAGTCGCCATTTCGTTTATGCACTGTGCATGCGCATGAGACACCTAGCGCCACTTGACGAGCGGGAATATAAAGTTCGATGTTGCTGTCACCTAATGACACCTGTAGACAACACCAACTACATTTACCTGCCATCCCACAGAACGTGTGACTTACTTATTGACTCGCCCTCGTACATTGTGATATTTCCTTCTTCCCTCTCTTATAGGGTAACTAAATATTGTCTTTTATTCATCATGGGCCTCTTAACTTTTCGTTAGCTTCAGTGTAATTTTCTTGGGCTCTGACTTTAACAACTCCGGTTTTGATATTAATTAAATCTGCTTGTTTAGTTTTCCTTTCATTTATTTTCTTCAGGGTTCCCAGCGTTATCCATACTTCATGTTTTTGTTCCTCTTTCCCAAGGATTTCCATGCATGAATCACTCCAAATACTTTTGACCTGCTGCCAACAGTGTTCCACGCTCACCTCGTCTACTGTTGTAAGACCTGGTACTTAGAGTCTGTGACCATAGATTGTCCCTAAGTTTCTCAGTTAATCAGTGCTGGACTCTTGCAGCTTTCTCTACAACGTATGATAGGTCTTCTAGAAGAGGTTCGTTTCCTCTTAGTTGGCTGAGTTATTCTGTTTTCTTGAAGTGACTTGTTTATGGCTGGGTGGATTTTTACTACGTGATGGGTTAGCCTGCCCTAAGCACAACCTCTCTGTCGCCTCTGATGACATGCCTGAAAGGGTGGCACTTGTACTATTCTTTGCTTCCCCTGAGGACATCTGTTACTGTCATGGTCGATGCACACATACTCTTATACATATGCAGTTGAAAAGATCACACTCTGAGCGCATGAAGGTTAAATTAATATTTAATTTCATGACATCATAAAATTTTCAAAATGAGCTTGAAATAAGGGAGAAAATAAACAGTAATGACATTCGTGATAGTATTGGCTTGCATCTCTTTCAAAGTATTGCATGTCTGTTCTTTCTCCATTACAATGTTAACATAAGCAAACAAGACAAACAACGTAATAGTAACATGAAAGCAGAAAAACAAATACTCATAATTGATACTCCTCTCTCAGGCTCAGCAATGGTGATCTGTACATACAACAGGCAAAAAGTCACATGTTATTGCGTAGATCATAAGTTTCAAAGACCACTTGAGTAAATGAAACAACTGATGAATAATAAGTGTCTAATGACTACAAAATGTGAACAGTGGGATGTAAAGGTAATGCATTGAAAGCCATCATGGGCCAATCAACTAATTTATACAAGTAAGAAGAAAGCATTGTAGTGACAGCTCTGTGTGCATAAATGACAAGAACATCTAGTGAATACACTTTATACAATGACAAGCACATATTTATGTCATGTGTTTTGTGCCATTCACAAATGTCCTGCGGCGTAGATATTTTATTCTCACCTAATTTCAACTTATTCTAAACTAACTCCAAGTAGTCAAAGAAGTCAACACCAAATGTCTGTGGTGCATGTAACTGTTACCTCTTGACCTACACACACACATATACAATTCTGCATACACAATGTGTGTATATATGTGTGTGTATGTGCGCATGCATGTGCACGCACACACACACACACATACATGTATTGATGTATGTATATATTCTCACATGTGCATGCACACACACACACACACACGCACACACACACACACTTCATTGCCAGATGATTTAAACTAATACTACTCCCCAAGATGCTGACATTATTCGGTTATTTCCAGTGTAACAGTGAAATCTGGCAATGCTGAAACAGAAGATCAAATGTTTACTAAGATACAAATCATGAAACATTCATTTCATGTATGGCCATTCAGTTAATAAAAGCAAATCAAATTTAATTGCCTGACATTTTCCTAAGAGTTAAATTACTGAAATGATACAGCAAACATCAATAAATATGTAAGAAAAATGTATGTAGACAAAATCCATCAATATAAAAGTTAAGAGGAAATAGGTAACAAGAACAACTGTTGAAAAAAACAGTAATAGTGTCAAAACGTAAAAGTGCATGTTATTTTTATGATAAGATCACAAGTGGAAAAAACATAATAGTAAAGATTACAGATGCATGTGCTAAGCAAAGCTACAAATACATATAAACACACCATTTTAGAACCAGCATTTATATTTACATGATGTTTTGTTGGCTTTTATCAACCAGCTAATTATTAAACTGTAATCCAGCCATTCATAAACATGTGAACTGAATTCAAGTTTTCAAAAACTGGATTTCACATTTCAAATAAAGAAACATGCATGTTCTGGAATATAATAACTTGAGGACACATACAAAGCATGTGAACACCATTAATTAAACACACAGAAAAAAACCAACACAACTACAGAGAATGGTAACAATAGACTAGTATTTGCAACCATAAAAACATTACTGAAAAAGCATTCAACTAAAAAATCTGTGGTAAGACACCACATGTTAAAGCTGAAACTGGGAAATTTCTTAGGGCTGAATATTTGACTAGCTGAGGAATATTTGTGCAGAATTTATTATTATGAATGATTATTAGATATAGTGCTTTCGTAAACCTATGTATATATTATACATTGCACAAATTCACACACATATAGATATATCCTATTTACGTATATATATATATATATATATATATATATATATATATATATATATATATATATATATATATATGTATATATGCTTGTTTGTGTTTGGGTTGTCCAAATATAATGACAGGATGTTAATGATGGTTAACAAGTTAGCAGACATGAAAGCAATGTTGTCACATATTGGTAGTAATTTTGGCACTCAAGATGATAATAAGTGATATACACACATGAGATTGAGAAATACACACTCATGATAATGATATTGATATAAATGTTGATGTCGCTGATAACTGCTACTGAGAATCATATAAATGTTGATGTCGCTGATAACTGCTACTGAGAATCGTATAAATGTTGATGTCGCTGATAACTGCTACTGAGAATCACATAAATGTTGATTCTCTCTGATAACTGCTACTGAGAATCATATAAATGTTGATGTCGCTGATAACTGCTACTGAGAATCATATAAATGTTGATTCTCTCTGATAACTGCAACTGAGAATCATATAAATGTTGATGTCGCTGATAACTGCTACTGAGAATCATATAAATGTTGATGTCGCTGATAACTGCTACTGAGAATCATATAAATGTTGATGTCGCTGATAACTGCTACTGAGAATCATATAAATGTTGATGTCGCTGATAACTGCTACTGAGAATCATATAAATGTTGATGTCGCTGATCACTGCTACTGAGAATCATATAAATGTTGATGTCGCTGATAACTGCTACTGATAATCATAGTGGTCAATACTATTGACAGTTGCTGACTTTGTGCTACAGGCAAGCAACTTGAAACTGGTCTGACTATTGTTCTTCTTGCATTCTGCCTCAGAAATAGAGTGTTACCTAAAACTGTGCTCATGTTTCAAAGGCTCAGTAATACTTACAGTAGTATCTATTCTGTGACTGGATCTGCCAAGGGCCACAGCTTCAGTGTGTAAAACAGTTTGACTGCCAATTATAAAGGTTTATGCTTACTAAGTACAATCATTCCTGAGTTCCTTAGTAAAAATTACCAGTCATAACCCTAGCCTAAGAGATAATAATGTTCCATTAATACCAGTCTTTTTGCTTCCATGTGAAGAGATATTTTTTATGACATATTTTGCTGGTGACAAACAAATATTTCTGATCTGGCTACAGGACTCCTTGACTTTCTGGCTGATCACTTGTTATTTTTAATCTACCTTTCGTCTGAAACTTTATCAATGTGGAATCATATCAGTTCAAAATTATCATTGACGTTGATCTCAACATGAATAAGATTATATTTACTGACCAGAAGACACATAGAACATAGGGAGCTATAGTGGCTGAGACTGATGGTGTCCAACTCCACCTAGAGGATGGATGTCTTATCTTCTCTACAGTTTAGCAAATCAGAGGTCCTTTGTGCAAGCTGCATTCTTTACATTCTCTTGCTAGTTGAAAACTATAAATAGACTGCTCCCCTGGCAAATGTTCAAAATGAGAAAGCCTACCCACACAAGAGGGAGCCATGGTAGCAGCATGGCTAGCACAGTCATGTGTTAACATCCCCACCACTAGAGCAGCATGGCTAGCACAGTCATGTGTTAACATCCCCACCACTGTAGCAGCATGGCTAGCACAGTTATGTGTTAACATCCCCACCACTGTAGCAGCATGGCTAGCACAGTCATGTGTTAACATCCCCACCACTATAGCAGCATGGCTAGCACAGTCATGTGTTAACATCCCCACCACTATAGCAGCGTGGCTAGCACAGTCATGTGTTAACATCCCCACCACTATAGCAGCATGGCTAGCACAGTCATGTGTTAACATCCCCACCACTAGAGCAGCATGGCTAGCACAGTCATGTGTTAACATCCCCACCACTGTAGCAGCATGGCTAGCACAGTCATGTGTTAACATCCCCACCACTGTAGCAGCATGGCTAGCACAGTCATGTGTTAACATCCCCACCACTGTAGCAGCATGGCTAGCACAGTTATGTGTTAACATCCCCACCACTATAGCAGCATGGCTAGCACAGTCATGTGTTAACATCCCCACCACTGTAGCAGCATGGCTAGCACAGTCATGTGTTAACATCCCCACCACTATAGCAGCGTGGCTAGCACAGTCATGTGTTAACATCCCCACCACTATAGCAGCATGGCTAGCAGTCATGTGTTAACATCCCCACCACTATAGCAGCATGGCTAGCACAGTCATGTGTTAACATCCCCACCACTATAGCAGCATGGCTAGCACAGTCATGTGTTAACATCCCCACCACTGTAGCAGCATGGCTAGCACAGTCATGTGTTAACATCCCCACCACTATAGCAGCATGGCTAGCACAGTTATGTGTTAACATCCCCACCACTATAGCAGCATGGCTAGCACAGTCATGTGTTAACATCCCCACCACTGTAGCAGCATGGCTAGCACAGTCATGTGTTAACATCCCCACCACTATAGCAGCATGGCTAGCACAGTCATGTGTTAACATCCCCACCACTGTAGCAGCATGGCTAGCACAGTCATGAGTTAACATCCCCACCACTATAGCAGCGTGGCTAGCACAGTCATGTGTTAACATCCCCACCACTGTAGCAGCATGGCTAGCACAGTCATGTGTTAACATCCCCACCACTATAGCAGCGTGGCTAGCACAGTCATGTGTTAACATCCCCACCACTGTAGCAGCATGGCTAGCACAGTCATGTGTTAACATCCCCACCACTATAGCAGCATGGCTAGCACAGTCATGAGTTAACATCCCCACCACTATAGCAGCATGGCTAGCACAGTCATGTGTTAACATCCCCACCACTATAGCAGCGTGGCTAGCACAGTCATGTGTTAACATCCCCACCACTGTAGCAGCATGGCTAGCACAGTCATGTGTTAACATCCCCACCACTAGAGCAGCATGGCTAGCACAGTCATGTGTTAACATCCCCACCACTATAGCAGCATGGCTAGCACAGTCATGTGTTAACATCCCCACCACTGTAGCAGCATGGCTAGCACAGTCATGTGTTAACATCCCCACCACTGTAGCAGCATGGCTAGCACAGTCATGTGTTAACATCCCCACCACTGTAGCAGCATGGCTAGCACAGTCATGTGTTAACATCCCCACCACTATAGCAGCATGGCTAGCACAGTCATGTGTTAACATCCCCACCACTGTAGCAGCATGGCTAGCACAGTCATGTGTTAACATCCCCACCACTGTAGCAGCATGGCTAGCACAGTCATGTGTTAACATCCCCACCACTATAGCAGCATGGCTAGCACAGTCATGTGTTAACATCCCCACCACTAGAGCAGCATGGCTAGCACAGTCATGTGTTAACATCCCCACCACTAGAGCAGCATGGCTAGCACAGTCATGAGTTAACATCCCCACCACTGTAGCAGCATGGCTAGCACAGTCATGTGTTAACATCCCAGCCACTGTAGCAGCATGGCTAGCACAGTCATGTGTTAACATCCCCACCACTGTAGCAGCATGGCTAGCACAGTCATGTGTTAACATCCCCACCACTAGAGCAGCATGGCTAGCACAGTCATGTGTTAACATCCCAGCCACTGTAGCAGCATGGCTAGCACAGTCATGTGTTAACATCCCCACCACTATAGCAGCATGGCTAGCACAGTCATGTGTTAACATCCCAGCCACTGTAGCAGCATGGCTAGCACAGTCATGTGTTAACATCCCCACCACTAGAGCAGCATGGCTAGCACAGTCATGTGTTAACATCCCCACCACTGTAGCAGCAGGGCTAGCACAGTCATGTGTTAACATCCCAGCCACTGTAGCAGCATGGCTAGCACAGTCATGTGTTAACATCCCCACCACTGTAGCAGCATGGCTAGCACAGTCATGTGTTAACATCCCCACCACTATAGCAGCATGGCCAGCACAGTCATGTGTTAACATCCCCACCACTGTAGCAGCATGGCTAGCACAGTCATGTGTTAACATCCCCACCACTGTAGCAGCATGGCTAGCACAGTCATGAGTTAACATCCCCACCACTATAGCAGCATGGCCAGCACAGTCATGTGTTAACATCCCCACCACTAGAGCAGCATGGCTAGCACAGTCATGTGTTAACATCCCCACCACTGTAGCAGCATGGCTAGCACAGTCATGTGTTAACATCCCCACCACTATAGCAGCATGGCTAGCACAGTCATGTGTTAACATCCCCACCACTATAGCAGCATGGCTAGCACAGTCATGAGTTAACATCCCCACCACTATAGCAGCATGGCCAGCAGTCATGTGTTAACATCCCCACCACTAGAGCAGCATGGCTAGCACAGTCATGTGTTAACATCCCCACCACTGTAGCAGCATGGCTAGCACAGTCATGTGTTAACATCCCCACCACTATAGCAGCATGGCTAGCACAGTCATGTGTTAACATCCCCACCACTAGAGCAGCATGGCTAGCACAGTCATGTGTTAACATCCCCACCACTAGAGCAGCATGGCTAGCACAGTCATGTGTTAACATCCCCACCACTGTAGCAGCATGGCTAGCACAGTCATGTGTTAACATCCCCACCACTGTAGCAGCATGGCTAGCACAGTCATGTGTTAACATCCCCACCACTATAGCAGCATGGCCAGCACAGTCATGTGTTAACATCCCCACCACTGTAGCAGCATGGCTAGCACAGTCAAGAGTTAACATCCCCACCACTAGAGCAGCATGGCTAGCACAGTCATGTGTTAACATCCCCGCCACTGTAGCAGCATGGCTAGCACAGTCATGTGTTAACATCCCCACCACTATAGCAGCATGGCTAGCACAGTCATGTGTTAACATCCCCACCACTATAGCAGCATGGCTAGCACAGTCATGTGTTAACATCCCCACCACTATAGCAGCATGGCTAGCACAGTCATGTGTTAACATCCCCACCACTATAGCAGCATGGCTAGCACAGTCATGTGTTAACATCCCCACCACTGTAGCAGCATGGCTAGCACAGTCATGTGTTAACATCCCCACCACTGTAGCAGCATGGCTAGCACAGTCATGTGTTAACATCCCCACCACTATAGCAGCATGGCTAGCACAGTCATGTGTTAACATCCCCACCACTGTAGCAGCATGGCTAGCACAGTCATGTGTTAACATCCCCACCACTATAGCAGCATGGCTAGCACAGTCATGTGTTAACATCCCCACCACTATAGCAGCATGGCTAGCACAGTCATGTGTTAACATCCCCACCACTGTAGCAGCATGGCTAGCACAGTCATGTGTTAACATCCCCACCACTATAGCAGCATGGCTAGCACAGTCATGTGTTAACATCCCCACCACTATAGCAGCATGGCTAGCACAGTCATGTGTTAACATCCCCACCACTATAGCAGCATGGCTAGCACAGTCATGTGTTAACATCCCCACCACTATAGCAGCATGGCTAGCACAGTCATGTGTTAACATCCCCACCACTGTAGCAGCATGGCTAGCACAGTCATGTGTTAACCCCCACAGATGTCATCTGTTAAGTTGGCCTGGGCTTCCAGGTATGTCATCTGTTAAGTTGGCCTAGGCTTCCAGGTTGACCCAGCCTCAAAATGGGTCTCAGAAAATGTTCTGGGAAATAAAGGCAGCGGATGTGACACTGACCACAGCACCCAGTGAGCACCGATTGGTCTACACACGTATGGGGCTCGCGACACATATACAATATGGCCAAACACAATAAGAGGAGGATTATAAAAGGTCCTTTACTTTCACTTTATGCAGTACTGGAAATGTGTTGTGAATCTGGATTCTGATAGAAATACTAAGGTCCTCACTGGTGCTACAGAGTGTGTGCACTGAATGGTGATGTTTCTAGAGTGATCTGAAAGAGGAGACTGGGGCACCACTGGATAACTTGACCACTTTATTAATATGGTTCTCGAATTCAACTGACATAAACAATTCCATGCTACAAAACTTTGAAGTATGCTACAAACTAGACTTGGGTATATTCATATTTGATATTGTGAAAGAAAGCACATAAATATATTAGATTTGCAAGACATAGTGAATGTGTTTGCTTATTAAATAATACATATTCGTCTGATAGCACCCCACTGATGACCCAGAACTAGACGCAGAACCTGAAAGCCTTTCATTTGAAAATATGTGTAGGGTTTCATAAAGTGTGAACAGACTGTTCACAATAATTTCATTTTCATAAACATGTAAATGACATACTGATATCCTGAAAATGAATCATAGTCATTGCTTTCCATTTTTGTACTGCTCCATTATGCCTTTCAATGTCTGCTTATGAAGAGCTTTCTAGACAAAGCTTTTGCGTGGGGTGTGTTAAAGGTGGTGTTTATAATTAGTGTTGTCACAAAATTATTAGTATATATGAATAGAATTAATGCAGTGGTTCTCAACCTTTTTTGGCCCATGCACCCCTTCACCATATGTTCAGAATGTCAATCCCCACCCCCTTCATATTTCCTCTCTATAAAATGCCCCCTCCCCCCTTACACAGTATATGTAAAAATGGAAGCTAGAACAAGTCTTGACGTCTACTTTAAACATTATTTTCGGGTCTACTTACGTTATAAAACGAATTTAAGAAGGATAAGAAGTACAGAACTGTAAAGTATGAAGAGAAAAACAATATCAAGTAATTGGTTCTTGTATTAACGCGATCTTGAAATAATCTTAATTCCCCCGGAAACCGTAAAATTCTCCCTAGAGGGGAATCCCCCATCGGTTGAGAACCACTAGAATAATGCCTTTGGTAAATTGGAAGGTGAGTTTTGATGTGCAGAAGTTATGGCAGACATGAAATATGACCCCTTGAAATGATGATATGCTCTGGCAACAACACCCTAAACTTCCTGATATGAATGAAGATGGAGACTGCTTGATGTTGCTTGGTGTCTACAGATAATATAGTTCAATTAAAGTAAAGTAGCCATTTCCACGTCATGAGGTCTGTTGGGTATATGGTGCTAGTCTCATATTTGTATCAACCAAAGGGCACTCGATGGATGATGTGGTCACTACCATGCCGACATCCTTGACTTCCCGGAACACTTCCTGCAACCTGTTTCACTTGGGTTGATCTGGGAGCCCAGGTCAATGTTCTCAGCAGAAAATCCCAGCTGTAGACTTGCTAAAAGGCAAGTGTGCTAGCCACTGTGCTCCCAGAAGTCATATGCATGCTCTAAAATGATCTAAGAACTTCAAACATCGTTGGTAAAGATAGACACAATCAGCGTTGCTGCATCCCTGTTCCTGAGATTGAATGTGGATGCAACTGGTACATTTTACAAAGTGACAATATGATGACAACCTGCAAGATGCTCCAGGAGATGGAACTGTGACAACAGCTGACCACTTTTCTACAAGCCTGTGCTAAGATGCTTCAAGAGACTAATATTAATGGCAACTAAGGTGATTCTGTTGCATGATGAGTTGCCAACTCAGTCACGGATATGTGAGTTATGCTATCTTTCAGAGTGCACTTTGAACGTAATGATAGTGCTGATGTTTATGATGAATAACACAGAGCTAATGTTTGTAGCTGTTGACAGCTTGCTAGAACAATATGATGAATAACACAGAGCTAATGTTTGTAGCTGTTGACAGCTTGCTAGAACAATATGATGAATAACACAGAGCTAATGTTTGTAGCTGTTGAAAGCTTGCTAGAACAATAACTGGATAATGCCAAACTTCAAGACATTTATTTCATGGTGTTTATTTTCACTGTTGATATTGTTCATGTCTTTGACATTGCTTTCAACAAAAAAATCCCAGCATGCTGGTATATGCAACAAAAATATGCAAAGTTTAAATAGGATAGTGAGAAATAAACACACAGCCAGGGATAATGAATATGCCATTAACAGTAACATTCCTCAAGTTAAGAACAACTTCTAGAACAAGTAAAATAACAATAAAGAAACATTCCAAACTTGTTAAGGTGTGTTACTGTGAAAGTTTGATCACTGTGGCCTTACTTTACTTATTCATGATGAGTGACATTCTGTTGATGAGGGGATAGAGAAGATACTGCATCCAAACCTAATAGCTGGTTCTTCTTCTTATGTATGTATTTGCTTGTATTTGTTTCCTTCTCTTAGTACCACGCAACTCACCAAACATTGATTATTTATTCTTACGTGACAAACATGTTCAGCAAATTTCTTTACTGTTTCACTGCCAGACAGTTGTTACTAACATTTGCTCTATTAAATACATCTTCTCTATTACTTATATCTACTATATTACTTATATCTACTCTATTACCTACATCATGTTCAGACCTTGCTGTTACTTGAAATGTTTTTATTATAAATGTTACTATTACGTCTTCAGTGCAAGACAGTTATTCTTTATTTCCTCTGACTCAGGGTTTTAATATTTTAAAGTAACAATCACCTGTTACACAGTTAAGATGTCCATCATCCTCTCATTGTATTTGGACCTTGAATTTTAATGTGCGTAGGAAATACACTTTTATTTAACAGGACTAACCTGTTGAATTGGTTTCATGGTGTTAGTAGATGCCTAGATGCAGTCATTGTTCATTCATTTTATTCCCTGTTTATTAAAAATTCATTATTCTATGGTTTGCTAAATATCCCTCAAATACAATTTTTAAATAGTCTGCATTCTGACAAAATTATTTATTGTTCTCATGCAAGTCATGGAGGTATGGCATGCTTCTTGGATATCACATCTACATGAAACATTGGCAGCACTAATGACTTTCATTTAGAACAAATCGTAACTGTAGTCTGTGCACATTCATAGGTGATCAGTCTTCCAAATCAGTTGGTGAGGAGTATATATGCAATCTAGTAAGGCATGACATTTGACATCATTCTAACACTGTAGACAACCCAACAGAAGTAAAAAGAACACCCTCATTGAACTCCTTCTTTTGCCGTGAAGTGTCACAGAGAGAGGGGCTTGAAATGCCTACACCATGAACATGAATGGTAAAATAGAGAACACCCAAAACAAAATTAATGAAAATAAATCCTAACATCTTAGATTTGAGGGAGATCAGATGGACAGAGACAGGAATAACTACATCTGACAACTATAAAATTGTCCACCATGAAACAAAGAACTATCAAATATGTATAGTCATTATTTTAGATCTAGAGAAATTGAATTCCACTAAACGATAGCAGGTATTCTTGTAGAATATTGTTGATACTTATAGTTCAAAGACAGGCCTAGTTATGTTAACATCATCCACACGAGGAAAACATGTCTCGAAACAGGAATAGGCTACGGGTCTGTGATGTGCTACGACCATCACATGTTGTAGGTCTGTGATGTTATAGGACCATCACATGTTGTAGGTCTGTGATGTGCTAGGACCATCAAATGTTGTAGGTCTGTGATGTGATAGGACCATCACATGTTGTAGGTCTGTGATGTGCTAGGACCATCACATGTTGTAGGTCTGTGATGTACTAGGACCAACACATGTTGTAGGTCTGTGATGTACTAGGACCATCACACGTTGTAGGTCTGAGTGGATGGAGGAATGGGTGGCCAGTCTTTCCTTATTTAGTGGATGAACAACTGCAGGTGTCGAACCCTCGACCAACTGTGCTCATGACATTATTAGCATAGCAGCCTTCTTGTCACATATGCCTTGTGTTGGTTTTTATAAAATGGTACGAGTGCCGGTCGTTCAGAAAGCAATGGCAAACTAATGAAGGTAAATTTGTCAAGAAATCACAGTGAAAATGTTGTTGCATAATAAAACAACTTGTATGCTACCATATTAACAACTGTTAAGTCATAACTGTGACATACCCCACTTCCCATTTTCTGCCATCCATTTTTGTTAGATCCAAACCTACTTTTTGTTTGGTACTGAATCTGTTAACTTCTGAAAACTGTTTTAACTGATTACCATAGTAACAGTGAACAGCTTAGTAAGGTTATATATTTGTAACATTAATATTTAAAGTAATGCATGAAAACTTTGCTATAAAAATGCATTCAAAACCTACTAAAGTTAGTTAGTTAGTTAGCTGAGGTTCCAACTTCACGGCAACAGGTCGTCCCTATATGTGCCAGTGAATATCACACAAAATGCTCCTCACTGCCCAATGTGAAAAGTGGAACAGACAGGAGTCTCGGCAATCCAACAGCCCACACAGGCACATTGTGCATAATGCCGCAGCCAGAATGTCAACACAAAAGTCATCCATGAAAATTACAGTTCATCGTCGATGGAATCGGCAGTCACTAGAAAGACTTCATTGACCTGGGTTTTCTCATATGGCTTGGTCTCTTTCCACAGGGTGACCCGACGAAAGCGCCGCACAAAACACAAACTACATAGCTCCAGTGATGACTCCCACGAGTCTCCTGAAAAATGCACTCGTGAACCGAAAAGGCAAATCAGTCAATTCAGCAACAGCCGGTAGCCATTGTTCTAAATATGCAGTTCACTGTACAAACAAAAGCGGACAGATGTAAAAGCATTCCACATAAATTTCACAGCTCACAGAGTTGCGCCCACGCACTCACTCAGTAGCAGGGCGACGGAACCATATACTACCAGTCCAACATGAGGAAAATGTGAATGCAAACCGCAGCCACAAGGATAAATACTCCAGAGGCTGTAGCAGTTCAATGCCTAACTGCCATGCCGGGGATCAGAAGTCCCAAAAATCTACTAAAGATTATAGCCAAATACGATTTATTGCTACTTTATTTTATAATTTGATATAGAGTGTTTTCACCATAGTAACTTAGAAAATGTGTCTATTTCTGTAGCTCCTGGTAGCAAACGTATTAAAAATAATAGATCAAAGAAAATGCATTATAAATAACTGAACAATGCAAAGAAACTCAGACAGAAATTGGACAGCGATGTAAAAAACAAAAAAAAAAGTATAGCTGAAGGACAATTATAAGAGAATTAAAAAGAAAACAATGCATCCAAAATACAGTTTGAATACAAAGAATTAAAGACTTGATCAACTACAGACAGAGATTGATCTGCAGGCTCTAATAGAGTGACATTCTGCAAGAGACCAACTACATGATTATGTTGATGACATAATGAGTTGACGCACCTGTATCTTGTAATGGTTTCATTTTGTTACAAGCCATTAATTAAAGCTGATGGAAATGCATAAATATCAGGCTGTGGACACAGATGCTAGTCAGCAATGCATTTTCTGACAAAGTACAAATTTAGCCCGGGTGCAGAAGTAAATTTGGTAACCAAAGAGAAAACTGAAGCTTAGGAGAAATATATGAATTGGAAATAATATAAATACAACAAAAATACTAAATAAGGTATGCATTATACATTAGGTTTAGAAGCTGACAGCTGATGTTCTGCAACAGTAAACACAACAACCAGCATGGAGTGAGAAATGTACAACAGTAAAGTCAAATCTGACACTGACCATGAAAGCTAGAAAGTTGCCGCAATCTCACATCTTAGCAGTGTAAATGATAGTATGACATTCTTTGAACATGTTTCATTTGGGAAGCCAAGCGTGGGTACACATTATACTCAGAAAGACAGGCTTATTACATACTGCACAGTCATTGCATGAAGAAATATATTTCATATCCCGTTTTAAGGCATTAGCAAATGAGACATATAAAGTTAAGTCATAAACAAATACAACTATAAATATATTAATGAAGAAAATAACAAATACGAACTATAAAAATATGACAAACATCAAAAAGAAGGCCACTAAACTGCAGCCACTAAGAAACAAGAAACAGACGGACTCACGGATGTCTATGAATATTGTGCTAGCACTAACCAGTTATGTGGCGCTTTTTCATAAGAAATAAATAGTAATTTTGATCAAAATTATGAATGAACACAAAGTGAAAACAATGTAGAAAGACTCCATGAATGATTAAATAATGGCAACAAAAAAATCATTAATAAATGACAATCTGATACTCTAGTAATGATCATGTTATGTTAAAAAATACAACATACAGATTTGCAATAACCAATGTCATTATGACATTTATGAAAACATACATACACTCAGGTTATCGAACAGGTGATGGAACATTGATTAAGTAACACAAACTTTAAAAGACAAATTTGTTCCATATGAAATGACAATCCATAAATGACTGTCGGTTGGAAAACAATTGCCAAGCTTGCAACTAATGGATTTCTGACAAATAATTTATGCAAAAGCATTATTGTTATCAATATAATAGTGGCGCTGATGTAATAAAATTTAAAAATGGAATTCATTTTCTATTACAGAATACATGGATTTTGTGAAGTAATAACATTATGAAATTTGTCTAAAATTAAAGAAATATTTTACCTTAGACTGCAAAAATATGCCCTTCACAGGCAAAAATTGGCACTTGTCAAAGAAGATGCAAAGTAAACTTGTTCTCTTTGAATGCATGTCTATTACAAAACTATTATCGCTTTCAAAAATTATTTTAAAAACAATGATCAGCAACATGGAAAACCGATATTAAAATTATTACTAAAACAGTCTTGTCGCTGGCTAAGTGACCATATTTGTATTCAGTGTTTTAATACTGCTATCATGATGAATTTAAATTGTTTGGCACACACTGAAAACTTACTCATATATAATTACCTAATTTGTCATGAACATTATTAAAGTACCAGTGGAAGTCAATAAGTAAGTCACAAATGGCTGTAGAAAAATAACTAAATATGATAACAACTTGAAATCAGTTTATTTTTATAATACATTGTCCCTTTATTTCTCAACATAATTTCCACCAACATTGATGCACTTATCCCATCGTTTTATCAGTCCTCGCATAGAACTGCATGCTCTGTCTTCTAAACCACTTTTTCACTTCACATTCAACTTCGGCGTCATTCGCGAAATGTCTCCTGCGAAGGTGGGTTTTCAGTGGACCAAAAAGGTGGAAATCGCTAAGGGCTAAGTCGGGGCTGTAAGGTGGATGTTCCAGAACTTCCCACCTTAGTTGGTTAATTTTCTCCTGAGGTAATCGAGCAGTATGCGGTCTGGCAGTGCTATGAAGAAGCAACACTCCTCTAGTTAGCAGTCCTGGAAATTTCAATCGATCATGCATTATGCTGTATGCTGAACCATGTGAGCACCCTATTGCAGATGCTACAGAGTCTATCGTTACTCGCCTGTCACCTCTAATCATCTCTTCCACCTGCTGCACGGATGCTTCTGTTGCAATCTCAACAGGCCGACCAGATCGGATTTCATCAACAATTTTAGAGCATCCTTGAGAAAATTTTTCTACCCAACTATGCACCGCTTTACGGGACAAAAACTTGTCAGCATAAACAGGAAGCATTTCCTTATGAATGGCCTATGCAGGCAGTCCTTTTGCCCCCAAAAAACGCACAACAACACAAGGCGAAGAAGGATGTTTTCTACCCAGCTATGCACCGCTTTATGGGACAAACATTTGTCAGTGTAAACAGGAAGCGTTTCCTTATAAATGTCCTTTGCAGGCAGTCCTTTTGCCCACAAAAAACGCACAACAACACATTGCTGTTTGGGTGTACACTCTGTAAGTACAGTCGCCATGTTGTTTATGCACTGCACATGCACATGAGACACCTAGCGCCACCTGACAAACGGGAATATAAAGTTTGATGTTGCTGTCACCTAATGACACGTGTAGAAAACACCAACTACATTTACCTGCCATCCCACAGAACTATGTGACTTACTTATTGACTCACGCTCGTATTATCTTTCTTTTGTTTTTATTTCTCAATTTCTCATGAACATTATTAAAGTGTCATCAACACTAATTCTGATCTATTGTCGCAGTCCAGTAGGACATATACAGAAATATTTATTCATGAGAAACATTACTTTCACACATAAAAACAGATGATGATGATACTGTTTGCCAAAAGTCTATGAGTATTCAAATGTAAAAAAAAATTTTTTTTAAATAATATATACTTGGTGAACTAAAATTTAAAAAAAATGAACAGGGTGAATAAAAACATTTAAAATTATACAGAAATACTGAACTAAAGATACATAAATTCAATACACAAAATATATGATTTTAGTTGACTGCCTAAAGATCAACATGTTTTTATGTTTGTAAATGCAAGATTCAGACAAGCCACTATTAAATGACAATAGCACATATGATATTATAATGACACAAGGGCACATGCTGTGATAAACACAAGAGTGGGGAAGAAATTAACATATTTATGACCTCAGAAAAAAAAAAAGTTGAAAAAAAAAAAACATGACCAGGAAGCACGATTTTTAAAATGCAAATAAAAAATGCACTTCAGCAAGTTTTAAAAAGTAATGCATCCATAAGCTCAATATTGCACTGTATAGAAATGGATATATTCTGGATGGATGCAGATGGATGACAGTGTTGTTGTTTGTAGTCTAGTGAAAGCGATCCATACTATGAAAATTGACAGTGGCAAGTAAAAACTGCAACATTTTCATCCGTGTTCAATTTAGGTAAATCTAGTGGGTCTTCAACAGATCTACAATCCTAATGTTCATTTTAGAGTTCTATTCTGGACATGTTATCATTATATTTTTGAATATTGTTTTTGTTTGTCCATGTACTTCTGATGCAGTACATATTCGTAGGTATACTTTTCCACAGGTAATACAGCTATCAATTCTGCTTCTTATAATCAAAGTCATGTGACGTCTTGTGTACAATCATTTCTGGCACTGCTGTTCCTTCATGTCCAGCATCTTATCACTGTCTTCTCTGCTTTTCCTCCCTTCCAACTCTGCCATGGTTATGGGTTACTCTAGCTTTCCCTTCTCATGACATACCAAAAGAAAATAGATTGTCTTTTTCTGATGCAAGTAACCTGTTCTCTTTCTGAGTTAACGTCTTTCAAGATGTATTCATTACTTTATGTTTTATTTTTAATCTTACTGTTGGAAAGTACTGCAATGTTAAAGTCCAAGGAAGATGTATACTAACACCTACTGAAGTTCACAGATAATTTGTGTTAAAGATTAGACATGCAATACTGCAGTTACCTGTAATTTAAACGTTCGTGTGAAAACATGACATTAGAAACACTATTAGCTATTGTTTCCATCAAATCCACTAAATTAAATTTAAAAATACAGATTGTAAGCAGGAATACACTGGATTAATTAAAAGAATCTTCAGTACTACAGATACGATTTGAAAATGTACAGTGACAGACAAAATGTATTTAGTAAATTGTTTTTTCGTTGGACTGAATTCTGATTTGGCTACAAAATGTTGATAGTACTTTAGTGACTATTCCTTAGAGATTTTGTCTTACATATATGTAAAAATTTATTCAGTAACGGATGTTTGAATTTTAAAAAAAAATGGATTTACTATATCTTTTGCAGTCATATCATATTGTAAAAATATTTGTTCAAAGTCCTTGGGAATGTGGAAAATTTGATTCAAGATTTTCAAATTACTTTTTAAGCAAGCACATACTTCTGAGAGAAACACAAAACATAACATATTCTCCAGCAGCGGACAGATCTGCAATGCACTTTCATTACTATTTAATTTTGTATACAATTGATTTATACTTTACTAATCCTCAGGTTTAAAATTACAGCAAATGTAAATTATGTGGGTGGATTTTCCAAAATATTTTGCAACGATTGAAGTTCCTATAAGAACAAAAAAGAACTACAGGCTGAAATCCAACTAAAATCATTCACCATCCATATTTTGTCATTCAGTGTCAGATGAAGAAGAGACATCCGGTGACAGTTCTTGTGGATGCTTCATACATGGTGGTATTTATAACTTTAAATATTTGATCAATATGGAAAAGAACAATCTGCATTCCTCTCCTAAGAAACAAAATTTAAAATTGTTCACCGACAATTGTACTATCACACTAATAAGTCATGCTAGTAAAATCCTCTTGTGAAACATCACCAAGAGGATTGAAAGGACGTTAAAATATGAATTACAAGAAGTACAGGCAAGGGAACCAGGGACAATATCTTCAAAACAAGAGCTATCTTTGAGAAATGTAAATAGTACAATGTAGATCTCCATACTTATTTCATATATTATAGTAAGGCCTTTGACTGTGCAATCTCCACCATACATTTTCAACATATATACAGACAGTGGAATAAGAAATGAAAACAAAAAAACGATGAGCCCTGTGACAGTTTTAGTCCACTTATAATTGGTGGAAATCCAATTCTAGAACTCAATAAGCAGGTAACACAATCCTCCACTCAAACAGTGCATAGGGACCAGAAAAGTTTACCCTGTCTGTCGATAAGACACAGTGAGATCAAAATATTACTTAAAAAAAGAAAGTTTAACAAACATAGAATCTACATATGAACCAAAACTTGCAATCAATGATGAAGACATTAAAATGTCACAAACTTTGAATACTGTGGCTCAATAATTAACAACTGAGACTGTCCAAAAGAAGCCAGAAGGAGCCTGGTCACAGCAATAGAGACGTAAGAGTCTAGGACATAACACCAGCAGACAGATTAAAGTAACAATTATGAGAGCATGCATCTTTCCTGTGGCAGCATACAGATGTGAGCCAAAGACCATTTAGCAATCACTATAGAAGAAAAATAGGGCTTTAGGACTTAAATGTTACAGAAACATTCTTAGAATACTAAGAATCAAGAAGTAGAAACACTGATATTCTACAAGATCAGAACATCAAAGGAAATTGGCTCATAAACTGCATCATGTTTCAGAAATAAATACTCAGCCATATTATTAAAGAACAGTAATTGAAGACATAGCTACTGGAAGAATAGACAGGAATTTACCAGCACGAAGGTGGACACAGGACACTAAAGACACCTAGGGCATGAAAATAGATGAGGCAAGGAAACTGCTAAAGATCAGGAGTATTTCCCGCAGGCCATGATAGGAGTAACATTCTGCAGAGTATCTGCTACATAATGATAATGGTGGTGATTTCATCAATCCATCGTTTGTAGGAGCTGTTTTCACAGTGTCTCAGCACTAAAGTTTTTGTACTTAACTCTTCTTATTGATCTCTGAATGGAGCTGAAGCTCTCAGTCAACTCATGCTAAGCTTTAGTGGACAGATTCATGATTAGTTTTGTATTGTAGCCAAAGTTTTCTATAGGATATGGTACTGTCTCACGCCAACCCTTCCTTGGTCATCCCTTACAACTTGCATGCTACGTTACAGTGCAACTATCCTTTGCTTCCCTTTTGGGCTCAGATGACTACATTACAAAATGATGCACTAAAGTTATGTTGTTTTCATATATTCTGTCCATCCAGGACAGTCACATAGCATAAGCAGGCAAACATAAGACATCAAACACTTTGAGTAGGAAGAGAAATGACAGACTGAAACAAAAGTATACACAATTATATGGTACCTGATGTAAAGATGGGAGTGACAGAGTGGAAGTCCATCTACACACACCATCAGGTGCACTGGGCATATTGTGCTAGAGCCGTATGTTTATCACCCAATCGGCACTTGCTCGCTGATGTGTCCAGAATCTCGCGGGCCGCCTTGACTTCCCAAGACATGTTCTGTTCCCATTTTAGGCTGGGTCAACCTGGAAGCCCAGGTCAATGTTACACATCTCCCTAATGCATATTTAAACTCATGATCACCGGGCCAGCAGGTGAGCGTCATGCCATGACACTTTCATGACTCCCAAGAGTTTGTGCACAAAAGAAACTATACACTAAATAGCAGCAATTAAAGGATAATTTAGTAATTTTCCTTATGCAATGATTCTCAGTGTCAGCCATTTAATATTTCTAATGGACCATGGTAAATTCTATATTTCTTGTGAGCCTCAGGTTTAAGTACCATATTTCTAATAGGCCATGGTAAGTACCATATTTCTAATAGGCCATGGTAAGTGCCATATTTCTAATATGCCATGGTAAGTACCATATTTCTAATAGGCCATGGTAAGTGCCATATTTCTAATAGGCCATGGTAAGTGCCATATTTCTAATGGGCCATGGTAAGTGCCATATTTCTAATGTGCCATGGTAAGTGCCATATTTCTAATAGGCCATGGTAAATGCCATATTTCTAATGTGCCATGGTAAGTGCCATATTTCTAATGTGCCATGGTAAGTACCATATTTCTAATGGGCCATGGCAAGTGCAGTAATTCTTGTGAGCCATGGGTTAAATGCCATATTTCTAATTGGCCACAGGTTAAGATAGATCCATTTTTTTAAAGGGCCATGGCAAGTGCAATATTTTAAGGAAAGCCACAGTAACTTTATGAGGGCATCCAAAGTGAACTGCCAGTTGTAAACTCAATTATTATAGTCTATTTTTATGTTTTCAGGCCTTATGCTCTGCTAGATATTTTACATCCATAAACAGTTTGCAGTTACACAACTGTCTGCAGTGGTTGTTTTATTTACTGACTACAAATACTTAGTCTGTATATGACAGTTTTGATTAACAATGGTGCAGATGATAAAGTACCTTCTTGTCTAATAAAGGCAAGAGGACTGACGCCATTACACTGGGTTTTACCCCATGTGGCTCGCTCTCTCTCTCTCTGCAGAATGAGAAGCTACTACCGAGAGGATCACTCAATGTACAAACTCTGTAGCTCCGGTGATGACCCCAGGTCAGAACAATTGCACCTGTGGACTGAACAAACCCACAATCTCAAAAGCGTGAAGGATACAGCATGACCACTTCACCATGGACACCTCCACCCAACTGGCAGCGGCTATGGGGGACATTGCAGTGGGTAATGAGGCCTTGAAATAAGGGTTAAGTAGCCCTGTTCTAAAGGTTTTTCTAAATACATATTTTAGCTTTACCAGCAGAAGCTTCATTGAAAATATAGCTTATTTCCACTGTTCACTTCTCCCAATAATTTCACCAATTTTGCAATAAACTCTCACCTTTTTCAGTTCTGCTTCTAAAACTCATTTACCACATCTGGGAAGAAAAACTCAGATGTGTTGTAATCATCTTTTGACAACAATTGTAGAAAACTAATTAAAACACAGAAATGATAATGACAGAACAATGATCAATTGCTAAAGTGATATCAATGAAACATTCTAGGCACATGTAAATTTGTACCAAAAGAAGAACACAGTGTGAGACAAGAAAGTCAAGCAGAAAGAGAATGGCTATGGAACAAAACACACAGAAAATGTTTAGATATAATAGGCAAGTAGACAACACTAACAAAATGAATGTTTACAAATAATTTAAGTCTCTCTCGCTCTCTCCTCTCTACAAAATAATCACATTACATCAGAGAAAGAGAAGTGAGAACAAAACACCTGTACTGAAAATAATAAACTACACAGACATGTGTGAATGTAGATTTAAACACTGGACATGCTAACCTTTAAATCACAAATGTGAAATAAAACAATACGGAGATGCAGTAATAGGTAGTCAACAATGGATTAACATGCAGTTTGAATGAAAACCAAGTATGGAGGTCAAAATGAACCTTGGGAAGAACAGAATAAGAATTAAAATAAAAACAAACAAAAATTAAAACATAAAGTCCATTAGCAGTTACATGTTTAGACAATGGAGAAATGAAGGTCAAACGGATATATGAGGATATAGAAAAGAAAAAAAAACACATAACTCTAAATGTGTTGACTGAATACAAGATCATAAAAATAATAACTTAAATTAAGAATCTGGACAGATATTTTCTAACTCTAAAATATCATCATTAGGATGACAGGAAAACTCCACAAACTCATGACTTCAATAGAAACAGATGGCAAGCAACTTATGCAGTCCTTTGTTCCTTGAGAAAAATAGATGAATAACCATGTTAACAATGCAGGGGAGATGAGGATGATACTAGATAAAAACAAAACAAAATTTAGACAAAAACTTAAGAAAACTGCATAAATGTTTCATATTCAGCGAATAGGGCAACACAGAAACACGTAATTTTGATTACATTGAAACAAATTCAAATGAATCATTACAAGAATTAGATAAATGTTGGCCCAAACATGGAAATACTCTATGTACACAACAGTGTACATATAAAAGCATGCATAAGAAAATGCCATTATAACATATGTGCCTGCACATAAGAACATCAGCGATGAACTCTTAAGAGTGCTTGCAACTGTTACTTTAAGATGACAATTACGCCTGATTAAACAGAATAAATGCACACTGTTGTTCAATTACATTAACTATTCTGAACAAAACCACATGACTCTACAATGTTTAAAATAAAATAAAATCAGTTTGACACAACACAGACTTGTGAATTATTATTTTACAGAACAGCTCACAAGTGCCAGGAAGTTTAATTTAAAAGTAATCATATACACAAACTCTCACTGACACACACACACACACACAAAACGCAGATTGACACTGGAAATCATAAAGAAACTAAAGAAGAGAGTGCGGTCAGCACTGTTGTACAGCAGTTATCTCATCAAATCAGATATGTTTTGGATATGTGATCAGTGTTCCCACAGACAAAATACATACATGCCAATGCAACTTCATATGTCAAGCTTAGTCTGAACGTAATTCATATGGCTAGTTTGGTCACCAAAATACAGATCATTGAAATACAAGTCAGATTGTCTGAGGTCTCAGAAGCTGTGATCTTCTTAAACAAATCGGTCACTGAATGTTGTCCTTAGTAAAGGTAGCATTCTGAGTCCAAATAAATTCACAATGCAGCAAACAGTCTGTGAGGTCTATTTCTGCAGCATTCATATTTGATATTAGAAAGAAGACAAGAAGACTGTCTGAATGTATATTCTGCCTTCTTCTGGTACTTGACAATATCACAAATTAACACATGAAGTCACTACAATCATTCTAAGCCACATAATTGTCAATCAACTGTTTGGCACAAAAGCACTTCAATAATATCACAAATTGTTTCCTCCCAGTCTCCATGCTCTGTGTGAGTGAAGACTGTAATGTATTGTTGAAATATGTTTTACATGTTTTATTCTCAGCACAAGAATCTGAGACACTTATCTGGAATTTTAGCATGGCTTATAATGACGACTCCTGAAATGCATTCTCACAGACACATTTCCTTATGCATAGTTTTCCAGTGCAGTGCTGTTTATCAATTCCTCAATGTAATATCATTACATAATACTGCTTTCTAATCCCCTTTCTTTGAGTATTTGCACAGTTGAGATTCATGTGTCACATGTGAATTCCAATACATTTGAAGCTCACAAATGGCTCCACTATGGTACCTCTGCCACAAACCTGATATTGTTACAATCATCTGAAAGCTCAGGGTACTGGTCAGGCTGGTGAATGTAGTCTGCTACATAGCCAGTCACTCTTCCAACTGCAAGTATCTGATGCATTTCAGCATCAGACCAGTGATACAATGATGGCAAACTGTGCTGCAGCAAATGCTTTTCCCTAGCCCAAGCATGAGCAACAGCTCTGTCTTTGGCATGGCGAAGAACTCTTCTTATCTCACGATCCATTGTAGTACCATAGCGAATATTTAGCACAGTATGATTGCCGTGAATTCTAACATCCACTTCACGATGAGAGAGAACAAATCCATGACCATGTTGGCTGCGATGAACGGATACATTGATTCCAGACTCATATGTAACCAGGTCGCTGTGAATGCCCAGTTCTCTGAGATCATCAACAGCTTGTTGTGCACTTGGCTTCACAAAATAGTGCACATCTTTTCCAAGGATAGTAAAATGAACAGGTAGAATCTGTGATGAGTTGAGGAGCACAGTTGCTAGATTCTTGGCCCACGATTGTGCCACATCCACTATGTTGACAACTGTCTTACCCTCAAAGTCAGAAATGGTGACACCATGACCAAATATTGAGTCTAGAGGAGCAGGCTTTTCTTCAGGCAGATTTTGAAGAGGGGTCACCTATAGGGAAGACAATTAAACTCAGCATTATACTGTCTAACGTGTTTATGCATTGGTTAAGATACTTATGGATAAATACATTATATTTTATGTTTCAGCATAAGTTTCAGTTCACATTTGATACACTGAAATAATTAAATGTTAACAAAAGAAGTTTTGGTCACCAAAATAAAGATCGTTGAAATACACCTTACTTCTCTACATCATAATAGTCACTATTTTTTACACCTGTAAATCTTGTGAAATTATAACACATGTATGCCCTGCAAGTAACAATTGTACGCAATCACCAAAACCACGCAGACTTCTTCGGGTACCTGATCTGGGGCAGACACGGGCTGTCATTGACACTCCAATTCCCTCTGTCAAGTGATATCTTGATGAAGTTGATGTTGCTTATATTACTATTTGTTGCCCATCTGTTTAACATTACCACTATGATGAGACGCCTCGGTTAGCATCAGAATTCCACAAGTTTGAAAGGAATTAAAGAGTCCATCAGAAAAGGATAAAAATGCAAGCAGAAAGGAAATATTGAAATCAAACATAAGGCACAGACAAACTAGAGTCAGGCGGCTTTTCTATTAAAGGTTGACATTTTTTTCAGCTGAAGAGAAGGGAACGAAGAGGTGCAACCTTCCCACTTCATAAAATTCACCGACTAAAAATCCTGACTGGGAGATAAGATTTTCAGCCAGACGTGTTAGGTGACTACCCAGGATCGTAGGGGAACAGATGCCTAACACTTCATTGCATCTGGGAAATAGGGCGTTCAGTGGACAGACATGTGATCTTAAGACGGCAATATAATGCAGGCCTACCACCTCATCCGCAACCCAGGAGATAAAGCTAGTTAATTCCTGGGAAAGTGAGGATGTAACATCCGATTGAAACTGTTGCATGACGCAATGTGACGTACATTCTCTGGGCAGCAAAATGAAGCATTGTTTCAGACACGTGATGGAGCGCCGGTCAATTTGATTGACAGGAAAGGAGAGAAGGGATGAAAAGAATTCAGGACTTAATACATCCTGGTAACTTGTCCTACGCAAAAGATAGATGGAGTTAATGAAACTGGACATAAGTAATTATCCCACATGAAAAGTTATCCCACATGAAAAGAGGAGAAAGATGGGAAGAACGTCATGGATGAACAGTATATGTAACAACTGGCATGGCCAACAAGACTTCAGATGCATTAACAATAGCATACAAGGGAAACCAGAATTTTAATTTTTGGTGAGAGATTATCCTCTCATTTTGTTACTTCAATACAAAGTCTTGTGACAGAATTTCCTAGTTAAACTCAGGTAATACCAACAAAAGTTTGACCCATTTGTCTGCTGTTTGAGGCTTGCATTAGTATTTTGTTTCCCATTTTTGTCTATTCCAAACTTCAAGCGTGTAGATTTTCTGTGTTATTCATTGTTCCAGCTATAGCCTTTACTATTCCACTATGAACTTTGTTTTCTTCTTCTTTCATTCGAGGTTGTCTGATTTGTTGTATGTGATAACTTGGAGAAATCCAACATTATCCAAGCTATGCGAGTATGTGGCTTATTCAGGTACAGGAGTTACATTTAGATTCATTCTGTATGAGTTCGACGCACATTGGAGACTGACTACTTAGGAGACATTCCTGAGAGCAAACAGTCTATTGATAGCGTCCAAATTAATGTTGATTATTTGGACCAACACTTGAAATGTCTACCAAGATTAGGGTGAAACCACTTAGAGGGAGAAATGTCACCAGTTCACCTTGTCTGCATGATGTCTGCATGAGGACAGACACGACTTAGGACACATCACCCATCACATCACAACACTGATCACATCACCCATCACAACACTGATCACATCACCCATCACAACACTGATCACAACACTGATCACATCACCCATCATAACACTGATCACATCACTCATCACAACACTGATCACATCACAACACTGATCACATCACAACACTGATCACATCACCCATCACAACACTGATCACATCACCCATCACAACACTGATCACATCACCCATCACAACACTGATCACATCACCCATCACAACACTGATCACATCACCCATCACAACACTGATCACATCACCCATCACAACACTGATCACACCACCCATCACAACACTGATCACATCACCCATCACAACACTGATCACATCACCCATCACAACACTGATCACATCACCCATCACAACACTGATCACATCACCCATCACAACACTGATCACATCACCCATCACAACACTGATCACATCACCCATCACAACACTGACCACATCACCCATCACATCACCCATCACAACACTGATCACATCACCCATCACAACACTGATCACATCACCCATCACAACACTGATCACATCACCCATCACAACACTGATCACATCACCCATCACAACACTGACCACATCATCCACCATAACACTGATCACATCACCCACCATAACACTGATCACATCACCCACCATAACACTGATCGCATCACCCACCATAACACTGATCACATCACCCACCCAGTACCGACTGATTTAAAAATATTGGGTATTCATTATTTTTAAATGTTGCATATCCCTTACAGGACGTTGCAGTCAACACCAACATTTTTCAGCTGCTGTTGATGTACTAGGCAAGTTTTACATTCAGTAGTTTGCCATTGCTTTTTGAACGACTGGCTCCCATACCAACACGTTATAACAACACGACACGGTCTATTCATTATATACCCAATACATTTTTAAACATACTTTCTTATTGATTAAATATCACATATAGCAGGCCCTCTGCACGTCACTCTCACCACAGCCCACTGAAACTTGTTTACTGCACAGAATTGGAGGCACAACAACTGATCCATGACATTTCACAACCAGGCAATGTGCTCATCACAGCCCACTGAAACTTGTTTACTGCACAGAATGGGAGGCACAACATCTGATCCATGACAATTCACAACCAAGTGATGTGATCAACTACATAGATGGCTCTGTGTTGAAGAGGTAACATAACTGCCTGGGGGGTTCATGGCATAGGGGATTAGAGTCTATTACCATTCATGAACTCTGCCTCTAAGAAGCAAATCTTACACAAATGTATATCAAGTCAGGCACAATGAGAGGTGAATGAGGGATTCTTGAAACTTACTTTCCATTTTAGCTATTAAAAAAGTTAGTTGCATATCCTTTTACAGGATGTTGCAGCCAACCCCATCATTTATTTGCTGTTTGCGATCTCTTGGCAAAGTTACGTTAGTAGTTTACCATTGTTTTCTGAACGACCAGCACCCTTACCATTCTGTAAAAAACCAACACAGGGTGATCTGCTGCCAAATTGCCTGCAGCTGTGTTCGAATGCGGTATGCGGGAATACAAACTGTGTCCACAACTCCTTCGCCATGGAGCCGGCTTTTCTGTTTAGTTATTAGCATCATATAATTAGAACAATATAGGTTGTTTAGATTTTATCTAAGTAATTTCGTGCCTGTATATCTCACTCAAATATTGTGTGGATAAAACGAAAGGATTGCTAAACTATTTCTGACCATGAATTAGAATTGTATTTTAGCTTATGAGCTTCTGATACCTTTGACTGTGGCACAGTGGATATGGCCAGCAGATTGTGCATGTCTCTACGAAATGTGCATTCAAAGGCTGATGCTGCTGGCAAGAGCTGCAGGTCTGGATCCTGAGGATCTGAATTGAGATCTCCTGTATAAGTCACATCAGGTGCCATAGAGCGCACATCATAGCCTAGGACATTCAGCCAGTCTGAGAGACCTGAAAACAAATATTCCTTTTTAAACAATTTTAACATACTTAAGATGTAAAATGTGAAATATCTTCAGAAACAATTCATCGTTATCATATACTCTGACAGCAGGTCAGCCTGGTCGAATGGGTAAGAACGTGTGTTCTTAAACATTCTTTGTGCTGATGCTGAGGTAAGCGGTTCAACCCCTACATTGGACAGCTGGACTAAAATGTTGACCTGTCGTCCTTGACTTGGGGACATAAATTACAAGTACCTCTGAAGTCGGAGTGGGTTTGCCTGATGGCGAGGGACACTATTAATAGGGAAAGCTAATCCAAATGCAAAATTCAGTCCATCACTACTATAAATGGTGTGTATGGACTACACTTGAGTTCAAAAGCAAGCGAGTGCGCCCCCCCCCCCCCCCCCCCCCAAAAAAAAAATATATATACCCTGACAAATGGTGTCTCCATAGATCTGTCCTTGGATTCTGGATCAATTCTATTTATGAATTTTCATCAAACCACCATCTTAGACCATCCCGCATCATTTCTCTTGGTCTGTTTCTTCTTCCACTAATATAATGTCCTACTTATAGTTGTATATAATGTTCTACTTTTTGTGTGTGTGTGGTGAATTACAGATGGGTAAGAGATCTCAGGGTCGGCCTCTACTACAATACAAAGATGTACAGGCATTGATAAGCTTCTCAGCCTTTTGGCTAAGATCAAAGTGTAGTATCTGTTCTTACTTTTTTTAAATTGATAATACACAGTGGGAGCAAGTCACCGCTGAACGTGTTGCATGGAGGGCAAAGATCAGAAATGGAATAAAGGCAAAGGAGAAAATTATAGCAGATAAGTCACACAGCGAGTGTGTGAGATGTAAGATGGTGTATGATGGTGGAAATGACCAAGTGTTCACATGCACCCATTGTGAACGGACATTTACAGCGTGAATTGGCCTTATCAGTCACATTCGCTACCGCCATAGGTACAAGTTATTACACCTTTTTAAAGCACAAACTATCGTCTGTCAAGACGGCAAGGTGCCAATGAATGTTCTACTTATAGTTGTATATGGCCTACTTATAGTTGTGTATAATGTTCTACTTATAGTTATATATGGCTTACTTATAGTTGTATATAGTGTTCTACTTATAGTTGTATATGACCTACTTACAGTTGTATATAGTGTTCTACTTATAGTTGTATACGGCCTACTTATAGTTGTATATAGTGTTCTACTTATAGTTGTATATGGCCTACTTATAGTTGTATATGGCCTACTTATAGTTGTATATGGCCTACTTATAGTTGTATATGGCCTACTTATAGTTGCATATAGTGTTCTACTTATAGTTGTATATGGCCTACTTATAGCTGTATATGGCCTACTTATAGTTGTATATGGCCTACTTATAGTTGTATATGGCCTACTTATAGTTGTATATGGCCGACTTATAGTTGTATATAGTGTTCTACTTGTTGTATATGGCCTACTTATAGTTGTATATAGTGTTCTACTTATAGTTGTATATGGCCTACTTATAGTTGTATATACTGTTCTACTTATAGTTGTGTATGGCCTACTTATAGTTGTATATAGTGTTCTACTTATAGTTGTATATAGTGTTCTACTTATAGTTGTATATGGCCTACTTATAGTTGTTTATGACCTACTTAGAGTTGTATATAGTGTTCTACTTATAGTTGTATAGGGCCTACTTATAGTTGTATATGGCCTACTTATAGTTGTATATGGCCTACTTATAGTTGTATATAGTGTTCTACTTATAGTTGTATATGGCCTACTTATAGTTGTATATGGCCTACTTATAGTTGTATATGGCCTACTTATAGTTGTATATGGCCTACTTATAGTTGCATATAGTGTTCTACTTATAGTTGTATATGGCCTACTTATAGTTGTATATGGCCTACTTATAGTTGTATATGGCCTACTTATAGTTGTATATGGCCGACTTATAGTTGTATATAGTGTTCTACTTGTTGTATATGGCCTACTTATAGTTGTATATACTGTTCTACTTATAGTTGTATATGGCCTACTTATAGTTGTATATAGTGTTCTACTTATAGTTGTATATAGTGTTCTACTTATAGTTGTATATGGCCAACTTATAGTTGTTTATGACCTACTTAGAGTTGTATATAGTGTTCTACTTATAGTTGTATATGGCCTACTTATAGTTGTATATGACCTACTTATAGTTGTATATAGTGTTCTACTTATAGTTGTATATGGCCTACTTATAGTTGTATATGGCCTACTTATAGTTGTATATGGCCTACTTATAGTTGTATATAGTGTTCTACTTACAGTTGTATATTGTGTTCTACTTATAGTTGTATATGGCCTACTTATAGTTGTATATAGTGTTCTACTTATAGTTGTAAATAGTGTTCTACTTATAGTTGTATATGGCCTACTTATAGTTGTATATAGTGTTCTACTTATAGTTGTATATGGCCTACTTATAGTTGTATATAGTGTTCTACTTATAGTTGTATATAGTGTTCTACTTATAGTTGTATATGGTCTACTTATAGTTGTATATAGTGTTCTACTTATAGTTGTAAATAGTGTTCTACTTATAGTTGTATATGGCCTACTTATAGTTGTATATAGTGTTCTACTTATAGTTGTATATAGTGTTCTACTTATAGTTGTATATAGTGTTCTACTTATAGTTGTATATTGTGTTCTACTTATAGTTGTATATGGCCTACTTATAGTTGTATATAGTGTTCTACTTATAGTTGTATATGACCTACTTATAGTTGTATATAGTGTTCTACTTATAGTTGTGTATGGCCTACTTATAGTTGTATATAGTGTTCTACTTATAGTTGTATATGGCCTACTTATAGTTGTATATGACCTACTTATAGTTGTATATAGTGTTCTACTTATAGTTGTATATGGCCTACTTATAGTTGTAAATAGTGTTCTACTTATAGTTGTATATGGCCTACTTATAGTTGTATATAGTGTTCTACTTACAGTTGTATATTGTGTTCTACTTATAGTTGTATATGGCCTACTTATAGTTGTATATAGTGTTCTACTTATAGTTGTATATAGTGTTCTACTTATAGTTGTATATGGCCTACTTATAGTTGTATATAGTGTTCTACTTATAGTTGTATATAGTGTTCTACTTATAGTTGTATATGGCCTACTTATAGTTGTATATAGTGTTCTACTTATAGTTGTAAATAGTGTTCTACTTATAGTTGTATATGGCCTACTTATAGTTGTATATAGTGTTCTACTTATAGTTGTATATAGTGTTCTACTTATAGTTGTATATAGTGTTCTACTTATAGTTGTATATAGTGTTCTACTTATAGTTGTATATTGTGTTCTACTTATAGTTGTATATAGTGTTCTACTTATAGTTGTATATGACCTACTTATAGTTGTATATAGTGTTCTACTTATAGTTGTATAGGGCCTACTTATAGTTGTATATGGCCTACTTATAGTTGTATATAGTGTTCTACTTACAGTTGTATATTGTGTTCTACTTATAGTTGTATATGGCCTACTTATAGTTGTATATAGTGTTCTACTTATAGTTGTAAATAGTGTTCTACTTATAGTTGTATATGGCCTACTTATAGTTGTATATAGTGTTCTACTTATAGTTGTATATGGCCTACTTATAGTTGTATATAGTGTTCTACTTATAGTTGTATATAGTGTTCTACTTATAGTTGTATATGGCCTACTTATAGGTGTATATAGTGTTCTACTTATAGTTGTATATGGCCTACTTATAGTTGTATATGGCCTACTTATAATTGTATATAGTGTTCTACTTATAGTTGTATATAGTGTTCTACTTATAGTTGTATATGACCTACTTATAGTTGTATATAGTGTTCTACTTATAGGTGTATATAGTGTTCTACTTATAGCTGTATATAATGCTCTACTTTCATTAGCCTTTTTGAGGTACTTGTTAAGTCCAAAGTATTCCAACATTCATCTCAGAAACCACATCTCCATTGTTTAGAAACTCTTCCCAATTTGCTCGTTTACATCCTAAGCTTCATTACCATAAAACAAAACAGGTTGAGTATAATATTTCAGTATTCTCTTTCTGATAGAAACCATCACCTATAAAGATGGATAATTATCACTTTCATTTGAACAGTCAATATAAATATATATCTTGTAAAAATTAGCTGTTGAAAATATTGTTTAGTAAAATCATCCCCACTGTGTCATTTATGTTCCCATATTACTTCTAAAGTGCTTCAAGAACTCTTTCTCATCCACAGTATATGTGATGCATGAGCAGCTCGTCTTCATGAAATTCCCACCAGCAACTGATGCGTTATCTTATTTTTTTTAAAACCTTTTATTCTGGCTAATTAACGGAAACAAATCTGAATTCCCCAGTGACTATTTTAATGTATATTTCTATAACATTTGGGATATGAGTGTATTTCTGTGTGCTAATGGGGGGGGAAAAAATGAAGATTTTGGCACTAAATGTTGTTGCTAGTCTGTGTTTATAACATAACCAATATGGCGATTCATAAAAATCCTCCATGAAAGCTGAAAATATATTTAAAAAGCTTGCAACATAATTAGATAATATATTAAAAAAAATAAAGATTTAGTTGGGTTAAATCAGAACAGTAATTATACTGACTTGTTTCAGTGTTTGTAAATCATTACTGAAACTGATACAGCAGGCTTGTTTTCAATGTTCTGGATGCTGAAACTGTCCTTGTGGTGATTTACACTGTTTGCTTTTACATTATCTAAATAACCAATAGCCATATGGTTAAAAATAAAGAAAAAATTATGGACACTGCTTTTGCATCGATTCATAATTTTGTTCTTAAAAGTAAGGTCCACATCAATGTTCATTTGATTCCAATAGATAAAAAATACTACTGCTTACGACTGTTGTGAAATTGTGTACATATGTGTAGCAATGTTGTTATTTCACTTTTATATTAACTCTGAACTCTTTTTATGAGAGTATCATGGAAAAACTGTTAAGTCTAGCACACAAAAAACTTTATTCCAGTTGTTGAAACAAGTTTCTGTTATTTGTCTCTTTGCATGCTGATATTTAATTTTTTTTTTTAAAGTTGCATATCCTTTACAGAAGTTCCAGTCAACACCAGCATTTTTCAGCTGCTAGTTGATGTACTAGGCAAGTGTTACGTTTAGTAGTTTGCCATTGCTTTCTGAACGACCGGCTCCCATACCAGCACGTTATAACACAACGCGACATGGTCTGCTGCACAAATCGGTCGCAGCTGAGCTTCGAACGCCTGGTACCCGGCTCACGAACCGCGTTCGCAAGCCTTTAGCCACGGAGCTGGCTATTTAATTACTGACCACATAAATTATAAAACTATTGTTATAAAGCAATTCTCCAGTTTAACACACAATAAAGTTTATGTATATCGTCTGCATTTATTGAGGCTCATGAAAGAATGGACTTGTTATTGCTCATACTAGTAATTTCCCTTCTTGGGTGTGCTAAACAATATAAGACACAATAATGACACTGGTATAATCCAGTTAAGAACTTACTCATGCGGGGATACTGCTGCTGCTGTAGGTGAGCGTTGACCAAAAACCTATGTCCATACAAGTTCAAGATCTCTGGGTCTTCGGCCACTGTTTTTAGTTTTTTGAAAACATTAGCATAATCAGGTGTAAGAAAACGTCCAAGGTTGGCATCATAAACTCGATCAGCAAAGTGGACAAGCTGTGTAACAGGGTTGTATAAACCACCTTGAAATCCAAAAGCAAGGTCAAAATCTGGATCAGAATCCGACTCCTTGACTCCCAGAGGATTATAAGTAATATGTTTGACGATGTTCCCATCTTTATCAAACACAACTATTGGGCTCTGAGTGGGATCCACAACAATATAATAGAGGCGTCCTCCTCTTTGTAGACCCACCAAAGTACCTTCAGTATCGCGTAGGTACTGTGTTAACTCCCCTGTTGTGTGATTATATACGTAGGTAATAGTGTTCTTTGCTCTCGTGTCACCATAAAAGAACTGTAGTATACGACCATATCTGTCTCTCTGAACTGACAAGCGACCTAAGGCATCATAAAAATATGAGAACTTGAATAAGCCATGACGTGAAATAGATATGAGCTGGCCAGCTGAATTAAAAGTGACATGATCCAAACCACGTTGTGCCATGAGACCATCACTGTCAAACTTATAACTGACCCCTCCCATCATGGTTATTTTGTCTCCAACATCAAACTCCATGTGTCTGGTTGTGCCTTGAGATGTGATCTTGTGAATATTGCCATCAGCATCATAACCAAATTCCCAAGCTGTCTTTCCTTGTAGGAGGACATCAGTCACATGGCTGTCAACATCATAAATATATTCCACAGCAACATCTTTCCACTTGTCTAATTTTCTTTTCCACTCGTGAACTCGGCCAATTTTATCATAATCTATTTCCATGTTAAATTTGACTTCTCCATTAAATTTTACTGTAATGTCCATCAATCGACCATATCCATCATACTCTCTAGCCATGATTATGTGGCCATCACGAAACAGTTGCTTAGCTTCTGTCAACCACTCAACATTTATTCCTGCAATATGCGACATCTTTCCATTGTCATTGCTGTATGATCTGTTGGAAAGACTGCTTATGTTGTTGGAAAGATTCAGCATTGTTTCCACTTGACGAAAGTTGTTGTCATAGCTGAACTTGAAACTGGCACCAACGAGGCTGGCATCTTGTGGGAATGTGACTGATGCATCATGGACCAAAGAACTGAGATAGCCAAATGTCAATTTATTGGCATAGCCTCGAGCCACCAATGATGCTTGAGACAGATGAAGTACTTCCTTGTGGTATGTAAGTTCAATCAGGGTCTGGTCAAACATTGTAAGGGATCTTTGTCCCATGTCATTGTAACGATGCACCACACGTCTCTGCTCACTTGGATAAATCACCTGAACAGAAAATGCAGACTACTGTTAGAATTTCAGATTGCAAAGACATTTTATAGATATATCAAATTAATATAAAAATGAACAAAATTCTGTATTATAACAAGGTGTGTTTAAATTTCATGTCCTAATTTTTTTAGTCAGTTCAGCAGCAATCATATATCTTTCAACGGTATACAAATTGCTTCTTAATTTGTCATTAGAATCACCTGCATGCTAACATTCATTCTGCATCATCAGCAGCACAACTTTGTGTGCAATGATTCTCAGCTTATTATCTAGCATATCTCTCACTAGGTATGGAAATGCCATAATCCTCCAATGTTCTATGTATTCCAGACTAATTCGTAGGCAAAAGGGGAAATTAGTGCATCTAATTATATGTAAGTAGCAATTCTTGGTAGACTATATTGAAATGAGGATTTGAATATTGTAAAACATGGGCACAGGTATCAATAAGTTATCACTTAAAAAGCAATCATACTTGTGAAAAAAAAGTTTACTGGAGAATACTGACAATAATGAGAGTATTAAAAATATAGTAAGTGTGAACATGATGGCATTAGAATTCTTCATGCACTGTTTTTGCCAAGCACCCTATTAATTAAAACTACTACTGTAAGAACACTGGCATAGTGGCGAAGGGGTTAAGGACCCATTTTGTAATCCCGCATTCCGCGTTTGAAACACAGCTGCGAGCGCTTTGGCAGCAGACAGCCTTGCATAGGTATTTTCCATACAATGGGTATGAGTGCCGGTTGTTCAGAAAGGAAAGGCAAACTACTAAATGTAAATTTGCCAAGAAATTAAAAACAGCAAAAAAATGCTGGGGTTGACTGTGACGTCCTGTAAAAGATATGCAACTAACTTTTCACTGTAAGAACGCTCATCACCAAATGTAGTGTTACTGTAAAGTTTCCCTGCTTGTCACAAGCACCGACTCTGCATTTAAATTACAGTAAGAAGAACAGCCTGAACATAAAGAGCTGAGCCTTTAAGAAGGCTACAAGGTTAACAAATTTAGTCTCTTCAAACATGATCATACAGTGTCTTGCCAACTTGTATGGATGATCATGCATCTACACAATCTCTATTGTCTAGCACTATACTTCAACTTGTATGTATGATCATGCGTCTACACAATCTTTGTTGTCTAGCCCTATACTTCAACTTGTATGGATGATCATGCGTCTACACAATCTCTATTGTCTAGCACTATACTTCAACTTGTATGTATGATCATGCGTCTACACAATCTTTGTTGTCTAGCACTATACTTCAACTTGTATGGATGATCATGCATCTACACAATCTCTATTGTCTAGCACTATACTTCAACTTGTATGTATGATCATGCGTCTACACAATCTTTGTTGTCTAGCCCTATACTTCAACTTGTATGGATGATCATGCGTCTACACAATCTCTATTGTCTAGCACTATACTTCAACTTGTATGTATGATCATGCGTCTACACAATCTCTGTTGTCTAGCACTATACTTCAACTTGTATGGATGATCATGCGTCTACACAATCTCTGTTGTCTAGCACTATACTTCAACTTGTATGGATGATCATGCGTCTACACAATCTTTGTTGTCTAGCCCTATACTTCAACTTGTATGGATGATCATGCGTCTACACAATCTTTGTTGTCTAGCACTATACTTCAACTTGTATGGATGATCATGCGTCTACACAATCTTTGTTGTCTAGCACTATACTTCAACTTGTATGGATGATCATGCGTCTACACAATCTTTGTTGTCTAGCCCTATACTTCAACTTGTATGGATGATCATGCGTCTACACAATCTTTGTTGTCTAGCACTATACTTCAACTTGTATGGATGATCATGCGTCTACACAATCTTTGTTGTCTAGCACTATACTTCAACTTGTATGGATGATCATGCGTCTACACAATCTTTGTTGTCTAGCACTATACTTCAACTTGTATGGATGATCATGCGTCTACACAATCTTTGTTGTCTAGCACTATACTTCAACTTGTATGGATGATCATGCGTCTACACAATCTTTGTTGTCTAGCACTATACTTCAACTTGTATGGATGATCATGCGTCTACACAATCTCTGTTGTCTAGCACTATACTTCAACTTGTATGGATGATCATGCGTCTACACAATCTTTGTTGTCTAGCACTATACTTCAACTTGTATGGATGATCATGCGTCTACACAATCTTTGTTGTCTAGCACTATACTTCAACTTGTATGGATGATCATGCGTCTACACAATCTATGTTGTCTAGCACTATACTTCAACTTGTATGGATGATCATGCGTCTACACAATCTCTGTTGTCTAGCACTATACTTCAACTTGTATGTATGATCATGCGTCTACACAATCTCTGTTGTCTAGCACTATACTTCAACTTGTATGTATGATCATGCGTCTACACAATCTCTGTTGTCTAGCACTATACTTCAACTTGTACAGTTCATCACGCGTCTACACAATCTCTGTTGTCTAGCACTATACTTCAACTTGTATAGTTCATCACGCACCTACACAATCTCTGTTGTCTAGCACTATACTTCAACATGTATGGATGATCATGCGTCTACACAATCTTTGTTGTCTAGCACTATACTTCAACTTGTATGGATGATCATGCGTCTACACAATCTCTGTTGTCTAGCACTATACTTCAACTTGTATGTATGATCATGCGTCTACACAATCTCTGTTGTCTAGCACTATACTTCAACTTGTATGTATGATCATGCGTCTACACAATCTCTGTTGTCTAGCACTATACTTCAACTTGTACAGTTCATCACGCGTCTACACAATCTCTGTTGTCTAGCACTATACTTCAACTTGTATAGTTCATCACGCACCTACACAATCTCTGTTGTCTAGCACTATACTTCAACATGTATGGATGATCATGCGTCTACACAATCTCTGTTGTCTAGCACTATACTTCAACTTGTATGTATGATCATGCGTCTACACAATCTCTGTTGTCTAGCCCTATACTTCAACTTGTATGTATGATCATGCGTCTACACAATCTCTGTTGTCTAGCACTATACTTCAACTTGTATGTATGATCATGCATCTACACAATCTCTGTTGTCTAGCAATATGCTTCAACTTGTATGGATGATCATGCGTCTACACAATCTCTGTTCTCTAGCCCTATACTTCAACATGTATGGATGATCATGCGTCTACACAATCTCTGTTGTCTAGCACTATACTTCAACATGTATGGATGATCATGCGTCTACACAATCTCTGTTGTCTAGCACTATACTTCAACTTGTATGGATGATCATGCATCTACACAATCTCTGTTGTCTAGCCTTATACTTCAACTTGTATGGATGATCATGCATCTACACAATCTCTGTTGTCTAGCACTATACTTCAACATGTATGGATGATCATGCGTCTACACAATCTCTGTTGTCTAGCACTATACTTCAACTTGTATGGATGATCATGCGTCTACACAATCTTTGTTGTCTAGCCCTATACTTCAACATGTATGGATGATCATGCGTCTACACAATCTCTGTTGTCTAGCACTATACTTCAACTTGTATGGATGATCATGCGTCTACACAATCTCTGTTGTCTAGCCCTATACTTCAACATGTATGGATGATCATGCGTCTACACAATCTCTGTTGTCTAGCAATATGCTTCAACTTGTATGGATGATCATGCGTCTACACAATCTCTGTTCTCTAGCCCTATACTTCAACATGTATGGATGATCATGCGTCTACACAATCTCTGTTGTCTAGCACTATACTTCAACATGTATGGATGATCATGCGTCTACACAATCTCTGTTGTCTAGCACTATACTTCAACTTGTATGGATGATCATGCGTCTACACAATCTTTGTTGTCTAGCACTATACTTCAACTTGTATGGATGATCATGCGTCTACACAATCTTTGTTGTCTAGCCCTATACTTCAACATGTATGGATGATCATGCGTCTACACAATCTCTGTTGTCTAGCACTATACTTCAACATGTATGGATGATCATGCGTCTACACAATCTCTGTTGTCTAGCACTATACTTCAACTTGTATGGATGATCATGCGTCTACACAATCTTTGTTGTCTAGCCCTATACTTCAACATGTATGGATGATCATGCGTCTACACAATCTCTGTTGTCTAGCACTATACTTCAACTTGTATGGATGATCATGCGTCTACACAATCTCTGTTGTCTAGCAATATGCTTCAACTTGTATGGATGATCATGCGTCTACACAATCTCTGTTGTCTAGCCCTATACTTCAACTTATATGGATGATCATGCGTCTACACAATCTCTGTTGTCTAGCCCTATACTTCAACTTGTATGAATGATCATGCGTCTACACTATCTCTGTTGTCTAGCAATATGCTTCAACTTGTATAGTTCATCACGCATCTACACAATCTCTGTTGTCTAGCACTATACTTCAACTTGTACAGTTCATCACGCGTCTACACAATCTCTGTTGTCTAGCACTATACTTCAACTTGTATGTATGATCATGCGTCTACACAATCTCTGTTGTCTAGCATTATACTTCAACTTGTATGGATGATCATGCGTCTACACAATCTCTGTTGTCTAGCACTATACTTCAACTTGTACAGTTCATCACGCGTCTACACAATCTCTGTTGTCTAGCACTATACTTCAACTTGTATGTATGATCATGCGTCTACACAATCTCTGTTGTCTAGCATTATACTTCAACTTGTATGGATGATCATGCGTCTACACAATCTCTGTTGTCTAGCACTATACTTCAACTTGTATGTATGATCATGCGTCTACACAATCTCTGTTGTCTAGCATTATACTTCAACTTGTATGGATGATCATGCGTCTACACAATCTCTGTTGTCTAGCAATATGCTTAAACTTGTATAGTTCATCACGCACCTACACAATCTCTGTTGTCTAGCCCTATACTTCAACTTGTATGGATGATCATGTGTCTACACAATCTCTGTTGTCTAGCACTATACTTCAACTCGGGTGCTGACATCTTTCAATGTAATGATGTCAAACTGTCCATGAATTGTCTTTCCCTATCATCCTCAATCTTTTTTCCAATAATATTCCCAGTTGTCACAGTATGTTCCAGTTTTGTAATAAAAGACTGCTAACTTTTTCCATTTTATGCCTGTGACAAATCTCCATTGTATTGTGGTCTCTTTAAAAGGCATTAGATTACTCCTTTTTGGCCATCAAAGCCATGTTTTCACTTATCAGTGAAACAACATTTGTTTCACTTCAAGATTCACAACAAAATGTTAAAATAAAGTGTATGAAAAACATGAGAATGATTTTTCTTACTTGAGATCAATTTTTTTTTTAATGCAATTGTTGCTTGTCCTATTCTGTTGAATGTTATTTATGTACTCAAAGATAACATGAACCGTTTAACACAAGTGCTTTAAATTAGCAACATTGTCAGTAACTGTACATCTGGATGGGATCCAAAGTGTTGTTATAATTACTTCTGTATTCTTGCTGTTTATACATATTTTCTAACACCAACTAAAACATCAATACTTTCAAAGGCAGAACTGTATACAACTGTTGAAACCTACCTGCAGCAATTTTCCCATGGCATCAAAATCCTCAATGTACGGCAGAGAGAAACCTGGGGCCCTGTACAGAAACCTTCTCATTCCTAAGGTGAGCAATGTGTTGAAGTGATGGTGCCCCAAGAATGGTGTCATGACACTCTGAAGATTGCCTTGTTTGTCATGTTTGAACAGGTACTGCTTGCCACTTGGCAGGAAAATATCTGTAGGCTATCATACAAGAGAATGCAATGATATAGCTGACACACAAGGGAACACAATGATATAATGGACATTCAACAGAACACAATGATATAGTGGACATGCAAGAGAACACAATGATATAGCTGACATACAAGAGAACACAATGATATAGTGGACATGCAAGAGAACACAATGATATAGCTGACATACAAGAGAACACAATGATATAGCTGACATACAAGAGAACACAATGATATAGCGGACATACAAGAGAACACAATGATATAGCTGACATACAAGAGAACACAATGATATAGTGGACATGCAAGAGAACACAATGATATAGCTGACATACAAGAGAACACAATGATATAGTGGACATGCAAGAGAACACAATGATATAGCTAACATGCAAGAGAACACAATGATATAGTGGACATGCAAGAGAACACAATGATATAGCTGACATACAAGAGAACACAATGATATAGCTGACATGCAAGAGAACACAATAATATAGCTGACATTCAAGAGAACACAATGATATAGCTGACATACAAGAGAACACAATGATATAGCTGATATACAAGAGAACACAATGATATAGCTGACATACAAGAGAACACAATGATATAGCTGACATACAAGAGAACACAATGATATAATGGACATTCAACAGAACACAATGATATAGTGGACATGCAAGAGAACACAATGATATAGCTGACATACAGGAGAACACAATGATATAGCTGACATGCAAGAGAACACAATGATATAGTGGACATGCAAGAGAACACAATGATATAGCTGACATACAAGAGAACACAATGATATAGTGGACATGCAAGAGAACACAATGATATAGCTGACATGCAAGAGAACACAATGATATAGTGGACATGCAAGAGAACACAATGATATAGCTGACATACAAGAGAACACAATGATATAGCTGACATGCAAGAGAACTCAATGATATAGCTGACATACAAGAGAACTCAATGATATAGCTGACGTACAAGAGAACACAATGATATAGCTGATATACAAGAGAACACAATGATATAGCTGACATACAAGAGAACACAATGATATAGCTGACATACAAGAGAACACAATGATATAATGGACATTCAACAGAACACAATGATATAGCTGACATGCAAGAGAACACAATGATATAGCTGACACACAAGAGAACACAATGATATAAATGACATATAAGAGAACACAATGATATAAATGACATACAAGAGAACACAATGATATAGCTGACATGCAAGAGAACACAATGATATAGCTGACATACAAGAGAACACAATGATATAGCGGACATACAAGAGAACAAATGATATAGTTGACATACAAGAGAACACAATGATATAGCTGACATACAAGAGAACACAACAATATAGCTGACATACAAGAGAACAAATGATATAGTTGACATACAAGAGAACACAATGATATAGCTGACATACAAGAGAACACAACAATATAGCTGACATACAAGAGAACACAACAATATAGCTGACATACAAGAGAACACAACAATATAGCTGACATACAAGAGAACACAATGATATAGCTGACATACAAGAGAACACAACAATATAGCTGACATACAAGAGAACACAACAATATAGCTGACATACAAGAGAACACAACGATATAGCTGACATACAAGAGAACACAATGATATAGCTGACATACAAGAGAACACAATGATATAGCTGACATACAAGAGAACACAACAATATAGCTGACATACAAGAGAACACAATGATATAGCTGACATACAAGAGAACACAATATATAGCTGACATACAAGAGAACACAATGATATAGCTGACATACAAGAGAACACAACAATATAGCTGACATACAAGAGAACACAATGATATAGTGGACATACAAGAGAACACAATGATATAGTGGACATACAAGAGAACACAATGATATAGTGGACATACAAGAGAACACAATGATATAGCTGACATACAAGAGAACACAATGATATAGTGGACATACAAGAGAACACAATGATATAGCTGACATACAAGAGAACACAATGATATAGTGGACATACAAGAGAACACAATGATATAGCTGACATACAAGAGAACACAATGATATAGTGGACATACAAGAGAACACAACATATAGTGACATACAAGAGAACACAATGATATAGTGACATACAAGAGAACACAATGATATAGTGACATACAAGAGAACACAATGATATAGTGACATACAAGAGAACACATGATATAGCTGACATACAAGAGAACACAACAATATAGCTGACATACAAGAGAACACAAGATATAGCTGGACATACAAGAGAACACAATGATATAGCTGGACATACAAGAGAACACAATGATATAGCTGACATACAAGAGAACACAAGATATAGCTGACATACAAGAGAACACAAATATAGCTGAACGAACACAAATATGGCTACAAGAGAACACAAGATATAGTGACATACAAGAGACACAAATATACTACAAGAGAAACAATGATATAGTGACATACAAGAGAACACAATGATATAGTGACATACAAGAGAACCCAACAATAAGTGACTACAAGAGACACAATATAGCTGACATACAAGAGAACACAATATATGACATACAAGAAACACAAATATAGCTGACATACAAGAGAACACATGATATAGCTGACATACAAGAGAACACAATGATATAGCTGACATACAAGAGAACACAATGATATAGCTGACATACAAGAGAACACAATGATATAGCTGACATACAAGAGAACACAAGATATAGCTGACATACAAGAGAACACAATGATATAGCTGACATACAAGAGAACACAATGATATAGCTGACATACAAGAGAACAACAATATAGCTGACATACAAGAGAACACAATATATAGCTGACATACAAGAGAACACAACAATATAGCTGACATACAAGAGAACACAATGATATAGTGACATACAAGAGAATACACAATGATATAGTGGACATACAAGAGAACACAATGATATAGTGGACATACAAGAGAACACAACAATATAGCTGACATACAAGAGAACACAATGATATAGCTGACATACAAGAGAACACAATGATATAGTGGACATACAAGAGAACACAATGATATAGCTGACATACAAGAGAACACAATGATATAGTGGACATACAAGAGAACACAATGATATAGCTGACATACAAGAGAACACAATGATATAGTGGACATACAAGAGAACACAATGATATAGCTGACATACAAGAGAACACAATGATATAGCTGACACACAAGAGAACACAACAATATAGCTGACATACAAGAGAACACAACAATATAGCTGACACACAAGAGAACACAATGATATAGCTGACATACAAGAGAATACAACAATATAGCTGACATACAAGAGAACACAACAATATAGCTGACATACAAGAGAACACAACAATATAGCTGACATACAAGAGAACACAACGATATAGCTGACATACAAGAGAATACAATGATATAGCTGACATGTAAGAGAACACAATGATATAGTGGACATGCAAGAGAACACAATGATATAGCTGACATGCAAGAGAACAAAATGATATAGCTGACATACAAGAGAATACAATGATATAGCTGACATACAAGAGAACACAATGATATAGCTGACATACAAGAGAACACAACAATATCGCTGACATACAAGAGAACACAACAATATAGCTGACATACAAGAGAACACAATTATATAGCTGACATACAAGAGAACACAATGATATAACTGACATACAAGAGAACACAATGATATAGCTGACATACAAGAGAACACAATGATATAGCTGACATACAAGAGAACACAACAATATAGCTGACATACAAGAGAACACAACAATATAGCTGACATACAAGAGAACACAATGATATAACTGACATACAAGAGAACATGACACAGCTGACACATATTACCATTATGAAAGACTGCCTAGTGTCATCACAAAGAGTTTAGCATTTAATGTTACATGAGCAAGATAAATAACTAGCAAAATAAAATAATGGCCTTACTTTTCTAGAATGATTGCGGTAGAAGTATCTAAATTGTTTTCCTCCAGGTTTCAGTGTTCTCTGTTTAATGAGACCTGGGTCCTTGTACTCTCTCTGCTCTATAAGGTCTCCATATTGCCACTCCAGTATGTCACCATAACTATTGTAGGTCACATTCATTGAATGATGTGATGAGGCAGGGATGAACTGTATTGGCAAGCCAGCCGAACTGTACACGACTGTGATAATGTCGTGTAGGCTTTTGTCCAAGACTGTCTCTGTGTGGCTGCGTCTGTCATACTCAACAGTCAGTAGATTTTCACCGTTGATCTAAACAAATTTAAAAGAAATCATATAATGGTACATATATAAATTTATTTTACACTAACACACGTATTATTATCTGGTCACAATGTAAACGCCTTGCATTGGTTTCCATACAATGATATGAGTTCCGGGCATTCAGAAAGCAATGGCAAACTACAGAATGTAAACTTGCCCAGGAATCACAAACAGCCAGAATATGCTGGAGTTGACTGCAATGTCCTGTAAAGGATATGCAACAATATATATATATATATATATATATATATATATATATATATATATATATATATATATATATATATATATATATATATATATATATATATCCAGAGTTACAATGTAGGCAGAAGTATGACATTTGTATGTAAATTATATATCCTGGAAATGAGCCCACGTGAAAACATGTTAGAAGAAGTACATTACCATTTGAGCACATATAACATACACTCAATGTCTAACAAAATCAGCACGATCTGTTTATACTGAACACAACACTTATTTCCCTTATTTGTAGGAATATACTTTTTATGAAAAGAAGTTTGGTGATTTGAATGTAATGTTCTCACTCAAACTCATATCCCTACTCATGTAAATCTGTTTCTGATAGTTTATCAAACAACCACATTCACGTGTGCACCATTTAATGAAGGAAACACTCCTAGCAATCTTTGTTTAGTTTAGTCGATGGATCAATATCATGGCAGTAACTCATAAGTGCTCTGTTCTACTCCTAACTCAAGCCCGAGTCCAGAGAATCTCAGCTTAGTGCACAGACTCCATCGCACCGACAAGGATCCTGAAATACTTTGGGTAGATTTTTTAACTCAAAATTTTGCCCGGGCAGCTCTGTCAGGCTACTCTATTTTTTATTTCCAACTGCCAAGGGACTTTTTACGTTCGCAACAATACACACGGGATTCTGATCTCACTACCAGAGACCAGAGGAAATTTTGTTACTAGAAGTCCACGAGAAAAAATCCCGGCCCTCACCGGGGCTTGAACCCGGGACCTCCAGCACTTGAGGCAGACACCATACCTCTAGACCACTCAGCCTGTTTAGTTTTCCCTCATTATAACACAATCTCCTTGTCAATGCTTTGCATCTTCAAATGTTATCTTATTGTTTGGTCCTTTAATTTAAGCATGGAATCTAGCTGTTTCTCTATGTGTTTATTTAACTATCTGCCAGACTGATGGTCACAGGCGGTTCTTTTACACACTGAGAACCTACCACCTACTATATGCCCAATGCATGGTGTGCTTTCTGAGGACAATGCAAAAATTACCTTGGATTAACAGACAAACAAATGAGACAACCCTGCAAGAAAAAAATGGAAACTGTACACAGATTAGAGAAATCAGACCTAGGCAGTCAAGATTTTGGCCACATCAAGAGGAGATATACATCTGAAAACTTAGTGACAACTGGCACATTTGATGGGAAAAGATAAATAGCCTGGGCGGTTTAGCAACATGATATAATCAAAACAGCACATACCTAATACAAGACACAGGTGAATATGTGAGATGACAAACTGTGACTGTCCACACATATCAATATCGCACATGATGATGATGAACATCATCATCACTTGGTACAACATAAATGACTTCTATACTACAAACTACAGATGTATGCATGATGCAGACTTGATCATACATGAAAGGTTGATGGACGAAAACAAACAGAATGCATCTTAATATTAACAATTCATACACAGGATACAATGCAGTCTACAATTTACAGATACTTTCTAAACAGTGTTAGTAAACTGATCAAGCAGAAAGTGTGTGTGTGTGTGTGTGTGCGCGCGTGTGTGTGTGTGGGGGGGGGGGGGGGAGAGAGAGAGAGAGAGAGAGAGAGAGAGAGAGAGAGAGAGAGAGAGAGATAGAGAGAGAGAGAGAGAGAGAGAGAGAGAGAGAGAGAGAGAAAGAGAGAGAGGATCGTTCATTTGAAACCAGTTCCAATGGCTTTATTACAAAAGCTTGAAACACTAACAGGTGTGGTAGAATTAAACAAAGCATTCATTGTGAATGTATTATGCACCATGTGTTGGCCAGAAGAAGTCGCCGTAGACATTCAGGCAAGCATTCCATTGCTTAGGTAGGCGGCGAATGCCGCCTGCAAAAAAAGGATTGTGGTTACTCACTGAACCAAGTGTGTACCGCGTTCATTACGTCTGCATCTGTGTGAAATCGTTGCCCCTTGAGACCTTTTTTTAAGAGGTCCAAACAAATTAAAATCACATGGTGACAAATCAGGACTATAGGCTGGATGTTGCAGAATTTCCCACTTCTTCCAAGCAATTGCTTCCTGCACAGTCTTTGCAACATGACGATAAGCATTATCGTGCAACATCACACCGCAAGAAATCATGCAGGGTCATTTATTCTTGATAGCTTTTTGCAGCTTGTCTAGTGTTTACAAGTAGTGGGTAGAGTTGATGTTGACACCAAGTTCTTTAAAGTCGGTCAACAATAGCTCTTCATGGTAAAAAAAATGCACTCAGCATAACCTTACCAGCGGAAACCTGTAACTTGAATTTTTTGGCTTTTGGTGATCCAGCATGCTTCCATTGCATGCTCTCTCTCTCTTTTGCTGCTCGGCTCAAAGTGGTAACACCATGATCCATCACCTGCCACTATGCGGAAGAGAAATGCATCACCCTCCACTCTGTAACTGACCAAGTGGTTCAGACACCATCCTATGCGTTCCTCTTTTTGGTGGTCGGTCAACATCTGTGGTACCCACTGTGAACATACCTTCCGATATTGCAGTTTTTTATGAACGACCTTTTGTATTGTCCCAATTGACACATCAAATTCTTTCGCTAGCGAACGTATGCTTCGACAACGGTTCATCTGTACCACTGCATCAATTTTGGTGATGGTTTTTTTGTTGTTCCAACAATATGCGCTTGACCCAGCCATCGAAGATTTGTCGTGAACTGATGTCCTTTCCAAAACATTCGTGCCCAATCTGTCACCGTTGTCTTTGACACACATTTGTTACCGTACACTGCCTGCATTCTTTGATGAATGTTCACTGGTCGACATCCTTCAAATGAAAGAAACTGAATCACCGCTCTTTGAGCTTCTTTGGACGGATTTTGGATCAACCTGGCCAATTTCTCAACGGTCAGAAACAGAACCTATGCATCATGTGACGATAAGCATGTGCTCTTTTATTCATTGGTCAGTACTTACCACATGACTATCACACGATCATTTTCAACGTACGCAATTATGTGCGGTGCGGCACGAACGGATTTCAAATGAACGCTCCTAATATATATATTTACAGCGGAGGTGTTCAAGCCAGAGGACAAAACATAATTATGGCACATTTTTAATAGCAGAGGCAGAAAGCAGTCAGCTGACCATTCTAGACTAGATGGTTGGGGACAGAGAGAAAGTTATCATTAAATGTTAGGGAAACTGATTGCACACTGGTTTCCAAGAAAGCTCAAATTCCAATATATTTTTCTATAGTACATGTGTAAAAATCAGGCAGGTGAATCTTTTCAAATATCTAGGCTATACAAGGACATCCAATAGAAGATATTAAATAGAGATGAAAAGAACTGCCACATCCAAAAGACTGCTTTACTACAATAAGTATTATCATAAAAAAGAGAAATATCACAAGCACGAAAGTGTTCTTACTAAACAGCTGTGTGTGGCTTGTTCTTTTGTATGCGTTCAATCAATGGTGTTAAGCTTACAGACAATTCTAACCTACATTAACGTCTTCAGTTACTGCCTCTCCACAAACACCTACTTTTTAATAAGGCTAAACTAATTCCAAAATCCTATTTCAAAATGCTCCAAGCTACATTCAGTCATTGTTTAAATATAACGCAAGACATAGCGAACGACTAAATATACTTCATGTTCTTAAACCCAGGATAGACTTATATAAAACAAGCTTAGCATACTCTGCCATTCAGTTGTGAAACAATCTTCCACAAGAAATCAAAGACACCACCAATCATTATACATACAGTCGCAATCTGTTTGAACACTACCTCAGGACAGACTACATGCCCCCCAAAAACAGCAACAAAGACAATAATAATGGTAAATTATCTTGAACAACAACTAGCCAAAAAATCCTTGGTTATTTATAATGCCCATGTTAAACATTGCCTCAGTGAGTCATGTATTATTGATTATTTTTCATGCATTTTAATGCTTATTGTTCTTTTGTTGTCAAAGATTTGCTTCATAAGAGATGTTGAATGAAAGAATGTATGAGAGGAAATAGAAAAGAAGGGCAGAATGTCAGACGGGCCTGCACGTCCAATTCTAAACCCTTTGACAATAAAGATATTCATTTGTTCGTTCGTATGGGTGTGAAAACTGGGTAATGAGTTATGAAAAGATGAAGATACTGGAGGCAGTGGACATGTTTTTGAGAATTACACAAATAAACACACATAGTATTATTTGGCGCTCACAGAAGGAGAAGAAGGAAATAGATACGAGAAGATGCACTTGACAACATACAGGGATTGAACCTGTCGCCTCCAAATGACGACGGCGCCTCGCTGCAGGAAGGAACAAGTGTACTTCGACGCACGACCAACTAGACACTCCATATCTAAGTGTGTATAGAACTATAGCTTTCAAATTTTATGTTGTCTGGTATCTATTTCCTTCTTCTCCTTTTGTGAGCGCCAAATAACACTATGTATGTTTATTTGTGTAATTGTCTTAGTGCCCTCAACGGTTCTCCCCATTGATTTCTTATGTTTTTGAGAAGAATGTTGAGGACAGAGAATGTTGTGGACAGTGAATAAATCAAATGCTGAGGTAGTCAATAATACAGCTGCAGACTCTCAATAACAGACAAGTCACAAGTAAAGGAGCCTTTCTTGTTTATTAAACCATATTGGGCATGAGGTGCTAGCCCCATATTTGTATAGACCAATTGGTACTCGAGAGGTGGTGCATATTTTAGGCTGGACCAATCTGGGAGCCCAGGCCAATTTTTAAGATCCACCTGGATGAGAATTCAAACCCATGACTACCGGGCCGACAGGCAAGTATGCTAGACAATGCACTACTGCGGTGTCCACAAATCTCAACAAAACCATAGGGAACAGACAAATTAAATGTATAGGTCATTTCAACACAAGAAGTGAAACAGAGAATTAGCCTAATGTGAAAAAATACAAAAGATGAAGTGATAAAACCAAAAATTACAATCAACAATTAGAAATTGTAAAACTGTGCTTGGTTGCATAAGTAACAATGGGAAATGTTTAAAAAATAAGTCAGAGAAAGACTGGCCATAGATTAAAACCATGCTAATTAAAAATGCATGAGGCAGGGATACTGTCAAAGGGTCGAGAGTATCTTGTGCAGACATTGAGTAGAATAATGTTCTGTACAGGACTGGCTCCCGATGAACAGATCAGGTTCTTGAGACTCACAATCATCAATGTTTGCTCAAGCTAAAACAGAAAAAGAAGATGAAGAAGAAGAAACACGAAGAGGCAGTGAAAGAGCAGGATGAGAAAGAGAAGGAGGAAGCAGGAGTCCAATGCTTTGTTTGGCTTCTTTTAACTCTGCAGCAGTTGCCATGGGTGATCCTCCTCCCTATCATCTTAATGTTTTCCTCTCTCCTTACACATTTTCCTGATCCATTTTCCCCGACACATATCATCTTATTTGTTTATATTTCACACTTTTAATCTCAAGAATTTAATACGCATCATTTTATAGTTTCTTTTTCTTCTTCAGGTGCTTGGTCTGGAGCACACATCAGAGATCTTACTCTCCAATGGTGATCTAGTAACATCTGTTGCTGTCAATACCTTGGTGTTTGTCTCACCCCCCCCCCCCCCCCCCCCCCCCCCCCTAATCACAATTTTCCTAAAATTATTCTAAACAAACCTACATCTTATTAACAATTAATACTTTAGTATCCGTCAATTTAACTACTTGTTGAAATAAATTCTGATACTCCATTGGTGATAACAACCAATTCATTTTATGTCAAGTTTGGTAATAAATTTTGGCATTAATTGCTGATCTTTTTAAAACCTATCTTTGTCTCAATTAATATTTCTTTGCCTCTCAATAACATCAATTTATGATTTGTTTCGCTCTTTGAGCATACCCATTTGTTATGTCTGTGAATATTTATTGAAATATACAGCTTATATGACCTTGAAACAAAGCTTTCAAGATTAGCAAATCTTTCAGACTGGATTTTGGCTTCCTTCCTTCCATCTTTCTCCCATTCTGTATAACTTATTTTCACACACCTTTGTCTTAATCACTACTTCAGTTCTTTCCCTTCTGACACCTCTTTCTTTTTTTCCTGTGACTGTTTAATTAAGTATAGTACTGGACCATAGCAAAATATAACAACATGGTGCTAAAAGTCATCAATGTTCAACTCCAGGTAACAGTCAGTTAATATTCAATTTGTGACATCTGTCTGTTAATTATGGAACATGATAAACTGGTCTGCATGTGAATGATTGACAGGATGCCACAGTCAGTCATGTCTATGAGTGCATTAACACATGTTCACATTCTCTACTGATGTTTACTGTGCTCTCATTATGGTTTGAAAGCCTGTAGGTATTGGAAATGACACTGAAGCTACAGAAATAAAACTAAGATGGGCTGAAAACATGTAGAAATAGATGAAACATGATGGTTTGTAAAGATTTAGTCTATAGCAAGTGTATGACCACAAACATATGAATCACAGTTTAATTAACAGATCGTGTTAGAGCAGTGGTTCTCAACCTTTTTTGGCCCATGCCCCCCTTTACCATATGTTCAGAACATCATTACCTCCCTTTCGAATTTCCTCCCTATAAAACCCCACACCCTTACACAGTGTACATAAAAATGGAAGCTAAATTTAATAACACATACTAGAACAAGTCTAGACATCTACATAAAATGTGATTTGCGGGTCTACTTACGTTATAAAACAAATTTCATTAAGGCGAGAAGTACAGAACTGTAAAATTTAGAGGGAAAAACAATATCAAGTAACTGGTTCTTGTATTAATGTGATCTTGAAATAATCTTAATTCCCCCCCCCCCCCCCCCCCCCCCCCCTTAAATTTAGAGGGAAAAACAATATCAAGTAACTGGTTCTTGTATTAATGTGATCTTGAAATAATCTTAATTCCCCCCCCCCCCCCCCAAACCCTAAAATTCTAACCTGGGGGGGGGGGGGAATTCCCCACCGGTTGAGAACCACTGTGTTAGAGCATTAGCAGTACTTCTAACAAATGCTTAACTTATAACCCCATTAAGTGGAACAATTAAACTGCAATACTTTGAACTAAGGACTTAAAATCAGCCATGTGAGAGTGCACCAACAACCAGACCCTGGTCTCAGAAATTACTACAATATTCAATATGGTGAATCTAACAAGAATTCAATGTATGTACTGAGTGATTTAGAGTAAAAACATGCTCTTCTCTTGCAGGATACTGCTCCTTAAGCAAATATAGTCATCATCATGTGCCAAGCCGGAAAGCGTAGGTGGTCATGTTTCATCATCTTACACGATCACCAGAGTCGTGGATCAACTCTGTGTTCTTGTCCCGACAATGCCATGTGGTCAAGCCATCCAGATATTTACTTCTCTGCCTTCCCCTGGTTCTTTTCCCCTCAATCTTGCCAGTTGTCACCAAGTTCTATAGTTTATTTCTTCTCATAATGTGCTAAAACAATGTGACTGTCTACGTCTAATTCCTCTAATCAGTTTGCGGTTTTACTTTGCCTCTTGTAGGACTTGCTCATTGGTTTTTCTGTCTGTTCATGGTATTTATTGCATTTTCCTTAGAAACCACATTTCCACTGCCATTAGATGTTTTTCAGCTTGTCTGCTTATCGTCCACGTTTCACATCCCTACAAAAATACATTTCTATGTAGCACTTCAACACTCTTTTTCTCATTGCAATTGACTTTTTATTAGTCATATGTTTTCCATTTTGCAAAAGGCTACCTTTGCGATTCTTGTTCTGATCTCTTCACAGCATCTCCCTTCAGATGTTATGACTCTTCTGAGATAGTTGTACTGATTTAATTGTTTAAGAATATTCCCATATATCTGTATATTTTTCTCTCTCTCCTCTCACTCTCACTCTCTCTCTCACACACACACACACGCGCGCGAGTTAATAAGTAAGTCACAAATGGCTGTAGAAAAATAATTAAATATGATAACTTTAAACCAGTTTATTTTTATACATACATTGTCCCTTTATTTCTCAACATAGTTTTCACCAACATTGATGCTTTTATCCCATCGTTTTATCAGTCCTCCCAAACTGGCTGCATGCAACTGCGTTCTCTGTTTTCTAAACCACGTTTTCACTTCACATTCAACTTCGGCGTCACTTGCAAAATGTCTCCCGCTAAGGTGGGTTTTCAGTGGACTTAGCCCCCAGCGATTTCCCGTAAAGCGGTGCATAGTTGGGTAGAAAAAGTTACGAGGGGGAGTCAATAAGTAAGTCACACAGTTTATGCGATGGCGGATAAATGAAAACACAGCATGCAGTTCTATGCAGCCGGTTTCGGAGGACTGATAAAACGATGGGATAAATGCATCCCAAAAAATGTTAGTGGAAATTATATTGAGAAATAAAGGGACAATGTATGTATAAAAATAAACTGATTTCAAGATGTTATCATAGTTAGTTACCAGAGTTGAGTCGAGTCTTCTGGACTGAGCCCCTAGAGGGGAAAGCCCCTAGGTTGCGTGAGTGAGAGAAAGCAGAATCCAGGGACCTGTGAGGGGTCAGGACACAAACTTCACCCGGGTCTTGGCCAGAACGTATCCTACATTGTAAAATGTACCCATAGTCCAACCTTCGCCCACTGGCATTGGGACAACAAGACTAATAGTCTACAGTTTTATTATAGATCTGGTTGCAAATATATTATTTGTAATTTAGAAACAAGCATGCATTGTTTGTTTGACTGCGGATATCCTGTGATTAGCATTGGCAGCATTCAGTTCTGCATTGCAAAGGTATAATCATTAATGTCACTGCTGTCATGCGATGCAGCTAATTAAATATCATATTGCTGTCTTTGCATGTCAAATTATAATAAAAGCATGTGGAGTGAGAAAAATGGGGATATATAAACCAAAAGAAACGTTGTTAAAGGCTGCTGCATCTCTTCAGCCAGAACAAACTAGAACATTCATGCTGTTTGCAATGCCAAAATGACTGTTTCATTGGTTATATCAGATACAATAAAATAAGTAAGTACAATACAGAGCTATTGTTTCAGCTCTACAGCGATCTCTCTCCATATTATTCTTCTGGATAAAATTGCATTACAATCATGCTGTTTGTATACTATAGGATAATAATTAAAACTTGCAAGTATTACATACTGCAACTATGGTGCTGGACTCTTCAACTGACCTGACAGAATTCTTGATCAATGCATACATAGCATGCTGACAGTAACCAGCAATAACAAAGCAAACAGCAACAATAAAACAACTACAATACTAGTGTTCATCTGTAAGTATATGTTTGCCTGTATGCTCTTCAATATTTATGACTGTTATAAACACTTGTGATATGCCATTATAATGGATACAGTCTCCATTTTCAAATGCTTAAATATGGCTGTTAAGTTAAAATAAGTGCGTTAGATCAAATGGATATTTGAGGGCAGCATCAAACATACCATCAGGGCTTTATCTCTGCCCTCTCCTCCTAGAGAATCATGCACAACATGCTGCCGACCCAGGTCCCCTACCCGCATACGTTGACCAAGTTTCTCTATGACTCTGGATGCCCGCACACGACCACCACGTCGCAAGTAGAATCTCCATTCTAAACGATGAACTGAAGAGCCAGGCACAATAATTTTCCGTTTGTAGTGCATACGATTTTCACTCTCCATTACCGGATGACTTCCAGTTTCTGTGGCAACTGTAAGGTTGCTGGGAAACAGAACAACAACTGCACCATCTGGTAAGTATGTCACTTTTGTTTGTGTTGAACCTATTTAGAAGTAAACCAAGAGCATACATTAGTAACATGAAACATGGCTTCATCATATTCTATGCAGCATTATTAACATAGATTAGTAGTACTAATTAAATAAGTTTGAGCATACCTGACCCTTATAGTTGGAAAAATTAATGAAGTATTAACATAAATGTAACAAAACACAGTAAAGTATACATAGAATTAGCATACATAATGTATGACAGAAGAATTAAGCAAGAGGAAAAAAATTACATAATTAAATGAAAATGTACAAATTATTACTTTAAGTATATCCGAAGAAACAAATTGACAAAATCAAAAACAGTGTAAGAATACTGCAAATTTCAGAAAACAGTATAGCAGAAATGAACACAATTGTTCAGGAAACATTGATCAAAGACTCAATTACAATATCAATACAGTTTATATAACTTCTCAGAAGTATAGAAACATCAATAAGCTGCCTTTTACTCTTAATTTTTGACTGCCACATGCTACATATCACTGAAAGCTGAATGCCACCATAACTATCTAGACAACAAACCGAATAAAAGACAAACAGAAATAATAAATATGTCTAATACAAGTACACAACATCAAAATAATCAAGTTATTATTTCAGATGGTATGTTAGCTAAGAAAAGAAATAGTGTTTCTTTTGTTGGATACATTAACACATTCTTTAACACATTAAATGGTTTTGTTATGTAGTATTGTTAAGATAACTGAGTATTATGCCAGTGAAAATACAGTATGATATGTACTGATGGACTCATAAAGTACTAATGCAAATGAAAGTGATATTAAATAGTATTAAAATAATTCTAACTAAAAATGTTACCTTAGGAGCGGCAATATGGCTTGTTTAGTAGCTTAGGGTGCTAGTAATGTGTAGGAAACTGTGATTAATATGGAAACAGGTGTACAGAGTGCAAAAACGGCAATGCAGGATGTGAAGATAAAATCAAAGTTGAGGAGGATATATAAGGTTCAAACAATGCGACACCCACAATTAATGTTATCTCTTTGTATGTGACTTTGATATAGCAGCAAAAGAAAGTCTGTACTCTAATTTAATTATATTTATGACAACAGAAGGCAGGCAGACAAGAATAGTTCTCATATTTTGGCTGTTGTTAAAACATGTTTCTCTATGGTGACTCACATTTTAAGATACTTAGACAAAGATTATGACAATTTTAGTAACTGGTTTTTTGTTTGAGTAAAACCATGTGGCATCTTGATCATAATGTAAAAGATAATCAAAGTGTAAGAATTCTAAGACTGAATATTAATAATCACAATATTTTTTGTTATACATTATCTTTTTGTGTAATCATATTAGTTTTAGTATTATGCAAACATATATTTTCACTGTTCTATAATACTGTTAATGGTTATTATAGAATTATTGCTGCATGCCTATATTTTTCTAGTTAACCATGAACAAAGTAAGTTTCTGCTGCTGATTGTTAAACTATGTCATGATAATGCAAGTAACTCACACACCTACTGCATGAAACCCGTGATTGAGATGTATAATTATGTTTGTAATGACAAGAGAGCAAATATATAAGTGCATGTGAAATGCTTTGGCTCAAAGTTGTGAAAGGAAAGGACCCTTTTCCAAGGCTAAGGCGTACCGGGTATTTAGCCGTATATTTGTATAGACCAATCAGCTCCAGTTGCATGATGTAGTCAATATCACACTGGCTGCCTTTTCTTCCCATAGCGTATAGTCCAATATAATCAGATTGCTACTGGTACTATTAGTGTTGGAACTCTTCGCTGGCTGCTAAGGATGGGGACAGAGCGCTTATGGGAATACCCCGAATGCTGTGATGTTGGTTCATAAATCAATCAATCAATCTTCCTGTAGCATTTTCTAGTGCCCATTTTAGGCTGGATCGACCTGGTCAGTTAAACAAACCCTGCCTCAATAAGGATTCAAATACATGACCACCATGCCGGCAGGTCAGCAGGCTAGCCACTGTGCTCCTGCAGCCCCCAAAGATCTGAACAGGGTCACTGACACCACTGTTTGCTACTTTTGAAAAATAACTTGGCTAAAACTAACAGGTTGTTTCCCAAATTAAGCTCGTACATGATTGGCAAACTGAAAGGTTAGTGATTTCAAATTGTCTAGTTTGTACCTCATTTTGCCATGATGAAGAAACTATTGCTTGTGAGAAAAATTTACGCTTTACATTAAAATGCAAGCATAAAGTTGAAAAATACACACAGAATACACAAATTTGCAGGCAAATGCACAAACAAACAAACAACATGGTTTTTGTTATAATTTGCAGAAGTAAATGTATGCAAGTGAGGTGTAATATTTTTTAAGTGTCAGTTTCTAATGTGAGAAGTAAATCAGAAGCAAACTACTTCATGGGGATCTTAAAGTAATATCAATATTTTCCTCATATTACTAAAATCATATTTTTGTTATGAATGCTCTTTAATTATCTCTCCATTAAACAAAGTTAGACAAGCATAATGGATTCAGTAGTGTATGGCTTGTTTCACCAATAAGTTGAGAATCTTTCACTCAAGCGTAATTATAATAAAAGCCTATTCCTAATATGAAAAAGAAAATATCTTGTGCTATCAATTAAGAGAAAAGAGCATTACTAGAAAGCAAGTTAACTGAAGCATTCACACCATGTTATTCAGGGCTTAAGAAATATCTTTTCATGCAGTTAGTTTTCTTAACTTTTCACTCTGTACATTAAATTTTTCAGGATTTACAGGTTATAATTTTGACAGGTCCAACTCTACTGACAATGTGGCTCTGAATGACACACATCCTATAACGTGTATTTCTATATAGTGAAACATGATTTTGGTCCAAAATAAAATGTATACTTGCAAGTTAAATATAGCAGAGACAGCTAAAGTAAATGTGATGGCAAAGACACAATTAACTGGTGCACAAAAGGTGTGGAAACCTAATATTTGAAAGTGAGTCTATAGAAGAAGTCATGATATGAGTGTGACATCTTCTATTGCTCTTGTATGTTTGCTTACTGATATATTAACACTATGTTGACAATAATTTCTGATATTGTTCATGTAAGTTGATGTCATCTGAAATTTAAATTTATAACTTTAAGAACATTAACTGGCTTCTGAGGGCACAACTTTTTTACACCACAGAAAACAGATTTAAGGGACCTGCAATTTGTAATGAACATATGGGTGTTCTTGAACATTATTATTTATGGAACACTAGTGATAATGCAGGACAAATTAGTTAATATTAAGACTGCAGTTATGATAACTGTTTAAACATTTCTGAAATTGCAATACTTTCAAAATAATATCTTGATCTGATAGATACTGTTTAAAAAAAACTGGTTAGATATAGATGTTTCCAAAAATATGCACAAGAGGTAAAGTTTATACACAATCTATTTATGTGTATCTGTGCTTTCTTAATTGTATGTGAAATATAGCAATGTAAATAAGGAAAAGCAAATATCATTATTTGCTGTATTTCAATATAAATGAAGATAAAATATAAATCTATCATACCCTTAAATTGCAGTGTGCAACCTGTAAAGCCAGGGAAAGATATCAAAGCCAACACTACACCAAAATATCTGACATACACAAGTTCAGTATGCATGGATGAATATGTTAGTAGGTCTAGATGCATAGCAATAACACTGTTTTCTATACTTAGCTGGAAGTATCTTACTTAGTACGGATCAATTATGTACAAAAACACACAACATTAAACACATGACTATTGAACAACACATGTTTGTTACTGTACATTTCATTACTAGACTGCTATTATATAATAACTAGCAATGACCACAAGTGATCTTTGTAAGACTATGTATATTGCCAACTGAATATTATTAAATTATCTAATTGTCAATTTAAACTAAATATTAATTAATTGCTGGCTGTTACTGTCACTTTAACCTATGAATAAAATAACAACTATCTTAATAAGACAGAATAATTATAGTTTATATAGCCTTTTGTGGTCTAGTTTACTTGTGACATATAAATATAATGCTGATGGTCATGAGAAATAAAGAGAAAACTATACATGGTCTAAAACAAATAGCAAGTAAAGACAATTAAGTTAAATTGTTGTGGTGTTTGACGGTACTCTCAGTATGTCTATAATGTGTATATGTTTGTGTGTGTGCATGTGTATATGTGTATCAACTTACTTTTAATTAGGTTAGTGGTACAAGTTTCACATATTAAATTCTTTACTGTTTCACTTACTTTAGAATACATGTAGGCAATATTAAGTAATACATTATTTTCTTACATTTTCCATAAATACTGATAATCTGTAGTCTGTGGTATATTTTCTGGTGACTTATGTATATGTTTGAAATTAACTGACTGAAATTATAATCAATAAAAATAGGACAGATATAGTGTAATTATATGTATAATTTTAAGGATGAAAATAGGGTGGAAAAGAAAAAGAGCTTCAAAGTATGTACATACACAAATTCATAGCAATAATTAATTGTTTACTTTTTATCAGTGAAATTCTTTTGCTAAAATCATTTAAACCTAAACAACAGGATTTGTAAATCAGCTTTTACCAGTTAAATCCAGAAAATTACATTGAGTAGTTGAATTTGTTTAAGAACCACACCTATCAATATAAAATTTGCTGCAATACAGATTAATAGTTAATATAATCTGCTAGATCTTAGCTGCTAAAATTTGTGTTTGTACAAGAATAATAAAAGTGTAAAAATAGGTGGCTTAGCAAGCAACTTGCCATGCATAACTGATTGCACGCTCCCGTAGGTAGCCATGGCGCTCACATGGCGCGTACCAGTAGCCACACGAACAATGGAACCTGTTGTATTGATGTCAGTTGTCAGGGTAGTGATCTGGCCTGTAGGCTGACGAATGGTCAACAACCGGCCAGTTTCATCATAATGATACAGGAAAGTCTGACCACCGCTGTCCTGTTTGGATTCAAGCAGTCCCGTGTTCACAGTGTAAGTGAAAGTGGCGGACGAGTTGTCAGAGGCTAAAAACTTATGCAGTCTGTGTCGATTATCCATGACTAATACACACTGCTCATTTGTTGGAGATATCACCTCCTTGGCTTGTGCCTGATAATCTCTTTTAATTTGGATTTTATTCTGAGCTGCATCTTCAACTGTTATTAAACGTCCATAGGAAGAAAACACATTATACGTAAAGTTGTAAACATACTGTCCAGTATGAATATTGATTGTGTGGCGATGTTGCCCATACATATTGAAAACATATAGTTCTTGAGTCTCTGGGGCTACTACTTCATAATGACGATCATTCAAAACTGGCAGCTCAGAAACAACAGAAAACACACGTAAGTTTCCCATGTCTGCCAAATGAAGGACTCCGTCAGGAGTGACAGTGACAGATGTGGGATCACTGAACAAAGCCTGGGCTGCAAGTGTTTCTTGAGGATTGAAGCAGGCACATTTTTCCTGAAATAAACAATTTAACAGACTGTAGCACCACAAGACAATGCTGAGGGAGGGCAGGGGGGGGGGGGGGGGAGAGGGAGGGGGGAGAGAGAGAGAGAGAGAGAGAGAGAGAGACAGACAGACAGACAGAGACAGGAGGGAGTGAGAGAGAGAAGGAAGAGAGAGCTAGAGAAAGAGAGAGGGGGGAGACAGAGTCAGAGAGAGGAAGAGAGCTGGAGAGAGAAACTGAGAAAGAGGGAGAATGGTTTGCACATGTCACTCACATATGTATATATTCACCCTCATGTAGCACATGTCACTCACATATGTATATATTCACCCTCATGTAGCACATGTCACTCACATATGTATATATTCACCATCAATGTAGCACATGTCACTCACATATGTATATATTCACCATCAATGTAGCACATGTCACTCACATATGTATATATTCACCATCAATGTAGCACATGTCACTCACATATGTATATATTCACCATCATGTAGCACATGTCACTCACATATGTATATATTCACCCTCATGTAGCACATGTCACTCACATATGTATATATTCACCCTCATGTAGCACATGTCACTCACATATGTATATATTCACCCTCATGTAGCACATGTCACTCACATATGTATATATTCACCATCAATGTAGCACATGTCACTCACATATGTATATATTCACCCTCATGTACCACATGTCACTCACATATGTATATATTCACCCTCATGTAGCACATGTCACTCACATATGTATATATTCACCCTCATGTAGCACATGTCACTCACATATGTATATATTCACCATCAATGTAGCACATGTCACTCACATATGTATATATTCACCCTCATGTAGCACATGTCACTCACATATGTATATATTCACCCTCATGTACCACATGTCACTCACATATGTATATATTCACCCTCATGTAGCACATGTCACTCACATATGTATATATTCACCCTCATGTAGCACATGTCACTCACATATGTATATATTCACCCTCATGTAGCACATGTCACTCACATATGTATATATTCACCATCAATGTAGCACATGTCACTCACATATGTATATATTCACCCTCATGTACCACATGTCACTCACATATGTATATATTCACCATCAATGTAGCACATCCTGCACAGAACATTGTTCTTATCACAGTCTGTTGGAAAGACACTCATCAGATCTCCTTCCTCATGCATGTTCATACATATGGTATCTTTACATGTCCTGTGTCCTACATTATGTTGGTTAGTCTCTGCCTTACCATAATCCTCCAGCAACCATGACTTCCATTACTTAGCCAATGTACTTTGGTTTCTGAGAGATTATGCTCTTCATAAGCAAGTTTTCTTAGATGTTCCAATCTAATAGAATGTTTTTATTTTTTCCCCATGATATTCTAAGACTTTTTCTATAATATTTAGTTCAAAATCCTCATTTCCTATCTTAGTCATTGTGATAGGGTTCATGAATCACATCTGTATGTTACCATACCTTCTGCATTCGTGCAGTCTATAAGATGACATTTTTAGGAAATGCATTTAAATGCAATTAAATATATCAATAGAAATAACAATCAAACCTGTCTGCAGTCACATTTGCTTTTCGCTCCAGCAAAATGATGAATACGGCCGTCTGTACTGACCACCCTGACTCTGTTGATGTGGTGAGTATCACTTTCTACAATGTACAGATCTCCATGAGGTCCAAAAGTGATGCATTTTGGAGACACAAGAGTCACATGGTCGGCCACACTTGAAGCCTGCTCATCATCAGTTAGAACTCCACTTGGAAGGAAAGAGGAGTGGCGTGGGGGACAATAAACTGGGCGTCCTGCCACAGTCACCAGCTTGAAATCACTGGTCAGCTTTAGTACAATGGAGTGGTCCAGAATATGAAGAGAGTCGTCCAATGGGTTAATGCTCAGGGACGTGGGCCACTTCAGTGACACCTGTAAAAGAAAACACAGAATTGAGCATAAGAAAACAGGCTGACAGACTTGATGAAGCTGAATGTCTACTGAATGAAACCAAAAAAAAACCTTTAAAAATATAATAAGTAAAACAGACAAAAATTGAGGAACAGTTAAGTTGTAGGAATGTGAATTTAAAACCTTATTCCCTGTACTTGTCAGTCATCTCCAAAGGCTATATTTAGCTCCCTTCCTGGAGGCAATATGGCTGGAGTTATGCTGACCATGACAACCAGAGTATCTATCCCTCTGTGCACTCAGGCCTACACAGATGTGATGATCCTAACATTTCACATTGCCACAGCAAGTTCCTGCTTCGGGACTTGGTTTATTTTTTTCTTTTTAAATAACAACCACAGTGCATTTTGATCAATATTGACTTTGCACTATTAACCAAATATGCCACAATGGCATGGGAAGCAGGTCCATTTTTTAACTCATTACACTACAAATTCTAGGTAAATAATAAATCATTCAACTGATTGTATTCAGTTATCTAATTCATTTGAACTATAATTTTTCAAGCATCTATATCTTTGCTTTATTGACTACACAAAGGTTTTCGATAAAGTGAGACATGTTGACATGATAAGGATGCTTGAAGATCTACAAATTGATGGAAAGGACCTTAGACTTGTAAAAAACATATATTGGAAACAACAAGCTGCCATAAAAATTGATAACGATGTAGGTCAATATCAGCCTATTAAAAGAGGTGTGAGACAGGGATGTGTAATGTCTCCAGATCTTTTTTCCCTGTACAGTGAATATATATTTAGAAATATAGAAGATATGGAAGGAATCAACATTGGGGGACGATACATCAATAACATTAGATATGCAGATGATACAGTCTTGATTGCAGACAATGAACAAGACCTGCAAAATTTAGTAGATGCGGTTGTTGCACACAGTGAACAACTAGGGTTAGAATTAAATTGTAAAAAGACACAGATTATGGTCGTCACTAGGAAGAAGGAAATACCACAATGTGATATACGAGTAGATGGACATATTCTTAAACAAGTGAATCAATACTGTTATCTCGGCACAGTCATAACATCTGATGGGAGATGCCTTGAAGAGATTAGAACAAGAATTGCCATTGCGAAGGTAGCCTTTAGCAAGATGAAAAACATACTGACCAACAAAAAGATATCAATTGAAACGAGAAAAAGAGTGTTGAGATGCTACATAGAACCTATACTTTTGTATGGATGTGAAGCGTGGACAATAAGCAGTCAAGCTGAAAAACAGCTAATGGCTGTGGAAATGTGGTTTCTGAGGAAAATGCAAATAATACCATGGACAGATAGAAAAACCAACGAACAAGTCCTTCAAGAAACAAATGAAGATTGTAAACTGATTAGAGTCATTAGATGTAGACAGTCAAAATATTTTGGGCATGTTATGAGAAGAAATGAATTGGAGAACTTGGTGACAGCTGGCAAGATCGAAGGGAGGAGACCAAGGGGAAGACCTAGAAGCAAATACCTGGATGGCTTGGCCTGGTGGCATGGTAGAGACAGGAACACAGAGCTGATCCACGACTCTGGTGATGGAGTGAGATGGCAGAACATGACCGCCCAGGCTTACCGGCATGGCACATGATGGATGGATAATTTTTCTAGGACTCATTTACAAACATCCAACTGAATACATATGGATACAGTCATTGCTTCTACAGACACTCATGTCAAGTGCCAGCTAAATCAACGCAAACTGTATGCAATTCTGTGATGGAATAGACTTCATTACCCTCTCAGCAGACAAAATATCATCACATGGCATGGGAGTCCACTCCCTGGGCTGGGCCTGGGTACCAATAAGAGTTGTGATAAGACCATCTGGAGTTATCTTCCTTATATTGGGACCATCAGCTACATAGATAATCCCATCTTTGTTAATAGCAATCCCTGCAGAGAAAAGATAACATTCCAATATTTAACAGTTCGTATATTTTATGTACCTATGTAAATAAATATTAAAACAGTTCAAGCATAAAAGAAGTAAAAGAAGTGTGGACAATTATAAATTGTTGGAACTAAGTGTCTTTAACAACTTCTTTATGATTCTTCATAAAGTTTGCTTTTTAACTCATCAATTTTTCTCATCTTTTATGAGCTCCATTCTGAATAATTTTTGGCAATGTTTTTCTTTTGTTTGTTACATCTAGAGTCAGTTTACATGACCTTTTTGTTTAAATTTCATTTTATACTGTCATTAGACCTATTTTCAGTTCTCTGTTTGCTGGTCATATCACTTTAACAGTTCAATTAAAGGATCTACAACTAGCATGTTATATACAGCATTTCATATTTAACTTTAAAAAAAAAAAGATTAATAACATTTTACATTAATATCTGACAGTGCACTGTAAGTAGTTCAGAATGTTTTCTATTTAATCTGAGATGTCTGGAAGTTAGTTTGCACCCTTTTTTTCCCCTCTCGAATATCCTTTACAGGACATTGCAGTCAACACCAGCATTTTTCAACTGCAGTTGATCTCTTGGCAAGTTTTATGTTCAGTAGTTTGACATTGCTTTTTGAACAATCGGCTCACATACCTCCGTAAGTAACCAACACGACGCGATCCGCTACCGAATCTCACGCTGCTGTGGTTCGTATGAGAGTATACAGGATTACGAACAATGTCCTTAACCCCTACACCAGGGAGACCGGTAGTTTGCACCCTATTCCCTCCTTATGCACTCTTTAACATGTCACTTCTGTTATATGTTTTAAATCAGCTTGGTTAAAATTCTTCCAGGAGCTGCATATAGTAAATTGCTTTTTGACACCATGACAATATTCCACATTTACCATTACAGAATTTTTCACTTGTAATACAGCTATTGCATCAGCTTTGAATGAAAGGCACAGGAAGCAAATGGACAATAGTGAAAAAACTCATAAGAAATAGAACTCACTGAGGTTGAAGTGATCTGATACATAATGACAATAATCCTAGTGATGTGAAAACATAGTGACAATTCTCCCAGAACTAATCATGAAGGTTTATTCATAACTCAATAAAGGATTGGGCAAATTAGTTACAACCACAGTGTGGCAGCTTGTATTTATTCTGAAATGTATGACCACATGATGCTAAAACTGACAGTCAATCAAACTATTTCAAAATATACATCACTAAATTCACTATAGGAATGTAATGATGATAATATTGCAAAACACACATGCAGCAATTAAGTACGTCTATACCTTTAGGATATCTCAGGCGTGCATTAACTGCAGGACCACCATCTCCACACAGATCTGCTTCTCCAGGTGTACATTCTTCTCCATTTCCAGCTACAACTTCATAGTTATCCAGCAGATCAGGTACTGGACCCATTGTCCGAACACGGATAATTTTGTGGCTCATGAAGTCAGATATGTACAACCGTCCATCGACAGGACTAACTGTCATGTAAAATTTGTATGGTGTTGTAATGGTGCTGAAATTTTAAAAAATATGTTTTGGAACCTGGTTATGATTTTGAATCATTGTTAATGTTCTGCATTCTCATTTACAAAGTTTGTAAGAATAAAAAAATCCAAACAATTTACTTACTTCAGTGACAAAACCAGTGACAAATGTGTATCCATATAAATATACACACTCTCACACTCCCTCTCTCACTCAGTCATTATCTCACACACATGCACATTGACACATTTTATACTGTCTAGTGTGGACAAATAACGAATTCAATAATACAGTTAATGCAATTAGTTTATAAATGAGTATCCAATAGAATGAGAAATTAGCTTTACATGGTATAAGTACAAACCTCATCTGCAGAATGCTGGCAATTTCTTCTCTATGTGGAGATAGTTTACGAATAAAGTTGTAGTCCCCTACATAAAGACTGCCATCTAAGCCAGATGCTAATGCTACTGGGCTCAACAATCCATTGTCTAAGGCCTTTCCATTGCAGGCTTCACAGTCCAGTTTTCGTCTCTGGCCACTGCCAAGGATGTTTATTATCTTCTTTGGCTTCTCCTTCAAGTATATGTTGGTCCCATCTCCCTTATGTAAAATACCTGTAAAAACAGTCTCAATTTTATCAAATGAATGGTAACTGAAATGTTAGATACAGTTTTGCGGCATATCAAGAAATAACGATGAAGTTCATTTAACAGCTACAGTAATAATTTATTTTATTTTATCAAACTTGTTTCAGTAAATTTACACTTTTGTTCACAATCATTTTGGTTAATTACCTTATTATTTCCACAGAATCATTCCCTGTAACCCAAACACCTATCATCAACATAATGTGCCATTCCTGGGTGGTACAGGTAATCATAGTATTACTATCCACAACACAGAATGGCATAGAAAACCTAACAGCCTCAACCCAATTGAATAGTGAAAATCACAACTTATATCTTAACATAGCAAAAACAAAGATAATGTATTTAAATTGGAGGTGGTGGAAAATTTTGAATATCTTGGGTCATTGATTACCAACAACAGTGACACAATGAAAGAAATTAAACGGCGACTATCCATTGCTCTTCAAAGACTAAAACAGCTGAATAAATTATGGAGTGGGACAGACAGAACTACAAAAATTTAGATTTTTAAGAGCATGCATCTTTCCCATTGCAACATACGCCTGTGAGACATGGACACTTACTAAACAAGCTGAACGGCGCATAACAGCCTTTGAATATAAATGTTATAGACGAGTTCTAAGAATATCTTGGGTAAAGAAAAGAACAAATGCATCCATACTTCAAGAGTTGAATACTGAAGAAGGTTGGCTATTAAAGACGATAAAACAAAGAAAATTGAAATATTTTGGTCACTTGAAATGTCACGAAAGTTTGGAGAGAACAATAATGGAAGGGTATATGCCTGGGAAGAGAGGAAGAGGAAGGCCAAAGAGAAGATGAGTGCAGGATGTGGCGGATGATGGTGTATCAGACGCGGGACATCTTGCTTATGATCGAGAGGTTTTCCGGAAGGTTGTTATGGGAGCGAGGTTCTGCAAATGACATGCTACTGAATGAATGAATGAACAGGTAATCATGTTCCTGCATAAATATCTGTCCTTTATAAATCCAACCAGTGATACCAATCTGTGAATCCATCCAGCATTATCTCCCTCTGATTAACCATCTCCAACACCCAGGATCATCCCAGCTGTTTCATCTTTCTCTAGATTCTCTTGTCTCATAACATCACTAAAACATGACGAATGTCTTGTCCTATACCATTTTATATCATAAGTATGAGTGTTCAAATAGTAAACAATAATATATAATAATTCATTATGCATTTTAATAATAATAATAATAAATCAAGTTTTAGTCCTATAAAACAGAAAAGTTATACTACATTAGAAAAGTTCAGATATTGTAAATTAAATTACAGATGATTTATCAAATATCATGTAGTACAGAAATAGTCTCATTACTTGAAAATGTGAACATGATCAAGTGGGCTGTTACTCTGTTGGAATCTAAGTCTATTTATAATGATGAGTTTTGGTAGTACTACATATACATATGCTACAAGATATACACATAACATTGTTTGCTGAAGATAAGGATGATCATTTATACAACATCAGAAGAAGAAGGGACATGAAGATCATGATTTTCTACATGTTTATCATCCACATAATATATTTATTTATTTTCTTAATCATAAAAATGGGTAAGGAGTAAATTAATAATATACTTGGAGACTTGGCCCTGCCAATCCCTGGAAATATAATAGATAGCTTACACTGAGCCATGCTATCCATATGACCCATGATTGGGTTATGAATTAAGTTCATTTTATTGTTAAAAATCAGAAAATAAACAGACTAATCCAATATACACAAAAGTTAGTGTTAATAAAGCTGACCTTCCTGATGGTTGTATGTGTGATGAATATCCAAGTTCCAACCTCCGATGTGAGAAGCTGTCATGTCATAGCCATTCAAAGTAGCACTACGTGTCTCCCAGTACACATGGTCACAGCCCAGATACTGGTAGCCAACATACACTGCAAAAACCACAATAAGATATGCAATAAATACTGAAACATGATCAATTGGATGGAGATAAATATTGAAGGAAGAAGTCAAACAAAATGGTGTATATTTCTTCTCTTCCTCCCCTTCGATGTCCTCTGTCATTCCTCTTTTTCCTTTCAGAATGAGGTCAAGAAGAGACATCAGGTAAGACTACTGGTATGTGCTTCATGCATTCATGGTGGAATTTGTAGCTTCAGATATCCAATAAAATATCCACTTTTTGCTGGCATGATCACCGGGTGTTTCCATTGTGTCTCTTTGTAGGGCACTACCTTGTGATTATCTTATTACATGACCAAACCACTTGATTTATTTTTCTTAATATAGTCTGGGTCAACTTACTCACAGCAAGAGAAACGTTTAAACAGCTTTCATAAGCGGTGTTCTCTAAAGAATACTTGGTATTAAGTGGCAAGACAAAATCACAAATACTGAAGTATTGGAAAGCTTGGGCTGTGTTGACAGTTTGTTCCATGCTCAGTCTTCTGAGACTTAGATAGGACACACTCGGTAGAATACCAAAGGACATCTTTTTTGGTGAATTACAGATGGTTAAATGATCTCGGAGTCGGTACAAAGATGTGTAAGTAGGACACAGTTGATATAGGCATTGATATTGCACCGTGGAAGCAAGTTGCCACTGATCGCATTGCATGGAGGGCAAAAATCAGAAATGGAATAAAGACAACAGGGAAAACAGACAGGTCACAAACAGAGTGTGTCAAACATTAGATGGTGTGTTATGATGGAAATGACCATGTGTTCACATACATACATTGTGGATGAACATTTACGGCATGAATTGGTCTGATCAGTCACATTCGCCATCACCATGGGTTGTAGTTATTATGCATTTTATAAAGCACAATGTAACAAACTATCATCTGCCAAGACAGCAAGGTGCCAGAAATATAGTCTAAAACTGGTGCTTTCCCTTCTTGAATTCAGATACAATCACTTTTGTCTTTTGGTTATGTTTAGAATTTGTCATAGACATGTAATATATAATGCTTTAATTGTTATTGTCTTGCTTGTTGTTAGCATCCAAGCTAGACACTGATAATGTTGGCAGGAAGATTGTGTTAAACAGTGCTCTTTTTGTGTCAATGAGTACATGTTTGTTCCGCAATACTAAGCTAAGTGGGAATCACAGCATCTAGGCCTCCAAAAAGACGGTGCATATTACAAACTCTATAGAAGAGAACTTGTAACAATCTTCAGGCTGCAGACAGGATACAACTGACTGAAATACTACATGTTTAATAAACAAAACATACAAGATACTGATGGTTATAACAGTGGAACTGGTAAAATACCAGCTAAACATTTGTTGCAAGAGAGTCAAACATACACAGATGGAGAAATTTATTTTTTCACACAACTGCTTCGTTTGAAGACAAACTCTATGGTGGTAACAACAAGCTAAAGTTGACTGCTGCTTTTTTAAAAATATATACATGTTGATGTCTGAAGGCCTTTAAATCAGATGGCAAATCAGAGAGATGGAGACAAGAACTAAACAAGCCAATAATGTTACATATCAAATTACACCCATCCTGAAACATCCAGCTATTCCCATGGAAATTAAGAAGAACATTATAAATGCAATATTTATACCAACATTTTGCTTTCAATGCCAAACATGGGCACTAACTAAAGAACAAGAAAAAAAAAACTCACTACTTGTGAAATGAAATGCCAGAGAACAGCACGAACAAATCAGAACAGGACCATATTAGAAATCAGGAGATCTATAAAACAGTTGGAGCAACACCAGTTGTTAAATTCATCAATAGACAAAGACAACTGGTTCGGCCAACTAGTGAGAATGAACACAATGTTGTCTGCAGCAAGAGTATACACCATGAAAATGGAAACATCAAGGCACAGGGGAAGACCCCAGAAAAGATGGATCGACTGAGCCATCAACATCTTAAAAACCCACAACATCTCGGCATATCAAATGACCAAGCGAGCCCTAGTTCAGAAACCAATCATCAAACAAGCCTGTGACGCCTAATGGCATAGAGCAGTGAAGGACAAATGACAGAAGAGATGTCTGAAGGTGTGCAAAGAAAAAAAAAAAGAATAACATGTACCACACTTACCTCTTGCTGTGACAATGCCATACACTTTCTGTTTATACGCATTTAGCCTGTCCCAAGCAAATGTATACTTCAAATTTGGGTCTGCTTCAAACAATTTCTTGATCTCAACTCCCTGAACGGAGACTCTCAAGTGCACTAAAGAAAGTGTGTGTGGAATTCTGCTTGGAGTCATCTGAATCATTATAAGGGACATGTAGCCTGAAGATTCTGAACTGTGATAGACTAGATGAACATCAGTGCCAGGAACGTTCAAACTTTCTTGTAAAACCTGAGAACAGTCATTGCAAAGTGGGTATTTACTTGTGGCAGTGTTTGTTTGTGAAAATATTTACTTGTGGAAGTGTTTACTATTACTGGTGGAATACAGGTCAATGTATGTAATGGTGGTTGTATGTACTGGTTAAAGTATGTACTGATGGATGTATGAACTGGTGGATGTATGTGCTAGTTTCAATGATTTTATCCAAAAACTAAAAGGATCAATACAGCAGCCATGATGAATGTGCAAAATGGTGTTTTGCTTCATTAATTCACAAGAAGTCACTTGATAATCATCCAGTGGCCTCTGTACAACTCTGACCTTCTCCCCCCCCCCCCCCCCCCACCCCCACACGTCTTTCACAATTTCTCTTTCATATGCCTCTAGTGCTCTCATGCGTGCATTATCTTTCACATCTGTGCTGCAGTCTTCCCTTCTCCTTCTCTATCTTTCTGGTACACTTACCTTCATAACTATCTTTTGTAAACTTTCATGGCTATTTACATGTTCATTTTCCCCACTTTTATTTTCTTCTTCAAAAACTCTCATGTGCACTGTCTTCCTTGGTTGATATTGAAGTGTACCAACTGTGAATGCGTCTACACTGTCCCTACTTGTGACCATGCTTGTTGTTGAAACAAATTGATGCCAAATGTCAAAACGACAAATATTATGGCATGGAAAAAAAAAACAAGGGGCCATGATGCAGTCTGGATATCAAAGCTTGTTTCAACTGTCAGTTTTAGTGGTGGCGTCTTATTCATGTAGTTTTCAGGGAGGGTGTGCTGAAAGTGTCATGAGCGTGGCTGGACGAGGATTTGATGCTCGTGTTCATCGTCAGTTAACAGAGGAAAAGATTGGGCACCTATTCCTCTGTACATTCAGGCCTACACAATGTAATGATCCTATCACATCACAGACCCCTTTCAGTGAGCACACAGTTTGTGTCTGTGCTGCTGACTTGAGTACTCAATGTTTGAGTGGGCTGATGGAGTCACACACACAACTAGAGACCAGCGCCAAATCATGACTAAGGAAATACTACTAGACTGACAACAACTGCAACCAGGTCATCAGACCGCAGGTCATCAGACTGCAGTGTAAGTTAGCTTCCAGCAGCAAGAAGATGTCAAAATCATACATGATCTTCTGAATTACAGATGCACGTTGGGTGGTAATTCTGCAGTACCAGCATCTGATGTGTTTTGCCTCTCTCTCTGCTCCCAACATAATGCTTCCTTCCTTAGTTCATAACTCCATATTCTTCTTCCTTTGCACCACTGATTCTTTCTGACTTCTAAAAGCATCAACAACAGGGCTTGAACATGTTGCTTCATCATAAATCTGTACACACTGCTTTCATCCATATAATAAATGTGTGTACAGATTAAACAAACAGTCATCCAGGCTAAGCCAACATGCCAGGAAAGTATCAGATATGTCCCTACACCAGACCGTAGGGACGTCCATCTGCCTGGTTCAACCCTCACCTGTGCACCAGACAGCTGTTGTTCAAAACTGCTAGCCCATAGTGGTTCAGTCACTGAGCACATTAAGGCAGTCAACAAGGGCTTATTGAGCCCACTGATAGGGGTGTCGATCATAGGGAATCAGGCCATATCCATATGCCAGCATTATGTCAAATCAGGGGTCCAGAACTCCTACCAAGATAGAACAGAACATCAGCAAGAGACACTATAAACAGAAAAGTAAAGGACACCTTTCCATGCCATGAGGTGTACTTGGTGTATGTGCTATTCCCCACATTTGTATAGAACAATCAGCACATTAACATGCCAGCTGCCTCTACTTCCATGCCTTCAGGTGTACTTGGTATATGGTGCTATCCCCACATTTGTATAGAACAATCAGCACATTAACATGCCAGCTGCCTCTACTTCCATGCCTTCAGGTGTACTTGGTATATGGTGCTATTCCCCACATTTATATAGAACAATCAGCACATTAACATGCCAGCTGCCTCTATTTCCATGCCTTCAGGTGTACTTGGTATATGGTGCTATTCCCCACATTTGTATAGAACAATCAGCACATTAACATGCCAGCTGCCTCTACTTCCATGCCATGAGGTGTATTTGGTGTATGGTGCTATCCCCACATTTGTATAGAACAATCAGCACATTAACATGCCAGCTGCCTCTACTTCCATGCCTTCAGGTGTACTTGGTGTATGGTGCTATTCCCCACATTTGTATAGAACAATCAGCACATTAACATGCCAGCTGCCTCTACTTCCATGCCATGAGGTGTATTTGGTGTATGGTGCTATCCCCACATTTGTATAGAACAATCAGCACATTAACATGCCAGCTGCCTCTACTTCCATGCCATGAGGTGAACTTGGTGTATGATGCTATCCCCACATTTGTATAGAACAATCAGCACATTAACATGCCAGCTGCCTCTACTTCCATGCCATGAGGTGTATTTGGTGTATGGTGCTATCCCCACATTTGTATAGAACAATCAGCACATTAACATGCCAGCTGCCTCTACTTCCATGCCATGAGGTGAACTTGGTGTATGGTGCTATCCCCACATTTGTATAGAACAATCAGCACATTAACATGCCAGCTGCCTCTACTTCCCAGAAAATTTTTACCCATTTTAGGCTGGGTTAACTTTGGAGCCCAAAATTCCTCAGTACCCAACAGGTGAAGTGGTCAATTTTTATATTGTAAGACTAATAATATTTAAAAAAAACAAAAAAACACAGGTACAATAATTCTATGGCAAATTTGACTGTAGGGGTGTGAAGTGTCAGTCCTACATGACATTACTCATTGCACAATAACTTCTTGTAGACATCAGTCATTGCACAATAACTTCTAGTGTATATAAATCACCAAGTGCCCTGCCAGCTAGCGCAGGCGTTCATGTCTCTCTACAGATTGCAATACTTAGTGTTCTGGATCAACTCTACTGATGATATTCCTCCATACTGCTGTCTCAGTCCAACCAGCATCATTTCTGCCTCTCTTCCCCTTGATCTTTCCATTTGTCTTGATGTTCTTCAATGCCTCACTTCTCATCACATGACCACAGAAAGCCATTTGTCTCATTCTTATAGTTGTATATAATGTTCTAGTTTCATTAGCCTCTTTCAGACAATTGTTGTTAGTTACTCTGGCAGTCTAAGGAATTTATAACATTCGTCTCAGGAATCACATCTCTGTTGCTTCCAAGGTCTTTCTAATTTGTTCAATTACATTCCAAGATTCACTGAAATACAGCAAATCAGGCTCTATGTAGCACTTCAGCACTCTCCTTCTTACTGACAGTGACTTACTGCATAAGATACTACTCATTTTCTTAAATGCAGATTTTACTTGCCTTATTCTGTTCTTAATCTCTGACCTGACATGCATCTTCCATCTGATGTTATAATTGCCAAGGTATTTAAAATTATCCATTTGGCTAAGCATTTTCCTTTCTTTTTTCATTTCACATTTTAGAGTCACCTTTTTCTTTCATATTAGGGACGTTCATTTAAAACCCGTTCCAATGGCTTTATTACAAAAGCATGAAAGAAACATTAACAGGTGTGGTAGAATTAAACAAAGCATTCATTCTGAATGAATTATGCACCATGGGTTGGTCAGAAGAGGTCGCCGTTGGCATTCAAGCAAGCATCTCATTGCTTAAGTAGGCAGCAAATGCCATCCGCAAAAAAAGGATTGTGGCTGCTCACTGAACCAAGTGTTTACCGCATTCATTATGTCTGCATCTGTGTGAAATCATTGCCCCTTGAGAGCTTTTATAGAGGTCCAAACAAATGAAAATCACATGGTGACAAATCAGGACTATAACCTGGATGATGCAGAACTTCCCACTTCTTCCAAGCTAATGCTTCCTGCACAATCTCTGCAACATGCGGGCGAGCATTATCGTGCAACAAAATCACACCGCGAGAAAGCATGCCGGGTCGTTTATTCTTGATGGCTTTTTGCAGCTTGTCTAGTGTTTGCAAGTAGTGGGTAGAGTTGATGTTGACACCAGGTTCTTTAAAATCGGCCAACAATAGCCCTTCATGGTAAAAAAAATGCACTCAGCATAACCTTACCAGCGACAACCTGTAATTTGAATGTTTTGGCTTTTGGTGATCCAGCATGCTTCCATTGCATGCTCTCTCTTTTGCTGCTCGGCTCAAAGTGGTGACACCATGATTCATCGCTTGCCACTATGCGGAAGAGAAATGCGTCATCCTCCACTCTGTAACGCAGCAAGTGGTTCAAACACCATCCCATGCATTCCTCTTTTTGGTGGTCGGTCACATCAGTGGTACCCACTAAGAACACACCTTCCGATATTGCAGTTTCTTACAAACGACCTTTTGAATTGTCCCAATTGACACATCAAATTCTTTCGCTAGCGAACGTATGCTTCGACAACGGTTCATGTGTACTGCTGCATCAATTTTCGTGATGGTATTTTTCTGTTGCAACAATATGCGCTTGACCCGGCCATCGAAGATCTGTTGTGAACTGACATCCTTTCTGAAACATTCGTGCCCAGACTGTCACTGTTGTCTTTGACAGACATTGTTTACCATACGCTGCCTGCATTCTTCGATGAATGTCCACTGGTTGACATCCTTCAAATGAAAGAAACTGAATCACCACTCTTTGAGCTTCTTTGGATGGATTTTGGATCAACCCGGCCATTTTCTCAACGGTCAGAAATAGAACCTATGCATCAAGTGACGATAAGCACATGCTCTTTTATTCATTGGTCAGTACCTATCACATGACTATGACATTATCATGCTCAACGCACACAATTACGCGTGGTGCAGCACAAACGGATTTCAAATGAACGCCCCTTATATAACCATTGTTACTGTTTTCTTGATAATCAAGGAGAGTCCATTATTTGCACTCTCTATTACTACAGTGTCCAACAATTATTGTAGAATTTTTGCATTTTCCACCATCAAAACTGTCATCTTCTTGGCATAAATTGTTTATATTGTTACCTCAGATTAATATTCCTAGCTTCTCTTTGGTCTTTCTCATAAATACTTCACTGTAGAGAGAGAGAAGTGATCTGGTGACAAAACACATCCCTGTATATTCCTATATGATATATGATCACTTCAGCTGAATGTTGGTTCACTAGGATTCTTGTGTCCTGTACAGAGCTTCCAAGTCTTAACAACTCCCTGCTTCAGCCCCACTGCCTCTCATCCTGAGCAAGACCATTGTCTCATCCCTGTCTCTGAAATCAGCGGTCACAGAGTATTTAAAGATATTTATATTCTCTGCTTGGTCCATAGACAGACCTTCCTCAGCAGTCATAGAGCCAGCCAAAACATCTGTCTTTTCATTACTTTTCACCGAATTGGAAACTAGACCAGAGAAAAAATACCAACAATAGTTCTATTCCAACCATAGATTTTTATAGTCTATAGACTATAGTCCATACAACTATAGCTGCTGCCTAGTGGTGATGTTTACTCAGGCTTACATTCAAATGTTGTGTTTATATTGTAATATTTTACCTGGGACTCAGGAATGATGGTGCTCCTCTTTGGACAAGCTCCAAGCTGTGTGTGTTGCCAGGTACTCAGCACTACAGGGCGCAGCAGATAGTGATCATGATTGTTGTCCAGGTTGGAACATGTAGTCCCTGCACTCAGCTGAGCTCGGCTTTCCGTGGACATGATAACTGTATCCATGGTAATGATCTGATTCCAAGGAACAAGTACACTGGCAGTTTGTGTCACAAAAGGATCTCGTACAAATTCAAGAGTGACAGAACCACCACCATTGACAAGGATGTCAAATCTGGAAGATAGATTAACAACCAGGATTTATGCATTGTAATACAGATCCATTAACAGCCAGGATTTATGCATTGTAATAAAGATCCATGTAGATCTACATACTTGTTTTGTTACACTCAAGTAAGGCCTTCAACTGTGTTCAGTGTTCAGCATCAGAAATTGTGGAACATTATGAGAGTATGGGGTTTCCAGCGCATTTCTTCAACTTAACTGGATCATTATATCATGAACAACAAGCAGTTGTTAGAGTAGGCAGTGAAAAATAAACTGTTTGAGGTGTGAGGGAAAGTAAGACAGGACTGCATTCCCCCCAACACCTGTTCAACATCTATGCAGAAAATGTAATGAGAAATGTACAAAGATATTGAAACCAGTGACAATTTTGATCCCTTCATAATTGCTTGAAATTCAATGCTAGGAATCAAATTTGCAGTTAGTCCTTTTATTAATCAGTGCGAATGGATTTGAAGTATTAATCATTTTTTTCTGAACGTCAAAAAATACGAGGGGAAGTCAATAAATAAGTCACAAATGGCTGTAGAAAAATAACTAAATATGATAACAACTTGAAACAGTTTACATTTATACATACATTGTCCCGTTTATACTCTCGTGAGTAATGTGCCGTGCGCGAGAATTAGTAGCAGTTCTCTCCACATCGGTAACTTACGGGATATGTGAGCAGGTCGCTTAGAAAGCAATGGCAAACTACTGAGTGTAATCTTGCCAAGAAATCAATAATCAGCTGAAAGATGCTGATGTTGACAGCGATGACTTGTAAAGGATATGCGAACAAATAAAAAAATTGTCCCTTTATTTCTCAACATAATTTCCACCATCATTGATGTACTTATCCCATCGTTTTATCAGTCCTCCCAAACCGGCTGCATAGAACTGCATGCTCTGTTTTCTAAACCAAGTTTTCACTTCATATTCAACTTCGGCGTCATTCGTGAAATGTCTCCCGCCAAGGTGGGTTTTCAGTGGACCAAAAAGGTGGAAATTGCTAGGGGCTAAGTTGGGCTGTAAGGTGGATGTTCCATAACTTTCCCACCTTAGATGGTTAATTTTCAAGACGTATGTGGTCTGGCATTGTCATAAAGAAGCAACACTCCTCTAGTCAGCAGTCCTGAACGTTTTCTTAAAATTGCATCAAGACGCATCGATAGAACTTCACAGTACGATTCAGAATTCACGTTGTCACCTTTCTTCTTGAAAGTAATTAAAAGCACTCCTTGACAATCCCAGAATACTGTAAGCACAACCTTCCCTGCTGATGGCGTAACCTTGAATCTTTGGACACAAGGCGAAGAAGGATGTTTCCATTGCATTGAAGCACACTTTGATTCGGGCTGGTAGTCAGTATAAACAGGAAGCATTTCCTTATGAATGTCCTTTGCAGGCAGTCCTTTTGCCCATGAAAAATGCACAACAGCACGTTGCGCTTTGGTTGTACACTCTGTAAGTACAGTCGGCATTTTGTTTATGCACTGCATATGAGACATCTAGCGCCACCTGATGAACAGGAATATAAAGTTCGATGTTGCTGTCAACTAATGACACCTGTAGATAACACCAACTACATTTACCTGCCATCCCACAGAACTGTGTGACTTACTTATTGACTCAACCTCATAATAATAATGTCCACAGACAAAACTTGTCAACCAAAAAATCATAATCAGCAACAAAGAAAAACGTCATAAACTTTGAATATGTTGGCTTCATAATCAACAACCATGGGGACATTTCATCAGAAGGCAGACATAGATTGGCCATAGCAAATACAGACGTAAAACAGTTTAATGAGCCGACAGTACAACAACATAGCAAATCAATCATGTGCCATGCCGGAAAGCGAAGGCGGTCATGACTCGCCATTTCACTCGATCACCAAAGTCGTGGATCAGCTCAGTGTTACTGTCTCGACCATGCCATGTGGCCAAGCCATCCAGGTATTTTAACATATTTTACATAGCAAATACAGAGGTTAAACAGTTTAATGAGCCGACAGTACAACAACATAGCAAATACATAAATTATACAGTTTAATGAGCCAACAGTACAACAACATAGCAATACAGAAGTTAAACAGTTCAATGAGCCGACAGTACAAAAACACAGCTGTACAGAAGTGAAACAGTTTAATGAGCTAACAGTACAACAACATAGCAATACAGAAGTGAAACAGTTTAATGAGCCCACAGTACAACAACATAGCAATACAGAAGTGAAACAGTTTAATGAGCCGACAGTACAAAAACACAGCTGTACAGAAGTGAAACAGTTTAATGAGCCAACAGTACAACAACATAGCAATACAGAAGTGAAACAGTTTAATGAGCCAACAGTACAACAACATAGCAATACAGAAGTGAAACAGTTTAATGAGCCAACAGTACAACAACATAGCAATACAGAAGTGAAACAGTTTAATGAGCCGACAGTACAAAAACACAGCTGTACAGAAGTGAAACAGTTTAATGAGCCAACAGTACAACAACATAGCAATACAGAAGTGAAACAGTTTAATGAGCCGACAGTACAAAAACACAGCTGTACAGAAGTGAAACAATTTAATGAGCTGACAGTACAACAACATAGCAATACAGAAGTGAAACAATTTAATGAGCTGACAGTACAACAACATAGCAATACAGAAGTGAAACAGTTTAATGAGCCAACAGTACAACAACATAGCAATACAGAAGTGAAACAGTTTAATGAGCCAACAGTACAACAACATAGCAATACAGAAGTGAAACAGTTTAATGAGCCGACAGTACAAAAACACAGCTGTACAGAAGTGAAACAGTTTAATGAGCCAACAGTACAACAACATAGCAATACAGAAGTGAAACAGTTTAATGAGCCGACAGTACAAAAACACAGCTGTACAGAAGTGAAACAATTTAATGAGCTGACAGTACAACAACATAGCAATACAGAAGTTAAACAGTTTTATGAGCCGAAAGTACAACAACATAGCAATACAGAAGTTAAACAGTTTAATGAGCTGACAGTACAACAACATAGCAATACAGAAGTTAAACAGTTTAATGAGCCGACAGTACAACAACATAGCAATACAGAAGTTAAACAGTTTTATGAGCCAAAAGTACAACAACATAGCAATACAGAAGTTAAACAGTTTCATGAGCCCACAGCACAACAACAGCAGACACATTCAAGCAACATTTGTAAGAACATGTAATCTTGTCTGTGGTAACATATCAATGTGAGCCATGGGCCATTTCACAATTACTAAACTTAAATGTTGCAGAACAATTCTGAGAATACCATGGACCAAGAAGAAGAAGAAGAACAATACTGACATTCTCTACAAGATCTGAGCACTGAAGAAAACTGGATCACAAACATAATGTTTCATAAACTGGCATACTTTGGCCATATTAACTGTCACAGTGGTTAGGACACAATTAGTGATGGAAGGCATGGTTCCAGGAAGAAGGGGCAGTGGTCAACCAGTATGAAGATGGACACAAGACATTGCATAGTTCTTCTTTCCCTTTCCAAGCTTAGCACTGGCACTTCACCAGGTTGTATTCAGCACAACATATACCGATTGGCTGACATTAGTCCCAAGTTGGTAATGTTTCCTCCGTGGGTTTTAGATATGTCGTTGTCAACAGACTCCAACCGAATTCCCAGGGGAAAAAAAGTTGCTTAAAAGTCGACAGGGCCGACTTTATTGCACAGGGTTTTTATCCCATATGGCTCAGTCTCTTTCCACAGTGTGGAAAGCGTCGCACAAAGACGAACTCCATAGCTCCAGCAATGACCCACAGGAGTCTCTAAAATAATTCATTCATGAACCAAAGGACGTGGCCCAGAATTGAATTCGCCCAGAGAAAGAGTCATGCATTAAAAAAATCAAAGCACATATGTTACGGGGACAAAATAATGTCAATCGGTGGGATTCAGTACAGGTATAGCCAGTGTGTGACTTGGGCTTCAAAGGGGGAGAGAAGAATAGTGAGACTGTAGATCTGCTGTGCATGTCATAAAAGGTGACTAAAGAGGGTTGGTCTGAGTTTGGCTATTTTACACCATAGAAAGAAAAATCAGCCAACATCCAACCAGCCATGAGATGGCCACAACAAGACTTGGCATGCATAGCTGTGGGCCTTTACTCCACTAGGAGTCTCACAGGCAACAGAAGAAGAGGAGAGAGCTAGAGTATAGGTACATTAATATACTAGAACAATAAATAATCTACTTTTAACACAAGCATAGTATTATTATATCCTGGTTATTTCTGCATCTAATTTTATATTTACGTATATTCTTTTAGCACGTACGTACAGCTGATAAATTATTATGCTCATGTTTAAACACAAGTGCCTAGGTGGAGCACCATCATGTGTGCGCATGCAGGATTACAGCTATATGCACAACACAAGTAAGTATATAAAATACACATTTGCCATTTGGCAACCAAGATTGTTTTCAGTATCTCTGAATAACTGAAGATGAACGGACAATTGATTCATACAAAAATTAATATCTCTGCTAAATATAGACACCTAGACTTAAATGAGACCGTCACATTTAATGTTGTCAATTCTGTCCTGTAGGTTAAAAAAATTTTGTTTGGGGAGTGGGGGAGGGTGGGGGTAGATAACAGCAATTTCATTACAATTCCTACATGATTAACAATTGAAATAGTTAACTGCAAATGGGTAGAAGAATTTAATATTTCTATAGTTTCAATTTTTCTTTTAAAATCTATTAGATTTTCTATTTTTAGCTGTTTTGCAGCTTGCCAGATTTCAGCTTACTGAACAAATTTAAATCAGAGAAGTTATTAGAGAAAATATTAGCTGTCTTGACGAGATACATAAATCTGCAATCAAAATTTGTTTGGGCATGTTGTGAAGGAAATAAACTTGAAGACTTAATGATAACTGGCAAACTTGATGGGGGAAAAGCCGGAGGAAATAAAGAGATAAATATCTGAATGGCTTGGCCACACATGGCATAATGACAAGAACATAGGACTGACATGAGACTGGCGGTTGAGTGAGATGGCAAACCATGATCGATCATACTTATTGGCATTCGTTCATTCATTAAGTAGCATGTCCTTTGTAGAACCTCGCTCCCATAACAACCTTCTGGAAAAACTCTCAATCATAAGCAAAATGTCTCGCGTCCGATACACCCATCTGGAGATCATCGGCCACATCCTGCACCCATCTTCTCTTTGGCCTTCCTCTTTCTCTCTTCCCAGGCATACACCCCTCCATTATTGTTCTCACCAAACTTTTGTGTTTCAAGTGACAAAAATATTTCAATTTTCGTTGTTTTATCGTCTTTAATAGCCAGCCTTCTTCAACTCTTGGAGTATGGATGCATTTGTTCTTTTCTTTACCCAAGATATTCTTAGAACTCATCTATAACATTTATATTCAAAGGCTGTTATGCGCCGTTCAGCTTGTTTAGTAAGTGTCCAGGTCTCACAGGCGTATGTTGCAATGGGAAAGATGCATGCTCTTACAAATCTAATTTTTGTAGTTCTGTCTGTCCCACTCCATAATTTATTCAGTTGTTTTAGTCTTTGAAGAGCAATAGATAGTCGTTGTTTAATTTCTTTCATTGTGTCACCATTGTTGGTAATCAGTGACCCAAGATATTCAAAATTTTCCACCACCTCCAATTTTTCCTCATTAACATATATTCCTTTCTCCATAGTAGTTTTATCTGTATGCATTATCTTTGCTTTTGCTATGTTAAGATACAAGTTGTGATTTTCACTATTCAATTGGGTTGAGGCTATTAGGTTTTCTATACCATTCTATGTTGTTGATAGCAATACTGTATCATCAGCATACCGAATCTCTGGTATGTCATGACCACCGATATTTAGGGCTCCCTGTATTGGCATGGCACATGATAATGGTGATGATAGATTGTAGTGTATTTAGGAGTTAAGCAAATTTACAAAATGTATCACTCTTTTTCAAAATTGGTTGGGCAGTTATCTCTATGAAATACCTGGTGGAAGGCAAGGAGATCTTTCCTAGTATTTATCCCTAGTACATCATGCTTCTTCATAGGGAACAATATAAAAGATTAAAAGAATACATAAGGAAATATGTATCAAATGCAAATAGGCTAAAGAAATACACACAGAATGACCCAGATGTTCATATCAGAATGCATCAGAATGACAAAAACCGCTGACTTATCTATAGGTTTATAAATAATGAGCATACATTTCAACATTTTATATAAAACTTAAATAATTATTACTTGGGCATAGTAATAAAGCATAAGTAAAACAGAGGTAATGACTATAACTAAAGAAGAAAAAGCAACAAGGATTCACCTAAACGAACATCCCTTGAAACAAGTCAAGAGTTTCAAGACCTAGGAAGTATAATATCATCAAATGGCAAATCAGAAGATGAGATCGAAAATATATGCAATAAAGCAAACCAACTCATTGGACAAATGGCATCAATACTAAAGAACAAACATATATCAATAACTACTAAGAAAGCACTTTACAACACAATCTTCCTACCAACTCAATGTTACCAATGCCAAACCTGGACAATGACAGAAAAAGAGAAAAGAAAAATCACAACAACAGAAATGAGATTCCTGAGAAGAATACTCAATGTATCAAGAAGAGATAAGATCAGAAATGAAGAAATCAGGACTAAAGTGGGGGTTATAGCTGCATTAGATTTTATTAGAAGGCAGCAAGTCAAATGGTTTGGCCATGCAAGTAGGTTACCAACTAACAGTATATTACAACAAGCAATGATGTACGGACCAGAGGGAAGCAGAGGAAGAGGCCGGCCACATAAATGATGGACGCAGGCAATAACAGAGTTCATAGGAATATTGATACATGAAGCCCATAAGTGGGCACTCTCCCGCTGTTTATACTTCACCTCGATACAGCAAGATACAAGAAGAACATGATGAGATGAGATGAGATGAGAGTAATAAAGTAAAGTAAAAGACCCCTTTTCACACCATGAGGCATATGGGGTATGTGACATGGACACTTGATGGTTGATGTGGTCAATACCAAAACCATCACCTTTACTTCCCAGAAAATGTCCAGGTATTAATTTTAGGCCAGATCAGCAGGAACATATTCCCTCCTCAATAGGGATTCAAAGAAATGGCCAGCAATTCAGCAGGCAAGCATGACAGCCACTGCTTTAATACTGAACACAGCTTTTAATAATTACTTTCATATTATAGTGCTACAATGTCAATTTGCAATATCAACCACAATAATACTTATGCAGCATCTATTCATATTAAAAATATATTCTTAACTGACAAAAATCACTTACAGTCCTTCCTCTCTTGTCAGAGTGAAACCATAGAGAGGCTGTGTGACAACACCCACTCGAACACCAATAACAGCAGTTTCATCTCGCGTCTGTACTCTTCCTCGAATCACTGATACTTGACTGTTTCAAAGAAGCAATGGAATATGTTATTTAGTCTCCAATATACAGCAATGTTCAGTTATTGTTTTGCTGCTGCTAATTCAGAAACTAGAACCAATTGTTGCTAGTTTACCTGCTGATGATAACTGCTTTCTGCTTTTGATAAAGTATGATATGTCAATATTATGAAGATGCTTGCGGATCTACAAATTGATGGGAAAAACCTTAAGACTTGCAATATAATTATATTGGAAACAACAAGTTGCCATAAAGATTGATAATGAAGCCGGTCAATATCAGCCTATTAAGAGAAGTGTGCAACAGGGGTGTGTAATGTCTCCAGATCTTTTTTTCCCTATACAGTGAAAATATTTTCAGAAATTTAGAAGCTATGAGAGGAATCACCATTGGGTGGCGTAATATGAATAACATTAGATATGTGGATGATACAATATTGATTTCAGACAATGAGCAGGATCTCCAACATTTAGTAGATGCGGTTGTTGCACACAGTGAACAACTTGGGTTAAAATTATTTTATAAGAAGACAGATTATGGTAGTCACTAGGAAGAAAGAAATACCACAATGTAATATATAGGGTGTATTTTTAATGACTGTGCAGTGTTTGAAAATATTGCCGGTCCAAGTTTTGTATTCACCCTCTGTACAGTTCATGCAACATAATAGGTAAATACACAACTTGGACTGGCAATATTTTCAAACACTACACGGTCATTAAAAATACACCCTGTACAAGTAAATGGGAATATTCTTAAACAAGTGAATCAGTACAATTATCTCAAAACAGCCACAACATCTGATGGAAGATGTCTTGAAGAGATTAAACAAGAATCGCCATGGCAAAGGTGGCCTTTAGCGAGATGGAATACATACGGACCAATAAAAAGCTAACGAGAAAACGAGTGTTGAAGTGCTACATGGAATTTGCACTTTTATATGGATGTGAAGTATGGACAATGAGCAGACAAGCTGAAAAACATATGATAGATGTGGAAATGTGGTTTCTGTGGAAAATGCAAAGAATACCATGGACAGCCAGAAAAATCACTGACTAAGTCCTACAAGAAACAAATGAAAACCGTAAACAGATTAGAGCAATTAGCTGTAGGCCGTCACAATTTTTTGGACACTATGAGAAGAAATACATTAGAAAACTTGGTGACAAGTGGCAAGATTGAGGGGAAAGAACAAGGGGAAGGCAGAGAAGTAAATACCTGGATGGCTTGGCCACGTGATAAGGTCAAGACAAGAACACTGAGCTGATCCACGACTCTGGTAATCGTGTGAGATGGTGAAACATGACCGCCCACGCTTATCGGGATGGCACATGATGATGATAATAACTGCTTTAATAACTGACCATCAATGATCAGAACAAAATTAAATGAGAGTATTCTTTTTCTCTTTTGCTTCATAGTGAAAATAAAAAACAGCTCTTAAATGAATATTTGCATGATTTCTGGAATTCACAAATTAGAATGTTACTTGTCAACACATATAAATGCTTCCATTACCATGCTGGTATTATCACTACCTAAGGACATCACTTCTTTGTTTCTAATCCTCCTGACTGTCTTCTGCTGCATTATTTTTAGTGGTTACAAGAAACATGACAATTAGCCACCTGTAGGATCTCTAAATTTTAATCAATTTTAGATAAAGCCCTAAAATTATATCTGTCACACATCAATCGGTCAAGGCTGTTGTGATAATCATCCTGTATAGGACAACGTAGAGAATATTTTAAAAATATGCATTTCAGTGCCATATGACATTCATGTGTATACAAAACCAAAGCGCAAGTCATTCGTTCCTCATCAAATCAAAAGATGTAGTGTAATGAATGGTCATCGTCAATGAATGGTCAACGTCATTCATGATGGACGAACATCGTATGTGTATATACACATATATTCTTGATCTGTATAGTAGGTGAGTGCATTTGCTGATTTTATTCTTAGTATCTGATCATATTGAAGTGCCATCAACCAAATAAAAAAGTCAAGTAGAGACAAGAAATAATTAATATTTGTTCACAATGTTAACTTAGTTGAAAAATTTATTTATTTAATTTTTATTATAATATTTACTCACTGTGTGAGTGCAAGGTATAATAATAATTATAAACAAGATCAGCTTTACAAGAGAACAATAAAAAAAAGCAGAGGGTGTTGCAACATGAATTCTATGGCTGCAATGTCTTATTATGATTATAAATACATTCAGGACAAACCAGGTGGACTTTTAGTCAAACTGCTACTGGAACCATCAGCAGGGAAACTTTGCATCGTTTGAATAGGAGGCGTATGAGGTATGTGCAGTGATGAAAATAAGTATTAAATATGGATGTAATTCTTGTAAAATTAACTTTCTCTACTTCATAATTTCTCTAATATACACAACACAAATATGCAGTAAAAATGTTTGCACACATACCTTTCATTGAAGGAATTCCGTGGTGCATCCATTTGCACACTGTTTTCCTCGATTAGAAACCTCATCTTATCCAGAAACGAAGCTGTTGGAGCAGGTGCATTTTTTCTCAGAAGGATTTCCTTGGGGTCTGGTGAGGCCTGGCAGTACTGACTCTTGACACAGGTAGATGTGGTGCAACAGTCCGAGTCTAGACAGTCAACCAGGCTGTCTGATGTGTCGGGAATCAGAATAGATAGATAAGTTGTAGGGACATACAATACACACAGCTGTAGGGACTTACAATACACACAGCTGTAGTGACATACAATACACACAGCTGTAGGGACTTACAATACACACAGCTGTAGTGACATACAATACACACAGCTGTAGGAACATACAATACACACAGCTGTAGGGACTTACAATACACACAGCTGGAGTTACATACAATACACACAGCAGTAGGGACTTACAATACACACAGCTGTAGTGACATACAATACACACATCTGTAGGAACATACAATACACACAGCTGTAGGAACATACAATACACACAGCAGTAGGGACTTACAATACACACAGCTGTAGTGACATACAATACACACAGCTGTAGGAACATACAATACACACAGCTGTAGGGACTTACAATACACACAGCTGTAGTTGCATACAATACACAGCTGTAGTGACATACAATACACACAGCTGTAGTGACACATAGCTGCAGTCACATACAATACACACAGCTGCAGTCACATACAATACACACGGCTGTAGGGACTTACAATACACACAGCTGTAGTGACATACAATACACACAGCTGTAGGAACATACAATACACAGCTGTAGTGACATACAATACACACAGCTGTAGTGACACATAGCTGCAGTCACATACAATACACACAGCTGCAGTCACATACAATACACACAGCTGTAGGGACTTACAATACACACGGCTGTAGGGACTTACAATACACACAGCTGTAGTGACATACAATACACACAGCTGTAGGGACATACAATACACACAGCTGTAGGGACATACAATACACACAGCTGTAGGGACATACAATACACACAGCTGTAGGGACATACAATACACACAGCTGTAGGGACTTACAATACACACAGCAGTAGGGACATACAATACACACAGCTGTAGGGACATACAATACACACAGCTGTAGTGACATACAATACACACAGCTGTAGGGACATACAATACACACAGCTGTAGGGACTTACAATACACACAGCTGCAGTCACATACAATACACACGGCTGTAGGGACTTACAATACACACAGCTGCAGTCACATACAATGCACACGGCTGTAGGGACTTACAATACACACAGCTGTAGTGACATACAATACACACAGCTGTAGGGACTTACAATACACACAGCTGCAGTCACATACAATACACACAGCTGTAGTTGCATACAATACACACAGCTGTAGTGACATACAATACACACAGCAGTAGGGACATACAATACACACAGCAGTAGGGACATACAATACACACAGCAGTAGGGACATACAATACACACAGCTGTAGTTGCATACAATACACACAGCTGTAGTGACATACTACTAATAAATGCCAAACTGACTTTTATTAGCTAAATAAATGATTAGGAAATAACATGTGAAAAACCTCACAATAACATTCTCACAATATTTGTTTAAAACAATTCCAAGAATTTGATGTTGAAACAAGGTACAATTATCATGCAGTTAATAGCATCTGATTATGAATGATTGTGACATTACAAATTCCAAACTCAGCTAATTTAAACATACCATGATCATTATCTAAATTATCGGAACATGATGTTTCCATGGCCAGATCACACGCTTCACCCTTCCAACCGTCTCTGCAGTCACACCTCCAACCTTCTTTGAATCTTCGACAGTTTCCATGATCATTGCAATCGCCAGGGCAGCCATCTAGAGCAAGGAGAAGACAGCCCAACATGTCATACCTTATTTACTGGCATAGCAATGAAAACAAAAATATCAACCATTGGCTTGTCACACACTAACTCTTTAAAAAACCTACTTTGATGCAAAGTGAGAAAGAAATTATTCTGAATGTAAGCATAATGTAAACACAGAAGTCACAAACAATATGTTGCACGTGTGTTTGCCAGGTATAGTTTGCTGCCTCTCATCAGCTGCATACTGCAGTTATTTATCATGTAAAGTGAATAAATGAATAGTGCTTTAGCTGAAACAATTAAAACACATAGTCACAGGTATTATTCGAAAAGGAAATACAAACAGCCGGGTATGTGTAGCTCCTGCGAAAAGATGAGACATACTAAAAACGGACACAGTGTACACACCTTACAACAAACTCCATAAAGGTGAACATAAATGTCAGAGTGAATATCCCCCCAAAAAAGAGACAATCCAAAAAAGATATAATAATAAACTAATAAAATAAAAATAGGTATTTAAATGTTGTTTGTTATGTTCTAGCATACTTATTTTTATTATATTATTTTATTATTATATATTTTTTGGATTGTCTCTTTCATTCTGTGATTTATGTTGACCATTACAGAGTCTGTTGTAAGGTTTGTATTTCCTATTGTTATATCCTGCTGCAGCCATTGCTTCTCTTATTTAATACTGTTCAAATGTGGAACATCTGTTATCCCTGCGGTAATTTCACATTTAACACAAACTCTTTCTGTTTACATTTCTTGCAATTCTGGAAGCATAATGACTGAAGTATTGCATGGAATTATTTACAGCACACAACACATGTGTTAGGATCTGCTCTTCATGGAGAATAGCAAACTGAAGACATTATAGGTGATAGCTCAATGTGTGAGAAAATTAGCTCTGAGATAAATCAACACAACTTATGCAATGTGGTGCTCCATGAATACAACAAATGAAATGGGGCTGACTGTGGTAAAACTGTGAGAATGCAATGAACAACAGAAAATACAAAAAAGTATAGAAAGTCTGTTCTACATAACCATGATTACAAAGAATAATTTGTGATTGACAGTGTTTATGTAAAGGTGACCTTTCATGATTACTATTTGTTCTATTATTTACTGTATCCCTGTATACTACGCAGATACCATGAAGTGAGTCATATTTGCTGTCTTGTGATACAAATGGTGATCCGTGAAAAACATAAGTATTAATTCCTGCTGGATGTTGTCGATGTACACAATCGTTACACCTTTATTCCTTTTGTTCTGGTCATTTTATTTATGCCCCACTCACTTCTCTCCTAGAAGGCTAGATGTCTAATCCACTACCCTATTATCAGGGGAGATTATACCATCTTTATCTTTCATATGTAAAATACTACAATCCATGCTATGGATCAAACAAGGTCTGGTCTGCTTGAGCTAGAGGCAATGTTGTAATATCTGAGCTACTTTTATAACATGTGGTTCTACTTGCTATTTTTGGCAATAATGTAATCAGAATGCTTAACTATGTGCAGCTTCACTAAAAGCAAAAGTTGTGCACCCTTTCTGGACCAATTTCTTAGTTACTAATGAATGTCTCGCATGGCAGGGGAAAAACGCCCAGAGTCATGACCTGGACGGGACCGCCCCCAGAGAGTGTAAAGAGTACAATGGTTCGAAACACTTGGGGGAAGAGGGTACACTTCTGAAGATCAGAAGCCCCCTGTCGTGTTTGCTCAGCGGCGGAGTTTTTATCACTAATGTATGGCAGTCCATCAGACAATCCGGACAGACGGTGAAATGGTGGGGCCGACAGCAGACTGCGCTGACAACCATTAATGCTATATATTGTCCTTGTTGCATCACAACAGAATACAGATAGATGCCCCTTGGATCCTCCGAAAGGGAGGAGCATGAAGGATCCATTGGTGACCACACGTTGACGACCCTATCAGTCCAACCGACCATGACTTCAGCCGAGCGACCGGGCTCAACACGTGTCTGTAGTAAAAGCTTTGCCACCTACTGGGGAATGAGAATTCACACTAGACGAAAGAAGTGTGAGAGTAAGCAACAGGCGGCATGACAATGGGGAACGGGATAAGACGCAAGAGAATCTCAGCCAGGGAGAACCCCACAGCGCTGAGAATACTCAAATCGATGTCCCCTGTGATGCACCCGAGCAACCTTACGAGAATCTCAGGGTGAAGATCAAGGTCCCCAGTGCCACCAGGATGGCAGAGTGGTCACAATTAGATGAAACATTATCCCATGTTTTAGAGGAAGAACTAAAACACAAGTCCCTTATGGAGAAGTTACTAAAGTTCAGAGAAACTGTATACCTCCACTCGCTGATTCAATTTGGTAGCAGCGAGAAGAAGGAAGCAGCTATCTCGCAGAAGCTGCTGGTGGAAGTAAGAACACAGAGGAAAGCCTCTTGGAAACAGTATAGAACAGCAGCCAACCATGAGAAAGAAGGCTGCCAGGTGTGGCAACATCTGAAAGCCATGTACAATGCCATATATCGAGCTTAATGGTTCTGCAGGAACAGGTGGAAAACCCAGAAGGAATGTGAGAGATTCTTCTGGGAACCATACAAGTTTGCACAGGACTTATTTGAACAGCCGCAATCCGGCATCCTCAGGGTCAGCAAAGAGGAGCTGGAAAACTACCTCGTGACGACATACTCCGATGCCCAGCGGGACGTCCCACTCTGAGAAACTGAGTGGCTCAAATGGCCGGAGAAACCATCAGTGGAGTTCAATGCCATGTCTCCGATGTGTGAGGTGGTTGTGGCGATTAACACAGTGTACAGGAGGTGCCCGCATGTCTTTAAGAAACTACGCCGGATACAGAGATCCCCGTGGAAACAAAAGCATATCAGCATGGAGTGGAAGAAAGCCAATGGAATCTACATTCCCAAAGAGCAAAACTCAGCCAATATTGCCCAATTCAGGTCGATCTCTCTCCTGAACATCGAGGGGAAAATATTCTTCTCAGTCATGGCCAGTCGAATTACGACGTACTTGATGAGGAACAAGTATGTAGACACGGTGGTTCAAAAAGGGGGGATACCTGGCGTCCCCGGGTGTCTAGAACACTGCACCATGATCTGGGAAGCTATCCAGAGAATGATGATGAAGAAGGAGGAACTCCACGTGATATGGTTGGATCTGGCCAACACGTAGGGGTCAGTGCCCCACCAAATGTTGTGGCATGCACTTAAAGCTTATCACATGCCTGAGAACATTACAGAAATGCTTATGCAGTACTTCTCGGGCTTCTCTCTCCATTTCTCGACCAAGACATTCACGACGAGATGGATCGACCTGCAAGTGGGTATTGCCATGAGATGTACGATTTCGCCAATACTATTTGTCATGGCCATGCAGGTCATCCTGGATGCAGCATCCGGCTATGCACACGGTCCGAAACTTGGCGAGGAATGGAACATTCCACCGGTAAAGGTCTTCATGGACGATAGACAATCCTGACACAGAAGGAGAGTGATGCCCACAGCATCCTCCACAGACTGGACAATCTGATTCACTGGTGCAGGATGGGCTTCAAACCCAAGAAATTGTCTGTTGATCATAGAAGGTAGAGCGGGGGGCAGGCTGTTCATGATTGCTGGACAAGCAATCCCCACGGCGCTAGAGGAACCGGTAAAGAGTCTCTATCATGTGTATGATTCAACCCTGACGAACAGGAACGCGGTGGTATAGATGCAAGAAGTGTTGGCAAACAGTCTGCGTACCATCGATCGAAGCAGACTGATAGGCAAATTCAAAATATGGTGCCTCCAATTCATGATTATTCCGAAGCTCCCATGGCCGTTGTTAATATATGATATAGGCACGATCATGGTGAAAGCAATGGAGGGGGAAAAAAGCAGTTAAATAAAGAAGTGGCTTGGAGCACCACCTTGCTTCACGATTGTCGCACTATATTGCAAGCAGAAAAAGCTCGTCCTCCCGTTCCCGCCCCTCATGGAAAAATTCAAAGTCGGAAAAGCTAGACTCGCAATGTTGCTGCACGAGTCTCCAGATCAAACGGTCAGTGCATCAGTTCCTGCCTTGAGAACGGGTAGGAAATGGAAAGTCATCAACGTGGTAGAAGATGCCCAGGCAGTACTCCAGCTGAAGGAGGTCATGGGGCACACCCAGTCAAACAGAAGGGGGTTCGGCTACCATGACTGAGATCCAATGTGGTGTAAGACAACAACCAAGGAATGCAGAGACCTGGTGGCTCAGGAGATCCACAAGGGAGAGGATGACGAAAGAGTCCATGTGGCTGCCCAGCAGGCGCAACAGGGCCAGTGGCTTTCATGAGAAGAGACAGTGCAGAGATCTCTTACCTAAGGGACAAGGATAACAACAAGGACAACAAAATCGACCGATCGTCTTGCAGGAAAGATGCCCAGAATCATGACCCGGACGGGACCACCCCCAGAGAGTAAAGAGTGCAATGGTTCAAAACACTTGAGGAAGGGGGTACTTTTCTAACGTTCAGAAACCCCCTGCAATGTCTGCTCTGCAGCAGAGTTTTTATCACTAACTGTTTGTTTATTTTGTAAAGTAACCATTCCTGTTCTATTATAATTGTATTCACTATTAGATAAATATGGGTCTTTTGTACTGTTCTTGACAAAGGTTTTTGTAATTGAAATGTAGGATATGCTTAGGCTATTCAATTGTACCATTACCCCTACCCAGTTCAACCTCAAAGAAACATTATATTATGGTCCATCCCTGGCTCCAATTTATATTCCTGTGACTAAATCAGCCCCAAATAGCGGCTGACCACGGTTTCACCCATGCAGAATATTAATGTTTATTTGACTTTCAATAACGAAGACACAAACAATAGATTGCACGATTTATTGCCTGGCATATTTCGCTGAATCTCGTCAGGTACATACTGCAGAATTCACACAAAATAAAGTAAAATGATTAGATAAATCCTTCAAGCTGAAATATACACATGTTCACACAGTAATGTCAATTGTCTACCACGGTAATTTTAAACTGACTGCATTAAATTGAATGCATTAAAGACAAACAACTAAAACTAGGCATACCAACTTCTATTCTGAAGAGGCTATTATTACTATGTACCGCCAACATACAACTCAATTTTCTGAAATAGTCATACCGCTAAATTGACGGATTGGCCATGGGGAGTCCTCTTGGTCCTATTCTAGTGGACATCTTCATGACAAATTTAGAAGAAAAGAGATCCTCAGACATTAAAAACTTGGTATTCTACCGTCGGTATGTAGACGATATACTAATTATCACCACAGACGAGCTGCAAGCAACGTCGTTCCAGGCCACAATGAACATGTCACATAAAAACATCTCTCTATCTATGGGACAAACACAATGAAGTATTGCTGTTCCTAGATATTCTAATGAGACGTAGAGCAGACAGCACAATTCAAAGCCAATACTTAACATTTTCAGAGTTTCACACCTGTCCAATACAAATGGGGCTAAGTACGGACCCTGTTTGACCGTGCTAGGAAGATATGCACACTTATGGAGGAATTTGAAACTCTGAAGAATGCCTTAAACCTGAATGAGTACTCCACAGGATTTATAAAGCACCACTGCCAACAGCCCAAACCAAAACCAGATGAAACCAGTCCCTAAACTCAAGGTATTTATCCATCTAACTTTTCGAGGGGATGACGTAATACAACGTCTACAGGGCCAGCTCTTCACAGCAGTGGGCCGAACATTCTGTGCTGCAACTCCAGTTATTAGGTACAGAACTACACCTATTCCCACCCCAGCATTTAAAGAACCTATCGCTTTGTACGCCAAATCTAATTGTATTCACCAATTTACATGCAGGTGCGAGTCTACCTACATCGGCAGAACAGAGCGACAGTTACACAGCAGAGTTGCTGAACACATTCCAGTTAGGAATTAACTGGATTTACAAGATGCTACACACAGGCGATGTGAGCTATGTAGGCCAACACACACTGGAACATTCCCGCTTCATCGATCGTGAGGTATCTGCTGGAGAGCGGCCATGTGATTGAGAGAGACAGTGCCTTCCGTGTGTTGTTCAACACACAAAAAAGTTGCTTGTTAAAGTTTGCAGAAGCCATAATGATTAACCTACATAAGCCAGCCTTGTGCAAACAGAAATACATGTCAGTTTAAAATTACTGTGGTAGAAAATTGACATTACTGTGCGAACATGTGTATATTTCAGCTTGAAGGATTTATCTAATCATTTTACTCTATGTTGTGTGAATTCTACAGTATGTACCTGATGAGATGCAGCAAAATATGTCAAGCAATAAATCGTGCAATCTATTGTTTGTGCCTTCGTTATTCAAATTCACTATGGGAAAACATTGTTTTTAGTTTATTTTACTGTGGTCAAAAGACGGTAATTAGCCTATTTTACATATTTTTAAAAATTTTACTTTTCTTAGGTTAGTTAGTTAGTTAGTCGACAGATCATCCTCGTTGCACATTGGACCATTCAGTCCATAAGTGCTCGGATCCCCTCCTCAGCAAATCCCGCAGCGTGTAGCGGCTAACGACGCCAGTTCTGTGTTGGTTTATCAATCTTCTTTGGCTTCCTGCGTAGTGTTCTTGTTTGGCCACCCCTCTTTTAATTTGCTGCTCTCGCAGTCTGGCCATTGTTGTAGATTCACAGTCATCACTTGGTTCTTGCAAAAGTCTCACTTCTCGTAGAGCATTCAGAATGTCAGCCTGGTCCATGGCGCGTCCGCCCTCCACAGTAGCCTCACCTGCGAGCTTGTCAGCCCGCTCATTTCCTTGTACTCCAGCCTGACCTGGCATGAAGATGAAACTAATCTTTGCCAGCCGAGACCGCTCCAGAGGCAGCAACCATTCTCTTCGGATCGACCCCTCCTCTATCCTCTTGATCATGTTCATTGAGTCGCTAAGGAAACAAGCCCTAGTGAATGTCTGTGTCTCGAGCCATGTTATTGCTTTACTTACTGCCATGACTTCCATGGTCAGGCTACTTGTGGTTTCAGTGAAAGCACCAAGTCCTCCTTCACAATTCTCCCTCCGGCCCGAGCTGTGTGGTTATATAGCTCTAGTAAATTTTTACATATTCATTTTCCAATACTAGTGGAATTTGTGTGAATTTCTTAACCTCTGACTCTGTTCAGCATAAGCAATTGTGGAACATTATAAGAGATATGTGACTTCCAGCACACCTGACCCACATGGGAATATTATGAACAACAAAAAGTTTTCAAAGTAGCTTGTGAAAAATCAAAACTAGTGTAAGATGCAAAGGGGAGTAAAACAGGGCTGCACTCTCTCCACATGCCTGTTCAACACCCATGCAGAAAATGTAAGGAGAAAATTAAAAATGATGAGACAGGAGACAATCTTGATCCATTCATATTTGGTGAAAATCCAACTCCAGAACTCAGTATGTAGCCTCCTCTCAAACAGTGCTCAGAGATCAGAAGAGTTGATCTGGTCTGTCAAGAAACAGTCACCATCATCATCGTGATCTTCCACTTTCAAGCAACGTGTTGATGTTCCAGCACCCAATAGATGGCACTGGATAGTGTCATTTCATGTGATTGTTCAATGTCTTTGATGTCGTCAATCCATTTTCTTCTCAAGCACCCTCTTGCTCTCGTAAAAGACCTTCTTTGGTGTAGCGCCAGTGCTGGTAACTGCTGGTGTTTCATTTCGACAAGGTGGCCAAATCTTCTACCATTCAGTATATGTGACGCAAAGTGTTGATCCCACTGTTAGTCTGATAACATCATTTCTTACTCATCTCGGATGGTTAAATTCACAGCTCTTCTCAGACAGTTGTTGATTTTGTGAAAAGAGATGGGGAAGATCTAATTTTTTGGTCTCTTGTATGAGTTCTAGTAAAACCTCACCTATTATTGCAGAGTGAAACATGCCAACCAAAAATCAGTCAACAAAGAAGAAATTGAAAATGTCGCAAACTTAGAATATCTTGGCTTCACAATCAACAGTGGGGACTGTTCACAAGATGTCAGACACAGACTGGCAGTAGCCATGCAGAAGTTAAACAGTTTAAGAACCATCATGGCACAACACCAGAAAACAAATGAAAGTAAAATATTGAGAATATGCATCCTTCCTGTAGCAATGTAACGTTTGTGAGTCATGGAACACTTTGCAAATACTAATAAAGAAAATTGGGGCTTCTGAGCTTAAATGTTACAAAAAAAGTTCTTGGAACACTGTGGACCAAGAAGAATACAATACTGCCATTCTACAGGATCTGAACACCAAAGAAAACTGACTCATAAATAGTTCCATGTCTTTGAAACAGAAATACTTTGGTCATACTAAAGGTCACAGTGGTTTGGAAAGAAGAGTGGTGGAAGGCATGGGTCCTGGAAGGACAGGCAAGAATCAGCCGGCACGATGACGGACCAAGGACACTGGGAGAGCTGGCAAAGGACTGAGCATCTGTACAGTGGGGATATGATAAGAGCAACTTTCTGTGAGGACCTGTCACATGATGATGATGATGATGTATTCACCTGACCCGGAATCTTTGTGAGCTATAATATAGGAATATGTATTTGTTGTTTCTCTGCTGGATGTTAACAAATGTTACCTCAGTTTTGAAAAAAACAAGTTACGTCGGTGGATACATGTAGAAAGAAATCTCTGTACATAATTCAAGAGATAAGATAAAACTGAATATCTAGGAAAACTACTGTAAGAGAAACTACAAACTGAGAGAAGTGAAGCAATGTTAGATGAGGACATCACTAGAACACACACAAGAGCATACAGTGAAGGTTGTGATGACCTCACAATATAATCCAGGCCATCAGCAGCTCGTCTAGAATAATACATTTCATAATTCACATCAGAATATTAGAATTCAAAAATAAACAAACATAAATTACAGAAAAATTATTGTAAAGAACACAAATATCAGTGAGATATTTAATGTGATATTTGTGTTCCCTTTAAATGACTGTTTGTTCTAACATGTGTTAATTGTTGCTTCTATTACGTAATAGATGTTGAAGTTGTCTCAATGTATAATCACAAGAAACTTACTTATGGTACAGTGTTTGCCATTCCAGCCTTTGTCACACACACAGGAACCATTATTACAGAAACCGTGCAGGTCGCACCTGTGGTTACATTCTAGGTGGTCACAAAGAGCTCCAGCCCAACCAATGGCACAAACGCACCTCTGATTTTCACATCGTCCATGGATGCACTCCAGTCTGCAGATTTCTGTAGTTTAAGCACAATAATTATTGTTATTATAGAAGCACCTTAATGCTAACATACTGAACTAGCCTCTGGCTCTAATTATTCATTATTCTAGTCCTACATAGATATTATAACTGTGGAAATAAATCTTACAGGCAGACAGCAGTTTTTGATCGTGCCTAATATTCACATTAAACAACAATGTATTGACATATTGACATGGAGCTTTTGGTGAAAGAACACGAGGCTACTATTGCAGATGCTGGATGGAAGATAATTTTTAAGAAGTATATATATATATATATATACACACGTATTTATGAGGATATATATACAGTTAATACATAATTTTTTTTTAAATGTTGCTTATTCCTTACAGGACATTGCAGTCAACACCAGCATTTTTCAGCTGATGTTGATGGTCTAGGCAAGATTTACGTTCAGTAGTTTGCCATTGCTTTCTGAACGACCGGCTCACATACCCCTGTAAGTTAATAGCGCAGGACGAACCGCTGCAGATTCTCGCAGCTGCTGTTTTCCTCACAAGGATATACAGGATTATGAAAATGTCGTTACCACCTTGCCCAGAGAGACATGATACAGAACACGAAGACAACAATGTAAGTAAATGGTCCTTGTCTGTGCCTTGAGGCTGTATCTGGTACATAGTACTAGACCTATATTTGTATAAACCAAGTGACACTCCAAGGTTGATGTGTAGACCTATATTTGTACAGACCAAGTGACACTCCACGGTTGATGTGTCGCCCTATATTTGTATAGACCAAGTGACACTCCAAGGTTGATGTGTAGACCTATATTTGTACAGACCAAGTGACACTCCACAGTTGATGTGTCGCCCTATATTTGTATAAACCAAGTGACACTCCAAGGTTGATGTGTAGACCTATATTTGTACAGACCAAGTGACACTCCACGGTTGATGTGTAGACCTATATTTGTATAAACCAAGTGACACTCCAAGGTTGATGTGTAGACCTATATTTGTACAGACCAAGTGACACTCCACGGTTGATGTGTAGACCTATATTTGTACAGACCAAGTGACACTCCACGGTTGATACGCATCTTTGGACCCATTAGGGATACACAAAGTGGAGAGTGGAAAAGAAGAAGTAACAAAGACATTTATGATCTGTTTAAGTCCCCGCTAATCACTGGTATCATGAAGGCTAATAGACTACAATGGCTGGGGCATATAGAAAGAATGGAAGATAATAGGGAAACAAAACTCGCTTACACTCAGGAAATAAATGATCGTTGACCCCGAGGTAGACCAAGAAGGCGGTGGAGAGATAATACATGTACAGCCCTACAAGCACTTGGAATCAACGACTGGCAAGAGAAGGTCCACCAGAGAGACGAATGGAGACGGATTGTATTTGCAGCAAAGAACCTCAATGGCTCGGAACGCTAAAGAAGAAGAATACAACAGTTTATACATGCTTAGCATTAAGAATATTTAAGTCAAACATAACTGAAAAACTTAAAATCAGTTTTATGTCACAGTGCTTTACTTTATGTATTTTACATGAAAACTTTCAAGTGCTTCTGATACTTTTTTTAACCATATAAAATATTACCGCAAATTTGGAAACTACATGTTGCAAAAATAAAATTAATTTACCAGAAATGATTAAAATCAAATAAACTATAGAACATCAACACCTGATTAACTATATATCTAACCTGCCAGTCAACTGATGATTTTCTAGAAAAATCTTATAATTACAACTCGATTACTTCTGACCTAACTTAAAAAAAGAGAAGAAGAAAATACAGATGCTTATGACACTTGTCATTTCAGTTAATGCTTTACACTTATAGATGGAATCATAAACCACTTGATGTAGTAATCTGTATCCCAAACATTAACATCAGTTTAACTCTACAAACCTCCACTGTTGTGGTATTTGAACATGTCTAATAAGAATTAATTACATATAAAACATTCAAGAGAAATGAAATACCAGGAAGCAACTTTGGTAATTCATATCTTGTTAAATCATTCAACCAATGTATTCAGTCTTCAATAATGCAACAAAAAAAAATTAAGAATAAGCATGCTAAATAACTTAATTATCACACTACTACACCTGGCAACATTCAGTGACAACATATTTTAAACACACTGCAAAATATCTGATGCAAAACATCAATGAAAACAAATGAAGACCTGAAATAAAAACAATTAAAATAAATGTGCATGGAGTATAAATAAGCAATAAAGGTTGGATAAATAAAAACATTAAAATAGTTGCAAGATAAGGAATCAAGCAAGCACATATGCTATATTAGCACACAAGAATATTGCTGGAAAACAAGCATCACCAACCTTGAAGCATTCATGCAGGAACTTTGTAATTAATGTGTAAATTGTGCAGATTGTGTTGTAACAATTATTTCCAAGGTCCAGTGAATGTGGTTTTATCACAGATTATATTCAAGGTTATTACAGTGAGGTATGAAGAGATATGGATATGTTATAACATGAAACATATGGAAATCACACACAGGAAATATATTTTAGTCAGGAGAAAGCAGTCAATATTTCACTGTGAAAAGAAAGGTGAAGGTTAGAGTTAACTTTAGACCAGAATTCAATGAAAAGTATACATTCACCATAAAAATGTGTAAAATTAATGATATGAGACACAAAACAATATTGCACATTTTAATACCATGGCATGGATCAATACCAACAACAGAATTAATAAGCAGCATTGCAGATGTTGCTGTTGAGAGGTTCAACATGGCAAGTGAAGAAACAAGAATGCTTAAATGGATGAATCCCTTTCCATCCCAGTTCATCAATATTTCTGATCAACATGGACACACTAGACTTTACACTGTCTCTGTCATAATTAAAACTGTAAATTTCATTTCAAAATATCAGATATATTTGTAAGAAAAGGACAATTTTCCATCCCTTGAGATTATTCGAAATGTACTGCTAACCTCCTATTTGTATAGACCAATTTTCATCTCCTGGGAGCCCATGTTATGTTGAAAACATCCTCACCTAGAGAGGGATGTGAACACATGACCACTAGGCCAGAAGGATAGCATGCTAGTCACTGCACAACTGCAGCTCTTGATATCATTGTAGAGGCATCTAAAAATAGGCTCTTAATTTCTTTCCATTCATTTAAGCTATTTCTTTCTTTCTAAAAACTCAGCTATTGTTTCCTTGCAAAAGCATCCATTTGTAGCCTACATATTCCATCTATTGATGCTTAAATGCAGAGCCTAGATTATTTCTTCCAAGAGGTGTTATCAGACATGTGTAGCTTTCATGTAACTTAATTAAACATTTATAGCGGTCATGTGTAGTTTCTATGAATATTAAAAAGCCCATTTTATTTCTAATTCAACAACCGTACTACAATAAGAGTTTACCTATCAACCAACACAGGAGAGCAACAAGTCAAAGGCTGTGTTGACCTGGGGCCTAGGCCATTTTTTTTACAAAATCCCTGCCTTGCGGATTCAAATACATGACCACCAGACTGGCAGGCAAGTGTGCTAACCACTGTGTTACAACGGCTTCGAACAACATAAAGAGCTGTATAAATAATATCTCTCTCCTTCATGTACCAATGAATGTGCCAACAAATACTAGGCACTAAAGGTGCTTAAGTTTATAACACATGTAAGCATTCTTATATTAGATGTGATCCATTAGATGGGTTAAAGTGGAGTTAATTCTGGTCAAAACATACTGACATGTTATGTTGTATGCTGTAATAAGGTACTGAAGCATTCTCACAAAGCAATGAGCCAATGTGGCTGGGCATTAACAACTAACCACATGATATTCCTTGTTTGCTAATTCACAACCTTCACTAGACAGTCTGAGCTATTACACATAGAGTAGCATGTGATTTGGAAAGGTGTGACATCTTCCCACCAACCCGTGGAGGCTACAGAGCTGCGAGTGGGACAAGGTGTAATGCTACTGCCTTCACCTACAATGTATTTAATGACTTCCACACAGGTGTGAAAACATGTGCAGTGGCAATAGACTTAAAAGGACACACATAACTGGGTGTCTTTTAATGAGCTCTTGCACATGTTCACCTCAAGTGCACCCTCTCTTCATGTGATGGATATTTGCTGCCATTTCAGCAGCAGCTGATGCTAAGGTGTGGTAGCAGACCATCAAGTCAGTGGCATTGTATCCAGGTGTGTGACATACTTTTGCCCTATCACAAACTTTATTCAATATCTACACACAGAGACAATTATTGAACAACTTGATAGGGAAAGTATAGTAATTCCCTGCATTTATTCTAGTGCATAAACATGGGAAAGTCAGATGAGATTGTCGGCACAAAACAGAAGGAACTTAACCACATCACAGCCCGGTGTATTTTCTCTAAAGCACCGGCCAATTCTATAATAGAAGCAATGAGATTGTTCTTTCTGAAAAGCCACATTATTAAAGCTGGCATAAATATTGTGTGTATATTGGATATATTGGGATGAGGTTGTCTTAACACAGTCGTAATACATGGAAGTTGAACTTGTCAACCTGTGCTTCGAAGAACATGTTGAGCAAATCACAATTAAAATATCCATATGTCTGGTAGCAATGAGAGTCATGGTGTCTGCAAACATTGTGCAACATCTGCTTGTCCTTCTGTACCAGACACAGGCCCTTTCAACCACTGACAACATCCTGGCCATTTTCACAAGTCAGGTGCAAACTGAAAGACTGGAGAGTGATAGTCACAGGGGAACTAGAAACACCCTGAGTGGCCATGAGATTTCTCTTTGATTTCTCAACCATGACACATACAACCAGGATGCATAGGACATAAGCTTATCTCAAAATTAGTGTTAAAAAGGAGCAACCATTGCATGAAGTAATCAATACAGAAAAAATTTTTTTTATTATAAAAGGGAAAATCATGGGTATTGCAGGATTAGACTGTCCAACTGGTGTGTGAGTTGTGATTATTCAACAAGAGGTGCAGCAATATGAATCCTATGTCAGTGGATACAGAGGTCAAGGAGCTCATTTTATGATAATTGTGTCAAGGGAACACTGATCTACACAGATGGGTCCATTGTTTGGCATGAAAGGTGTCTATGGACCTTCATATCAAACTCAAGTGGCAGATTCCAGCAGAATCATTATGATCACAAGCAGCATGGTAATGAGTTTTGGCAGTAAGAAAGGTACTGTTCTTACTTGAGTCACTAAACTACACCCACATGATACTACATGATTCCTTGAATATAATCTTGACAACTATGGTCAATCCAGTAAGCAGGCAATGGGATGATTCAGCAGAGTACGTTTATCTCCTGCCAGTGAATGCAGGTGTTGTGGGTAGTGAAAGAGCAGATAGGCTGACAGGTTCTGCCAATGTATTAGAGAATCAACAAATGGATGAGCTAACATTATGAGTGGCCTTGAGTTTGGCTAACATAAGGACCTTAAACCAAATAAATCAACATTGGCAGTTAGAAATCAAGAGTTTGTATTGAAGAATCACAGTGGGTAAAAAATATTAAAAAAAACAGAACACAAAATGTGTGAGTAAGCTTTTCAACATCAAACTATCATGGTTAGCTGCTGTATGATTATTACACAGGAGACTGAAGCACCTACAGACATATTTGGATTGCAATGATCATAACCAAACTGAACTGAATCTAAGTCTGAACTAAAGAGTTAATGCCAACTAACAGTGGTCTCTTATTGTATTTTATTTTAGAAAATGAGTTTTGTAGTTCATAGTACAATATCTCTCTTGTGCCACTGTCCAAACCTGATGTGATGCAGCTTGGTGAAGGAGTTATTTAACAAATATTGCCTAGCTTTGCAAATCTCGGGAAGCCAACCACATAAAATTACATATCATTTAATGAATCTAATGTCAATTATTTGGGGCAATAGGAAAAGGGAAACGAACTCATGCTATGAATGAAGTGGAATACATCTCCTATCCTAGGTTATTAAGTGGCTTTTCTATGACATCAAACAGCCTACAGTGTCTACAGTTGTCAGACTGATAAACTGATGGGTAAGCAGTTCACACATTGGCAGAACTAAAAGGGGGCACATTAACAATGTCTTGAGTAGGCCATCAAAATGCAAATGGCAGAGACAAACAATGTGTTAAAGTTTATGTCTTCATTTATTTTGATAAAGGTTAGTTAGAATACTATTAACCTACAAAAACTATGCTTAAAATTGAAAATATGCTTTTAAAAGATAAAAGAAACATTCTTTTAAAAGACAAAAGTCACCTAACCTTTTTAAAAAATGTTGGCAATCACTGTTAAATAATCTACCTTTAAGATTTATATTTAAGGAATGAATTAGTTGTGTAAACTGTTTTGGAAGTTTACCTGTCTCACAGCTGAACCCAGAAAAATGGCGCTTGCATTCACATCGTCCTGTCTCCACATCATAGAGTCCGTTTCCTGAGCAGTTTTTGGAGCAGAGTTGGGTCACATTGATCTTATCTTCTGAGTTACAGTCTCGGCCCTTAAACCCTCTAAAGCAGCGGCAGGTGCCAAGAACACACGCGCCATTGCCTGAACAATTGGGCATCATACAGTCCACTAGAGTAGACAATAGCAAACAGGTTCATGGCAGGGATACCCAGAACTGACAAATAATGAGGGGAACATTGCTACACCATAATACAACTGCAGTATAAGAACTCAATGAAAAACCATCAAAGGTGGTGAAAAACAAAGATGAGAATTCTGACTCAACAACAATGGTCAGATTGATAATGTTGTTCTATAAATTCAATGACATATGTGAGTGTGCAAAACATGATTTTGTATGCATAGTCCACATTCTATAATGACTGCAGCAACTGGTAGTCAACATGCAGAGTTTGTTTGGCAACAGACTTGAGGAAAAATAAAATATTTTTTTGTTCATGTTTGGAACAACATGTCTGGTGTTGATTGAACTAGGTTCCATCTGTTTAGTCCATGAAAATGTGACAACACCAACTAAAATGTCAAGACATGTGGACAGAGCATGTATTTGATCTTATGATCAGATTAAATTGATTGAGATGGTCTAGTTCACTCAATACTGGCAGAACTTATTGGAACAGGGAACAGCAAGTAGATAAATACCTGGATGTCTTGGTCACAAGAACACAGACATGATCCAAGACTCTTGGTGATCCTGTGAGAGGGCATACCATGACCACCCATGCTTATAAGCATGGCACATGATAATGATGATGATGATGATGATAACTCAATACTTTATTATATTTTTAAAAAAAAATGATATCTATATGTGCAGATTTATAAAAAATAATTGCAAATTTTGTCTTTCATGGGGATGAGAAAAGCGGAGAGTGGCTATGGCTGGATAAAACAAATGACTATGGCATACTTAATTTATATGATGATTCCTATGTTGAGAAGAATAACACAGACAACTTTAGAATACTTTCTCATTAATGACATACTTCCTAATAAACAAATAATATGGCAGCATTGGCTCTCACTGGCTTCCTCACTGGCAGCAACAAATAAACTCATCATAACATTCATCATATGGGGTTGTTTGAAATGACCTTTACTGACTGAATGAAAAGGCTAACCTATAACAAAATATCATAAACAATGATCATGGCCATGCAAGATGTTCAAATGAGAATAAAAGCAGGTAGTTTAGAAAACTTATATAGAAAAAAGCCCATAACTTGATGGAAGATAGTGGGTATGCATGATATTTTAATAAGACTAAGGGCAGGTGACTAAGAAAACCCACAGAGAAATATGCAGCCATGTTGACATTATGCTCAGTGTGCTTGCCTACCAAGACAGTGGTCCAGCAGTAACAGGATGAGCATCTCTGACTTGTAAGGCCCCAGAGTCCACCTAGCTTCATAAAATTGGTAATGATTGGGAAGGAAAAGTGATCAGGAATGGAACTGATTACCTCACCTCATTATGCTTCAGCCTCGATTTGGTGAACACTTAACACCCAAACAGCAATATCTGCTATTGGATTACCTCTACCTTTTATATGGAAACAATTTTTAAAATTCACAGATCCAGTACATGAACTCCATGAGAACCACACCTAAATGTTTACTTCTGCCTGGGAATTTACTAGCAACAGCATTATTGATTTGTTCTGGGCATAGAAAACGTAACTTTCTTTGTGACAGACAAGGTACAAATTAGTAGATTAATCAACATACACTGGAAGCTGTGAGTTCTGCAAAATAAGACAACTTGAAAATATTGTATGCTGCCATATAAACTGCTTAAAACTCATATAATTTAAATATAAATCACAGACAACAAAACCTGAATACAATCAGTAAACAAGCCTTAAAAATGCAAAACAATATCTTCTAGAAAAATCATCTCACTGTCAATAAACAAGTTTAAAAATGGAAAGAAAGCAGACAACAAAGAATGCTTTCAGGAGAAGAAATGGCATTACAGATTTTCCACATTTACATTATGAGAAAAACTGGTAACAAGAGTTGAATTGAAGATAATGACATTATGAAATGTCAAAAAATTTATAAAAATGATATAGCAATGTCTATCAAGAGGTCACACACAATCAGATGCTTTCACATAACTGAGCATTTGTGTTTATATGTGTCTGTCAGCCCAAGTGTACATGTGTATCAGACAGGAACATCTCATGTCTCCAACAATATTCCTCACAGGGTGGGCTATTCATAAGCAACAGAAGAAAGTAGATTATGTACACAATGAACTTCTAATAAACAGGATTGATTTTTCAGCTGACATATGCATGAAGAAGTTTAGATAGTGATATGAACATTTGAAACTCCTTTAACAGTCAACGCTTGCCATACAACTATTCCAGCATGGATCATGAACAGGATAATGTGTTTGCAGTTTTCATTAGCCATGCACAATTTGTCTTGTAGGATTGCTCTTGTGGGCCAGAATTCCATTCTGTCTTGTAAGATGTGCTCTAGATGTTGCTTTTGTTGCTTCATAGCTGCGAATGGCAGAGTCTCTGAGACCATATTGTGAAGATGTGCTGATTGTATAGTTTCCTGAATTTAAAATCCCAGTCTGTTAGTTTTTAGCTAGCTTGTTGATGCTATCATGCTCTAGTTTGTTTACTTTAGTTTCTTTTCTCCTATTCATTTTCATAGCTGTGTCTTTCCTTTTAATGCTCTGGCATGGATGGGGCTGCCTACAGATTTTACCTTTTCTTGTATGGTTATGCTTCTCACAGAACCTATGGTTACTTTTAGTTACATATGTCTGACTTTGTCTAATTTTCCCACGTATGTCTTTGCTGCTGTTGATCATGAACTTCAGGTGTATTCCATAACAGACCTAACTCCTCCAGGGTAGACCTGCTTTAATATTTTGGCATTTCTTTCCAATATAAACATGGACGACAAGACTGTGTTGGTGATAAATAACACAGAGACAGGCTCAAAATAGATTAATGATGAATGATCAAGCAATAAGCTAAATGTCAATCTTCACATGGCTAGATACACAAACATCATGGTAAATATAAGCCAAAATATATACAGATTCCCCCCCCCCCCCCCACACACACACACACACCCACACATGAATGTGTGCAGGCACACACACACACACAGCAGAGTCCCACTTTTGACACTTTACTTTATGGTTCTTTACTCAGACGTCAACAAATATGTACAGTTTTAACGTGCTTTTGTCAGTCAGCACAAACACAGGGCATAGTGTGATTAATGTAATGGTTTAGCACCAAGCGATCCCCATAATAAGAACATAGGATAATTATCTACAAGGTCAAGTGGCCAAGTGGGTGATACTGACCACATTATTCATGTAGTGAAGATGGGTCCAGAAAATATGGCTCTATTGCCATAAACCTACCATGTCCAGGATGGAGATGGAAACAGGATTTTTCATCCTTTACTTATAGGAAACTAATATGTACATTCATAATTGTGGTAAAAGTAAAGAATAAATCAACTGAACAAGAATACCTCATTCTTGATAACAAAATAAGAAAGAATACTTAAATAGTAATTACAGTAACATTTCTGAAAGAATGAAATTGCTTCACAACCCCTGAGTTTTGAATGTTTGTACTAAATGGTACATACAGCATTGTTTGCTCTCTGCTAAAATATTCTGCACTGGAAGGAACCTTCTATAAATCAGTGGTTTCAAAACAAACACAAAATATTGTAATGGCTACTTTGACCAAAGAATCTTCAACATGGAACATGATATTGATTGTGACCTTAGGCGGCTCATATGATTTTTTTTATCTAACCACTTGTTTCAAGCCTGCATATTTAAAATTGTTTGCATATCCTTTACAGGACATTGCTGTCAACATCAGCATCTTTCAGCTGATTGTTGATTTCTTGGCAAGATTACACTCAGTAGTTTAAGCCTACATATAGCATGACCATAATTATAGTAACTGTTTAGAGTTGTGGTGGACAGTGAACATATTATTCATGAAAGGCAAAGATCAATTATGTTGTCAGAAGAAAGGAAATAGCACGTGGTTAATAAGTATGTTGTCGAAATAGATGGCGGTGAGGGAGGAATAGATGAAAAAACAAACAAACAGTGCAACTCATAGAAACTGTCCTTAGGGTCGTTGTGGAGTGGAGGGGTAATGTAGCTGCTGATTCACCCGTTTTTTAACAGTGCCTATGCTGTTCAAATTTCCTTACCATCCATAACAATAGCTACCACTTCCACATATTCAAAGGTAAAGGATCTCTTTTCACTCCTTGAGGTGTCATTGGTATTTGGTGCTAGCCACATATTTTCAGACCAATCAGCACTCAGTGGGTGATTTGGTCATATCATGCCAGCTACTTTTATTTCCCAGAAAATTATCCTGACACTTATTTTAGACTGGACGACCTGGAGCCTAGGCCAATTTTTTAAAATAATCCCTTCCTCAAAGAGGATTAAAACATATCACCAGTGGGCTTATAGGCAAGCATGTTAGCCACTGTGCCCCTCTCTTCCACATACAATGTGCCTCTCTCTTGCACATACAGTGTGCCTCTCTCTTGCACATACAATGTGCTTCTCCCTTTTTGCACATATAGGTCTCCTGAATCTTCTCCTGCCTGACTGGATCTATACTAGTCAACTGGTTACATCACATCAGCCTTCATTTGGGTCTATGTCAGGACATCTACATATTTCTGTCCTAATTTTCTTATTTATTGGTCACTGTGTTCCACCCAAACAAACAAACAAACAAAAACACCTTTTGGCATGCATTTCTAACAATTTATCTCAAGAATTTGTCAATGTATATTTCTTCGACCTGAGACAGGGTTCTCTGTGGCAATGAAACATGTGAGGAAAAATATATATATATCAATGTTAGGTGGAGTGGAGAATCCACGACACAAGAAACCATGAAGCACCCAGTTAGCTTCCCTTGTAAACATTTAAGTTACTCCTTGGAGACATGGAGAGGTCAAGAAGAGTGGCACACACATATGTTCAACACATAATTACTAACTATAATACTGATGAGATCTTTACAAGTGCATGAAGGAAACACCTGGAACCATGATTGAATTATTGTAAAAAATGCTGCCAGAAAAGTAAGTGTGTTTACATGTGTCTGGACAAGGGAGATAAGCATACATGCAAACATATGTGTGACATCATAAGCAAAAACAACATGTCTGACGCTGTCAAGGTAATTTTCTGGTGAGAGACATGATAGCATGTTCACATTCATGACACACGCTGCTTTCATGATTTCACTGTAACAATTAACAATCAGGCATGTGCAACCTTTCTCTTTGACTATATGAGTTAATGTTTGCTTGCTGGCATAGTTGTCATGTGTTCAAATTCCCTTGAAGTGTGGACTTAACAAAAAAAAAAATTTATCTGGGCTCCTAGGTTAACCTAGCTCAGAGTAGGTACTATAATTTGTTCCAGGAAGTAAAGGCAACCGATTAAGAAATATTCGAATTATATTTCTTCCAATAGTTTCCAATATTCTCCCAAATTGCTGTAGAGTCCTGGCTATTTAAAAGCACATCATTGGGCGCTTACTTTAGAGTTATAGCTATTTAATAGCACATCATTGGGCGTCTACTTTAGAGTTATAGCTATTTAATTGCACATTGGTAGGCTCCTACTTTAGAGTTCTGGCTATTTAGTGCCTACTTTAGAGTTCTGGCTATTAAATAGCACATCATTGGGCACCTACTTTAGAGTTATAGCTATTTAATTGCACATTGGTAGGCACTTACTTTAGAGTTCTGGCTATTTAATAGCACATTGTTGGGTGCCTACTTTAGAGTTCTGGCTATTTAATAGCACATCATTGGGCACCTTCTTTCGTTATCTTGCTAATGAGGGAATGACTGGCCACCTAAACCTGCGTGCACTCAGACCTACAGAATGTGGTGGCCCTAGCACATCACAGACCCATAAAATGTTCCCGCTTGGGGACTTGTTAGTAGCACATTGCTGCTGCCAGAAAATGTAGGCATGGTGGTCTCCTCAGTTTGATTTCAAACATGATTCACTTCATAATTTGTTGTCTCAGTTTTTGTGTAAGACTGTTATATTCATACTGAGCCTAAGCCTATAAGAAGAATCATCATCATCAAGTGACTTGCCAACTGAGTGGACAATCATGCTTCTCCAGATCTTGCAATCTCCAACAGCATGTATCAATTCCTGTGCTGGCATCTTTCCAGAATGTTTTATCCCTGCCTTTCTCTAGCTCATTGCACAAATCTTTCAATTTTCACGACATGTGCAATCCTGGTATGTTTTCTATAGATTTCATTACACCCTAAACACCCTAATGAAAACAAATAAGAGAATCAGAGAACACTACACATCCTTCTCTGACACTGTTCTTTACGCAGGAAAATATACTTACTTAAATTGTTGATTTTTATAGCTGATGATTGCTGTCAACATATGTTCTTTATTATTCACAGATCTTTGCTATCAGTGTTTAATTGTTCCAATGTTTGATTAATCATCATGTGCCATGCCGGTAAGCGTGGGTGGTCATGCTTCCCCATCTTTCTTGATCACCAGAGTCGTGGATCAGCTCTGTGTTATTGTCCTGACCATGGCATATGGCCAAGCCCTCCAAATATTTACTTCTCTGCTTTCCCTTGTTCTTTTCCCCTCTATACTGCTAGTTGTCACCATTTTCTCAAGTTTATTTTTTCTCATGTGCCCAAATAAATTTGACTGTCTACATCTAATTTCTCTAATCAGTTTGCTATTTTCATTTGTCTCTTGTAAGAGTTCCTCATTGGTTTTCCTGTCTGTCCATGGTATTCTTTGCATTTTCCTCAGAAACCCCATTTACACAGCCATTAGATGTTTTTCAGCCTGTCTACTCATCGTCCATGTTTCACATCATCACAAAAGTATAGATTCTATGTAGAAATTTAACTTTTTCTCATTGCAATTGACATATTTTTTATTAGTCAGTATATTTTCCATTTTGCAAAAAGCTACCTTTGCCATAGCAATTCTTGTTCTAATCTCTTGAAGGCATCTCCCATCAGATATTATGACTCTTCTGAGATAGTTGTACTGATTCACTTAAGAATATACCGTGGTATTTCTTCTTAGTGACAACAACAATCTGTTTCTTCTTACAATTTAATTCTAACCTTAGTTGTTCACTGTGTATCTATTAATGTTGCAGATCTTGTTCATTGTCTGCAATCAATACTGTATCATCCACATATCTAATCATATTAATGTTATGTGCCCCAATAGTTAATCCTCTCACATCTTCGAAATTTTGAAAAATATTTTCACTGTATAGGGAAAAAAAATCTGGAGACATTACATATCCATGTCATACATCTCTTTTAAAAGGCTGATGATGTTGGCCTACTTCACTATCAATCTTTATGGCAGCTTTTTGTTTCCAATATATGTTGTCTACAAGTCCGAGGTCTTTCCCATCAATTTGTAAATCTGAAGCATCTTCATCATGTTGACATGTCGTACTTTATTGAAAGCCTTTGTGTGGTTAATTAAGCAAAGGTGTAGATCTTTGTTTGCCTCTAACAAAAGCTTGATTAATGTTCTCAACAAGTAAACAGCAATAACTATAACCTGACCTTCAACGAAGCACATTGTTCTTCCCCTTCAGTTTGTACTTTCTTCCTTACTCTTTGCATGATAACTCTTAACAAAATCTTTGTGATGTGGCTGATTTGTTAATTGTTCGATTTTGATCTCTTTCTAAGGTTCCTGATTTCTTTGGGATTGCAATACATATACGAGGGGAAGTCAATAAGTAAGTCACAAATCGCTGTAGAAAAATAACTAAATATGATAACAACTTGAAACCAGTTTATTTTTATACATACATTGTGCCTTTATTTCTCAACATAATCTCCACCAACACTGATGCACTTATCCCATCATTTTATCAGTCCTTCCAAACTAGCTGCATAGAACTGTGTGCTCCATTTTCTAAACTACGTTTTCACTTCACACTCAACTTCAGCGTCGTTCGCGAAATGTCTCCTGCCAAGGTGGGTTTTCAGTGGACCATCGCTAGGGGCTAAGTTGGGGTGGTAGAGGTGGGTGTTCCAGAATTTCCCACCTTAGTTGGTTAATTTTCCGTATGTGGTCTGGCATTGTCTGGGTACCCACCTTGAGCACACTTTCTTAAATTTCAATCGATCATGCATTATGTTGTATGCTGAACCATGTGAGCACCATATTGCAGATGCTACAGAGTCTATCGTTACTAGCCTGTCACCTCTAATCATCTCCTCCACCCGCTGCACGGATGCTTCTGTTGCAATCTCAACAGTACGACCAGATCGGATTTCATCAACAATTTTAGAGCGTCCTTGAGAAAATTTTTTACCCAGCTATGCACCGCTTTACGGGACAAACATTTGTCAGCATAAACAAGAAGCATTTCTTTATGAATGTCCTTTGCAGGCAGTCCTTTTGCCTACAAAAAACACACAACAGCACATTGCTCTTTGCTTGTACACTCCGTAAGTACAGTCGCCATTTTGTCTATGCGCTGCACATGAGACACCTAGTGCCACCTGACGAACGGGAATATAAAGTCGATGTTGCTGTCACCTAATGACGCCTGTAGAAAACACCAACTACATTTACCTGCCATCCCACAGACCTTTGTGACTTACTTAATGACTCACTCTCGTATATTTACATAATTCAGACTGTATCGCTCCAGTATCATATATTTTAGTTTGGTTATCGCCTTATATTTGATGCTGTAAAACGCTTTTGTGTAGTCTATGAAACATAAGTTTCATGATACATTTCTAGTTTAATCTTGATTTTACTTTTCTCATAATTACTCTCAGTAAAAGCTTAGTCACATGACTATTGTTTTATTATTTGTGTTTTGATTAAAAATACTGCAATATATATATTGTGGCCTTATCGAACATCATATAGTGCTGAACTTGTTTTGATAAAAATGTGCGAAGAATTTAGGCCTAACTAGTGTATGTGTGTTCAACACTAACTACTGTATGGAAAGCTGCTGAAGGAAATACAAATGAGAAGGTCAAGATACTTTGGTCGATTTAAAAGATTTAACAATACGCTGAAAACCATAAATGGAGGGAAACTGGGGACACAAGAGCTAGAGGGCTTCAATGGTATAAATAGGCAGACAACATCAACATATGGTCAGCAGACAATATCAACATATGGTCAGCTAATGGCCTAGCAGAAGGTTCAATAAAGGTTCAGGACAGAAAAACTGCTGGAGATGGATATGACCACAATCAATGTTGCTGAATTGTCACTGGATTGTAGGAGTGTATGGTGATTACATGTTTCAGATACCATTGTCTTATCCATCTTTGTAAAACGAGGTCTACAGTATATTATTGAGTTGCTAATGATGAACTAATTAACTTTTGCATGTATATAATGACTGCACTGTTATACATACATCACTAAGTGAACAAATTATGTTGCTGCTGGTCGCAGACATGACTGAGTTATGACATCAGTCTGAAATCCTGGCTATGTATATGCACAGCCAACAACCAATTGAATCGATTAGCAAAATGTCATGTTACAAATACTGATGTCTGAGCACCTAGAGGTTTCTGTGGAGTGCACTCATGTTAATTCTCGTAACATATAACACATGCACATTTTAATGTGAGAAGCCCGGCTTATGTCACAGTATGTCAGATTATCAACTTTCAGTGACACCATATCATCAATGGTTGGTGGCCCTCTACCATATCCTCCGATCACTGTAGATGTTGACTGTTGTGATCAGCGTGTTCAGAAACTGTTTGAAGAAATAGCCGCTTCTCTCTAAGTATCCACACAAAATTCTCTCAATCTCAAAGTAAAACCTGCTCGCAGACATTTCAGATTTCAGAAAAAAGCATCCTGTGGTTCAAGATTTTAATAACTTGATTACTGATTAGTAGACTGAATGGAACCATGGGTTGGATTCCAGGGTTGTTGCACATGCCTGTTGTATGATTAAATTCTTAGATTCCTTGTTTAAAACATATTCTTTCAGCCGTTAATTAGCATTTTCAGTTTCTATCAAATGTAGTGAAGCTGTTAGTAAATGTGTTTCGGCCTCTCATTCATTTTCGCAGCTACCATTAAGTAAACTCTACCTTGTAATGAACACAGTAATTTTGATTAATGAGAAAATTAACTTGACAAGTGACAGCAATAAATAATTGCAAATTGTGTAATAACATATAAAATGTGCAATATATAACCATAAATTATATGTTTTGCTGACAGAAAATAATAAAAGTACAACAAATGAGCTGGAATACATGATCATGGGCTTTTGCTAGCACTAGGTGTCCACAAAATTTCACATCCAAGAAACCAAAACTCTGGTCCATCTCTTCATAGACTCTACTGCTGTCTGATCATTTCCACAATTACAAGCCTAATTTTATTGATAAGATTTTCAATATTGAAATAATTAGCCTAAAGAAATATAAGCATCTAATCCTGGGATTTGATCACTGAAGTCATGTCTTGTGATGTTAATACACTTGTATTACTAAAATTATAAGCTGCACAGCTTCCACACAAATACTTCCACAAATCTGGAGGCAATGACATTTTTGTGACAGCTTCAGAGATGAAACACATAAAGATATGAATATAATTGTGTGTGATGCTTGATTTGTGGATACCAAGTGCTGAAGATGTACTCAAAAGCTTGAAGAGAACGGACATGTAAAAGAAAAACAAAAGACAACCAGTGGGTTACAATATGAACACATACCTATGCCACAGTCAGGTCCCTGGAAACCTTGAAAGCATACACACTGTCCATTGATACAATGTCCATTGCCATTACAGCTTGGCACAGCACACTCTGACTCTCTGAGGTCACACTCCACACCCTTCCAGCCCTGGTTGCATTGACACTGACCTCTGAGATACACACCATTTCCACTGCACAAGAGTGGGCAGACACCTGTAGGTGGCCAAGCAAGTGACTTTTGTGAATTCTTTGTTATATGTACACACATTTCAACTACAGTGTGCTAGACATGACCCTTCTCAAACAACAGTAAAGGCAGATACCAAGAAGATAGTATACCTGTAGCCTGTGAAAACCAATAGATAAAGTTATTATGAATGATTTTCTGTAAAACAGTTTCCACTGTTTATTGAAGTCTAAGTGTAATGTTTCCATTGTGGTTATTGAAGCTCAGTGTAATGTTTCTATTGTGGTTATTGAAGTTCAGTGTAATGTTTCTATTGGTGTTTCATAATGTGGCACATGTGCTGACAGGACATTCCATTAGCAATGAAGATGTACTTCTGTACTTCCTTGTGTGTCATGATACTTCTTATTCCCAGTGCTATTTTAGTAGTGAGTAACATAAAATAAGAGGTATTTGTTCTGCACAAGAACTGCTATAAACTGCATCTCTCTCTCTCTCTCTCTCTCTCTCTCCTCCCCCCCCCCCCCCCCAAAAAAAAAAAAAATACAGCCCTGTGACCAGAATGAAGTCAGTCATCTTCTCAAGGTCAATGTCTGATCACATACAATCCCAAACAACAGTGCATTGGTGTCTCTTTAATTAGATAATACATGGTATAAAAACCATCATTACTGATTATTTTATGTGTAACAGTAAGATTGAAGCTGTGCATATTTACACCACACTATTCCACGTGACCTATACGTCAGGTATAAAACAAATAATAAAACAATAGTCATGTGACTAAGCTTTTACTGAAAGTAATTATGAGAAAAGTAAAATCAAGATTAGACTAGAAATGTATCAACATTGTGGAAAAACAATAAATCCTCACCCAACTTGCTTTTCCTTTTCACTCTGCACTGTTTCTGTACTGTTATATTAGTACTATTATTACAGTCCTATGTATGTGCATATAATTATTCATCCATCTCAAATGCACAATGACCAGCCAACACTATTACAAACTCACGCATTTTGGATACATCAACCAGAATACTCCTTCTTAGGTGTAAACTTGGCCCATCATTGAATCTTAATTTTCCTGTATTTTCTGCCCTCCTTCGCACCTCATTTTCCTGATGTGTTCACAGACTCATTCATACTCCCCCCCCCCCCCCATCATTCAATTCGATTTCACCATTACCCCTGCCCCGTTCAACCTCAAGGAGAAGTTATAGTAGGGTCCATCACCGGCTCAGAATGATATTCCTGTGACTAGACAGCCACTAAAGCAGCTGAATATGGTTCTACCCTCACAGTCCTATCAATCTGAAGGTGATTTGTCCATGTGGGGTAATGGACGAGTACCAAAAAAAAAAGTGTGTCATTGCTTTCTGAACGACCGCTCCCATACCAATAAGTTAAAACCAGCGAGACATGGTCTGCTGTCAAATCGGTCACCGCTGTGTTTCGAACACGGGTAAGCGGCATTACGAATCGCGTCCGCAACGCCATGTTATTCTCATTCTGCTTATCATACCTTAATGAAATTACATGTAATCTCCATTGTGTGTGTGTGTGTGTGTGTGCGCGCGTGTGCGTGTGTGCTGTGTTTTCTTGTTGTTTATTGAATAAAGGTTTCTTGTAGCAACGTCCTCTGTTTTTCTGTAAATGCAATTTGTAAAGTTGCTCGCTAGAGCTATAGAGTTCGGCTGCAGAAAGAGACCGAGCCATATAGGATAAAACCCGGTGCAATGAAGTCGACCCTGTCAACTTTTAAGCGACTTTTAATATATGACAGGCAAATGGTGCGCCAGGCCAAGACATTACGTAAGGGTCAAAGCCAACAAGCAGCATCCCTTGTATGCAGCTGTAGATTATACCAAGAGACAAAGGTCAGAGAGAGGCAAGTCTTGGAAGGCACAAGCTGAAGACACAGTCAGGTGTGTCAAACAGACAGGATGATGCACAGAGAAGAATGGTATGGCACCGCTAACAAGGAAACATTGCAAAGGGGACTCAGAATGGGCGGTGGTTGTTAAAAAGTGTCCATGCAACATCTGATACTCAAACTCAGCAATGTACATATAAACACCAGTGGATCTGTAGTCAGAGGTCAACAGAGTGGTTGGGATTTATTGCAAAAACAAATGGACACTTTAAAATGGGAACTTTGATAGATAAGCTGCTGCTGCCCCTCTAGGCAGAAAGCTACTTTATGATATAAGTTATGTGATGATGTGATATCAGTTATGTGATATAAGCAATGTGATTTAAGTGATGTGGTGATGTTACAAAGGTGATGTGATATAAGCGATGTGGTGATGATATAAGTGATGTCCTGATGTGATATAAGTGATGTGGTGAAGGTTCTCTTGGATTAGGTTCTCTTGGATTAGGTGAATATTAGCTCAACAGATAGGGTATCCACATTTGGAAAGACTTGCCCAGAAGGAAGTGAGTGTGGATGATATTCAAAGCATAGAGCAACAGCCAGGTGAACTTTTAAACAAAATTGCTACTCAGACAATCGGCATGGGAACACTTCTGTGGCTTTTGAAGAGTGGGAATGTGCTGAGTGTAGTGATGTTGTGGGAATGTGCCGAGTGCAGTGATATTATGGGAATGTGCTGAGTGCAGTGATGTTGTGGGAATGTGCCGAGTGCAGTGATATTGTGGGAATGTACTGAGTGCAGTGAAGTTGATTCTGACATTTATTATTAAGCTTTCAAATCAAACTGTGTAGGTTTTCCTCCTCTGGTGAGAATGTTATCATGCAGACATGCTGAGCTATTTGCTCACTTAACTTATAGCTTTTTCGACACAATAATTTATATCTCTGAAATTTTACTTTACTCACTTATACTCCATATCCATTGTTTGAGCAACACTTTGCCTGGTTGGATTTAGCACCATGAACCACATATTTGTTTGTCCATGTACAGAAAGTTAACAGCAAATTTAATGTTATGCTACTGTCACGAGCTCGCCATGAGTTAACCAGATAATGATAATACCGACGTTTGCTTGGCGTATATTTTCTAGGCCACAACAGTCGTACTAACAGAGTAAACACAGCTGCACGGGTTACATCGGGGCAGCACATATACACATTTGGTGGTGAGTGAGAATGAATGGATACACCGCGTTGGCAGTTTATAAACATTTAGAATCACATAGCCTTGCCCGGCTCAGTACATGGAACAGCCCTGTCTGTCAGTTATAGTTCCGGACATCAGGCGAAATGGCTGCTGGGATTGTCACCACTGAACAGAAGATTGACAGTTTATCAACAGGTCGGAAGTGCCCGACTAGGGAGAAAACAGTGCATCTGTCAAGTCTTAGTTCCGGAACATCAAGAAGATTGATGGCTGGTTACTGGCAACTGTGTTGGGAGTATACAGGAACTCGCTGGCTTGTTTTGGGAATCAAAACCTGTGATGACAAATCTAACATGGAGGGAGCCAGAGGGGGGATGGATCCCTGACAGGGGATGATCTGCCAATGTGCCACCTGTGTGGGGGCATAAAGGATAACGTCACGTGGCCAACTTTGGTAGTTTGCCATATAAACCCGAGTTGGGACCAACTAGGGGAACTTGAAAATGTGGATTTAGGCAGACATGCTTGTCACTGCAGCAGTTAGAACATCTAACGTGTGAAGGAGATATTTGATTTAGTTTACACGAGCCTGTATGGCTACCATTAGATGTAATTTAGTGTAAACTGCAGTGCTGTAAGGTATAACCTATTATAATATATTCATTCTAATTAATATAGACTGTGGCCTTGTTAAACTATAGGGTGATGATTAGCACTGTTAGTGGAAACTAGTTAGAGTAGAATAGTGATATTAGCTCTGCTAGTTAAGAATAGAGTACTGATGGATAATTGGGAGACGGGGAACTTGCCCGCTGGGGTTTTGCACTCTGTATGGGTCTTTCTTTGTCATAGCCTGATTCGGCTCTAGGTGGGTAGCTAATCTGCTCTATGACTAAGTCTAGTTAGCTAAAGATCTTTAAGCAAGGCAATAGGCTTACACTCAGCCGAAAGGATCAGTGACTAGTACTATCACCAGATGTGTTGTTTCTATCCTAGGTTCCCTACCAGATCCAAGGAAACTCAACAAGTTTTGGGAAAGAATCAAATCCCATTCGGAAGAACACCAGTTCAACAATCAATAAAGTTGCATACAGAACGTAACTAAAGCTAGAAGGAAGTTGATTCACCAAAGAGAGTGATGCTTACTGATGCACCACACAGCATCAGACAGTAGTAACGAACTGAAAACATTAAGTCTAATAATTACATAGTGTGATATAATCTCGTGTAATAGAACACAAGACTTGATACGTGAGGCTAGATAGACACGAGTGAGGATCAATCACATTAACAATTAACATTAATGACTGTGTACACACTACAAAGGACGTGTGCAGTTTTTTTTTAAGGAACGATAGGAACGGACATTGTGTAGGGTGCAACCGGTCCATGATTAACTGTTAATACTACCGGTGTCTATTTCGGATGATCATGAAATTGGATTACCAGAGGTCTACAGAGGCAAAGCAGTATCCGGCAAGATGGTTTCGGCACGGGGTGAGATGTACATGTTCTGACGTAACGTGCTGTGGTCTATCCTTGCTGGGATCAGCTGACTGGGTTGTGGTCTGAGAGTCCGATTCTACACACTTTATAGAACACGTCACACATTTTCTTCGCATACACGTCTCATACACGTTACACTTTTCTTTTAATAAATTAATCTTTATTAATTTCTAGAAGCAAGAGTTGTTGAGTATGTTGCGTTGGGAAGTATGAGAGGGGGCATAGTACGACAGTGAGAGAGTGATAGGAAAAGGTGTCCATAGGCTGATGGAGTGTGTTGGACGGAAGCTGGTGGATTCTCCAGAATATTGAGAGGAAAAAAAATATTATAATGTGAGTGTCGACTCTCTTCACTCCAGGGACGACACTGTAAAGGAGGACACGACAGCTACACTTATCCTTATTTCATAACTGTGTTTGTTTGAGTATACACAGAGTAAATTTATTAAAAGCCGTTACCATCAGCGCTTGGTACCGGCCTCGTTAGGGCACTTACACTTTAACAAATGTGTGTGTGTGTGAGAGAGAGAAAGAGAGAGAGTGAGATAGAGATTGAGAGAGAGGGGAGGGAGAGAGAGGGGGAGGAGAGGGAGAGAGAGGGGGAGGAAAGGGAGAGAGAGGGGGGAGGGGAGAGAGAGGGAGGGTGTGTGTGTGTGTGTGTGTGTGTGTTTGCGCGATCCTACCTACCTACCAGCGAAATCCGTTTTATTTAAAAGAAACTAAAATGGATTACTATTAATAATAATAATAATAATAATAATAATAATAATAGAAGCCTCTAGTGTTTGTCAAGATCGTTCAATTATACCAACACCACCCAACCCTTTTTCTTTGCATGTATACTATACTGTAAAAATACTTGTTATGGCTACCATCAGTTGCGATTCTACATAACGCCACAATAAAAAAGGAAACACTGACTGTGGCTGGGAAGGTCAGGTGATTGGAATACGCGTCGCCAGGGAGAGAGGCAAACATTTATTTAGATACACGCGAGGCGCGAATGTAGACTGGAAGCGATATATCTGATCTTTTGCCGGGGCGGGGGGAATCCCGAAGGATATTAGACGAAGAACAGGAAATGAAGTGTGTTCCCGCGAGATAGCAGAATGTTGTTGTTTTTCTGCTTTCGGGTCCTTGTTGAAAACGTTTGAGAAAAAGCAGACTTCGCAAAAATGGTCTGTGCCAACATCTGGTTTTTGTTTCTGATGACATTCCCTATTCCTTCCATCTATTTCCTTTAAGTAAGGTACTTTCCTTCCTGCTCTCTTCTTAATTCTGACCACAGATGCTCCCGTGTTGAGCGTATTTTCTATCGAAGCCAAAGTGTGCAGCCTTGAGACGAATCACAAATTAACCACCACTTGTTATGAGCCTTTTACCCCTAAATATCAACATTTGTTTTGATCCATATACCCATAAATGTTGCAGCTTCTATGATAAATACAAGTATCACAAGGAATTCTTACAAATCAAATATGGCAATTACTCTATTTACAAAGACCCTAATCTTTCAAACTGCGAATATTACAGTTCAATTGCCAGGCAGCGGCATCTGGTCTATGCATATGAGAACATTTCTTAAACACAGCCAATCCAATTTGTTGAAGCCTCAAGAGACGTCCTGTCTCATCTCTGCAGGCACGGCAAATGAAATTCTCCAAAAGTCCTGTTCGCTCGCCCAGGTTTTGATAAAGTGTCGCATGTGTTGAATATGACAGCCTTGTGAATTTCTGGACTGGAGAGTTGGCGACTAAAGAGTTCTCAGTCTGTGAGCGGACAGAAGAAATCTTCCAGTACATCCCATGAGACTACAGAAGTTCAGCTGAAAGAAAGACATGAGATACCCAGGGGCACGCGCTCCTTGTGACAACGCAATCGAATCACCGCTAAAAAGAGATCGCAGGAAACGCATAATAGTAAATATTAGCGGTAATGATAAGCGTGGGCGGTCTTGACTCGCCATTTCACTCGATCACCAGTGTCGTGGATCAGCTCAGTGTTCCTGTCTCGTCCATGCCATGTGGCCAAGCCATCCAGGTATTTTCCTCTCGGTCTTCCTCTTGGTCTGTTCCCCTCGATCTTGCCAGTTGTCACTAAGTTCTCCAATCCATTTCTTCTCATTGATGACATTGCCAATGTGAATTTTGGAGGCATTAACGGAAGAGAAAGTAGAAATGTGTTCTCGCATTTGAAGGAAGCCTTGAGCAAGCTAATAGTAGGCGTTGGGTGTTCTTTTCTGCACAACTGCATCCAACACGGCGCAGATTTAATGCAGATTGACGTTGAATCTATTGTCTTGAAGATATTCAATTACTTTTCTATATACACTGTCAGAACAGAAACTTTAAAGGAATTTTTGTGACTATGCCAACATTAACTATCAGCAACTACTCTATCACTCTAAAACTAGATGGCTCAGTTTGTTTCCAGCTGTTTACTGCTTTGAAAGAATATTTTCTTTCTTTAAACCAACCACTTGCTATGATAAAAAATTTATTGGCAGCTATTATAATAAAATTGTACTGATTGTGGGTTTAATCTGGAACGATTTAAATGAAACATTCAATATGTCCTCCTTTGTGTCTTATTATGTCCTCCTTTTTGTCTTTTTATGTCCTCCTTTTGGTACCCACGTATCTGGCAACCCTACATTAATGTAATTTTAGTTTATACAGTCAGATATGACTGAGCTACCGTATGACAGTAGACGGTACTACCTGCTTCTGTTAGCGCCGAATGTTGGGCGGCGCTTACCAAACCCGACACCCCACACTGTGCCAACGGCTTCGGGCGGAAGAGCGCAATTGGGAGTGTACAAGCCGTATCCTGATGTGAGAAAATGCAACCTAAAGACTAAATGCCATGGCAGGGGAGACAAGGCTCTAAGCCTTGGTTGATAACTGGTCAATGATCGAAGCTCCGACAGGCGGACAGTTAAAGCATTACATTGCTGATCCGGTGGCTTCTGCAGCCTGTCTTGTTCCAGACGTCTTGGTGTCAACTTTCCTCTGGAGTACACTAGGCAGCCGAGAGAGGGATCATGCTGCATAGGGCAACACATGGTCTGTAAATTCTGCTCAGGCTTTGTGTTATGGAGAGATAACTCCATCTACAAACTATCGTCTGTCAAGATGGCAAGGTGTCAGTCAAGTTTGTACAGTAAACCTGCAACGAACGCAATAAATCTGACTACAATGTCTATTTCTTCACTTGTGACTTCCATCCATTAAGCCATCTGTCCGATCAGTCAGTACTGACTTTAGTCATTGTAGAGATCGGCACTGGTTAATATCATCTTAGAGATTGTTGCCATTTGAGAGAACCGTACTGATTGTTGCTATTTCACAGAACCGTACTGATTGTTGCCATTTTACAGAACCATACTGATTGTTGTCAGTTGCCATTTTACAGAGCCGTACTGATTGTTGTCATTTGAGAGAACCGTACTGATTGTTGCCATTTTACAGAACCATACTGATTGTTGCTATTTCACAGAACCGTACTGATTGTTGCTATTTCACAGAACCGTACTGATTGTTGCCATTTTTACAGAACCGTACTGATTGTTGCCATTTTACAGAACCGTACTGATTGTTGCCATATTACAGAACCGTACTGATTGTTGCCATATTAGAGAACCGTACTGATTGTTGCCATATTAGAGAACCGTACTGATTGTTGCCTTATTACAGAACCGTACTGATTGTTGCCTTATTACAGAACCGTACTGATTGTTGCCATATTACAGAACCGTACTGATTGTTGCCATATTAGAATATGGTTCATACTGATTGTTGCCATATTAGAGAACCGTACTGATTGTTGCCATTTTTACAGAACCGTACTGATTGTTGCCATATTACAGAACCGTACTGATTGTTGCCTTATTACAGAACCGTACTGATTGTTGCCATATTAGAGAACCATACTGATTGTTGCCATTTTTACAGAACCGTACTGATTGTTGCTATATTACAGAACCGTACTGATTGTTGCCATATTAGAGAACCGTACTGATTGTTGCCATTTTTACAGAACCGTACTGATTGTTGCCATATTACAGAACCGTACTGATTGTTGCCTTATTACAGAACCGTACTGATTGTTGCCATATTAGAGAACCATGCTGATTGTTGCCATATTAGAGAACCATGCTGATTGTTGCCATATTAGAGAACCGTACTGATTGTTGCCTTATTACAGAACCGTACTGATTGTTGCCATATTAGAGAACCATACTGATTGTTGCCTTATTACAGAACCGTACTGATTGTTGCCATATTAGAGAACAGTACTGATTGTTGCCATATTAGAGAACCGTACTGATTGTTGCCATATTAGAGAACCGTACTGATTGTTGCCATATTAGAGAACCATAGTGATTGTTGCCATATTAGAGAACCATGCTGATTGTTGCCATATTAGAGAACCGTACTGATTGTTGCCATTTGAGAGTACCGTACTGATTGTTTGCCAATTTAGTGAGCTGTACTGATAGTTGCCATTTAGAAAAATAATATAGTGATTGTTGCATTTTTGAGAACTGCACTTATTGTTGCCATTTAGAGGTATATAGTGATTGTTGCATTTTAGAGAACTGTATTTATTGTTGCCATTTAGAGGAATTTAGTGATTGTTGCATTTTAGAGAACTGCACTTATTGTTGTCATTTAGTGAAATATAATGATTGTTGCATTTTAGAGAACTGTACTTAATGTTGTCATTTAGTGAAATATAATGATTGTCGCATTTTAGAGAACTGTACTTATTGTTGCCATTTAGAGAAATATAGTGATTGTTGCATTTTAGAGAACTGTACATATTGTTGCCATTTATAGAACCGTACTAACTGTCAACATTTATAGAACTGTGCTGCTTGTTAGTATTTAGAGAACTGTACAGAATGTTGTCATCTTGGAGAAATGTACTTAAACTGACATCCTCGTAGCTTATGGCCGTCGTCCTGTCGTGCGTACGTCTTTGTCATCTGCACTGCGAGCGCTATCAAGACAAGTCACCTGAAAAAGTCAAGAAGCCTGATACGGGGGAAAATGGCAGGTTGCAAGAACACCAAGAAACAAGCGGTATCCAAGATGTGCAGCGTGGTAGCCAACAAGAAGGCAAACGTGGAGAGCATGCTGCTAGCTGCATCAAAGAACCTGAAACTAAAGCTATTACTGAAACTACCACGAGGGAGAAGATCGACAGCCCACCACAGACAAGAGCCAAACCTACTGAGAAGCACAGGGATGAGAAAAACACCAGAGTCGGAAATACTGACTCACCGACAAGCAAGTGGGTTGTCAAGCGTATACAAGTGTAGCTATCAGACGAAGAAATTCTGAAGCAGCTACGAGAAGAGAATCATCACACCCTATTCATGAAGGCGGAGCGGCTCCTCACCTACTCCAAGATACCTACAACCTTGGCGGTGGTGACGACAGAGGGCACCGGGATGCCGACCACAGTATCAATCAACAAGAGAATGCAGCAGCCAGAGAGATTCATCCCAAGGATCACCCAATGTTCCAGATCTCAGAGGGCCGGCTCCAGCAGAGCAGCATGCCGCAGCAGGACGGAAATCTGCCGGTATTTCGCCGATCACCACGCCTTCAAGGAGTGTCCGCTGGCCAAACTGGACACGGACTTTCGAGCATCCAACAACAAACGAAAGTGCGCCAACTGCCTGGGCAAGAACGGAGCAAGATACTTGGGCTGTCCGTACCTGCAACGACACAGAGACGCCCTAAAGATCGCAATTACCACAAAGACACCATTCAAGGAAGCAATGCGGAGGGGCAAGCCTGCCACGGGTATATCACAAGCTGAAAGAGAACACCTGCACAAACAGATAGACGAGTTGAAGAAACAAGTAAAGACACTGCTGACGCCGACTCCGACCAGCGACAACGAAAAACTACTGGCGGAAATAAGGGAGATCCAACAGAACATCAAACAAGAGGTGAAACAGATGGTACTGATAAAGAAGGAGAAGGAAGAAATCCTACAAACCATAAAATCAGAGCAAGTACTACAAAAAGCTGAAATGGAGCTTTTCCAAAACAAACCAACAGAAGCCATACAAGAAACCACAGAGAAACCGCAAGAGGAAAACCAAGAGACCGAGCCTGAACCGCAAGCTACAGCCAGCAGCCCAACCGCAACGCCCGAGGCCGACAAGGGGAAACCAATATCTCGCCAGACATCCGAAGAAAACCGAGATGAGCACCCTGACGTCGGCACGGAGAAACCCAGGGGCCTACCTTGGAGGAGTGCCTAGAATCGATAAAATTGGAGGAACGCAGGCACCAGGAATTCAAAAGGCTCTGGGATGAAAGAGAAAAGAAGAAGCCCAAGAAACTCAGGAGACCGGTAGTATACCCAGATAGGTATGCTGACTTCGAGGATGGACCCGACTACACGTACTATATAGAAGACGGAGAGATGATCCCGTGGATGACCGCAGAGGAAAAAATCGAATGGCAACAGAAGCTCAAACTCGAAGAAGAAACAGACGCAAGGAGGAAAGTGGAAACGTAGAAAAGCTCCTACAGAAAATACGCAAAAAGGAGCAAAAAACCCAAGTAAAATGTCCATTTAAGGACTGCAACCAGTCAAGCCAAACGAGCCAGGAGCCTTCACTAACAAAAGAAACCGCCAGAGACGGGAACAAAGGACAGCCGCCGACCATCCCTCAAGCTGACGTCACAGACACAAACGCTTACATAACCAGTCCGAGAAAGGACTCACTCGTAAGAGAGCACAAGACAAGAATTCGGGTGAATAAACCCACAAAAGCCACGGACCTCAACAATAACCACAGCTGAAGAGGCAGGTTGAACGAGGCCGAATTTGGAATTTTTGTTTTGAAAATTGGAATTGGAATTGGAATTGGATAGCTTATGGCTCTGCGTCAACCATCCATTGTCCAGCTTTTGCCAACTTTGTCTGCTCTCCATTCTTTTACATTCAATATCATCGTTATCCTCTCTCTCTCTCTCTCTCTCTCTCTCTCTCTCTCTCTCTCTCTCTCTCTCTCTCTCTCTCTCTCTCTCTCTCTCTCTCTGTGACAGACCCACTCACCTCTTCAAACATATGTCTCGAATTTTCTGCTGCATCTATATTTTGTTTCGCTGTGTGCCTCAATTAGACTGTAGATACGTTAATACTACTAGTCCTGTCATAAAATGTGCAAATACCCCCATATTTGACTTATCCAATAGCGATGTCTTTTCTGTATGCTTTGGTCTACTGGCATTTATCTTCCTGTGAATTCTACAGCGTGATAATATTATCAAAGCATCTGAATCCTTTTATTCCGATCAAGTTCCGATTACTACAAATTGTAATGCCTTGCTTATTGTGTTGAACTATTTGTCGCCACTCCTTCCAGCTCAACTGACTTTTTATTTATTTCGTCCGTTTGTATACAACGTAACATGTAGTTAACCCATAGCTTTCCTATCACATCTGTATTCTAATAACATGTATTTTTGTACGAAGGTGCAAGGTTTTGACTAGATGCTGATAAATGACATCTGAATCAACTGGTGCGATCGTTCCTGGCTGTACTGGGACCAACCATGTCACATTATTTGAGATCTTCAACAACTAAATGTATGAATCTTCGCCCGTCCTAATTTCGGTAACGAAAGAGCGGGGCAAGTAATAAGCAAACATAGATCATCTATGTATTAGTCACAAGTTATTGATTTTTATTTCATGTGATGAGTGTTTTATTGCTCGGAACCCAGTTTTTAGTGCTGAGTTGACATACCATCATTGAGCGGGGCAGCCAGCAGTGGTGGGCTTGGTCTACACGTATTGGTGGCCAGGAGACAAAGACACTGAAAGACATGAACATTTAAAACATATTGTCTCACGTTTAAAGGGGCCTACTTGCCACCAGGCCAGCTGACGCCCTGCCCAGTCCGCCACTGATAGACAGTCTATAGCAGTGTTTCCCAACCTTTTTTGTGCTATGCCCCACCTAAGCCTTTCTAAAATTCTGATCCCCCCCCCGTAGGGCTCACAGTTCCAAGAGGGGCCCGAGGCCCCCCCCCCCCCCCCCCTTCCACCCCAACGTCCCTGTGTGTCAGTTGTGTTGGGTGAATTTTTTTTTAAATTTCGTTTGGTGGTTACCCCAGACAAGCTGGTTCCCCCGCCTCCCCCTTTTTTGTGTGGACCCTTAGTCTCACTGTGAGCTATTGCCCACAGTGGTCCACCAGGCCCACATCTAAGGTGAAGATATGTGATGGGATTTTATTTGATCATCCCGGCCCCCGACCAGACCAGGTGCACTACTTGGGGGAGAGCAGCAAATGCACCCGATCCTAGCCAAAGGACCGATAGGTTTTAAGAAGAAATCACTAGGAAATTATTAGCAAACACAGTAAGTAAATTTTCAAAACATATAATGGAGAACTGAAATTCAAGTACAAAATAATTTTAATGAAAGATTTTTCTATATTATTTTAATTATTAGTAATTATTTAAATTTAGTGAGATCCTTGCGCTTGATGCTTGCTGCAAAGAGATTTTATGTCAGGTTCCAATTTAGTTAACTTCAGTCTCAAGTCTCCCTGTTTTGTTATATCCAGCCGATTTCTTCCATTTTCGAATTGCCCCCCTTAACAATCGAATTGCCCCCCCCCCCCTGTGGGGCGTGGGCCCCACGTTGGGAAACACTGGTCTATAGAAACAGCAGGAGGAACAGAGCGTGCAGTAGCTGACATTTAAAACAGCTAACATGACAGTTTTACATAAGACTTTAGGAGTGGAGAAAGAATCTAAGCTACCAGCTTATGACCGTTTGAATGTCCGCTGCAAACAATATAAAATATGTATTGTGCTTTTGCTTTCTTTCCCATTATTATCGTTCCTACTTTCATGCTTTTCCACATTCACTATTTCATCCACATATTTTCAGAAATATAACCGCTATAACTGTACTTGTATTTCAGAAATATAACCGCTATAACTGTACTTGTATTTCAGAAATATAACCGCAATAACTGTACTTGTATTTCAGAAATATAACCGCATATAACTGTACTTGTATTTCAGAAATATAACCGCTATAACTGTACTTGTATTTCAGAAATATAACCGCAATAACTGTACTTATATTTCAGAAATATAACCGCTATAACTGTACTTGTATTTCAGAAATATAACCGCTATAACTGTACTTGTATTTCAGAAATATAACCGCAATAACTGTACTTGTATTTCAGAAATATAACCGCAATAACTGTACTTGTATTTCAGAAATATAACCGCTATAACTGTACTTGTATTTAAGAAATATACCCGCTATAACTGTACTTGTATATGTCACTGCTTTCCCTTCTTTTGAAACTAAGAATTTTCAATCAATATTTATTTCACACAGTTGCTTGGAAGCAGACTATGTTACTATGTTAATGTAGAGTTGTGTACTCAGTTACTATAGTACATGTGAGTTGTGTACTCAGTTACTATAGTACATGTGAGTTGTGTACTCAGTTACTATAGTACATGTGAGTTGTGTACTCAGTTACTACAGTACATGTGAGTTGTGTACTTAGTTATTATGGTATATGTAGAGTTGTATACTCAGCTACTATAGAACATGTGAGTTGTGTACTCAGCTACCATAGTACATGTGAGTTGTGTACTCAGTTACTACAGTATATGTGAGTTGTGTACTCAGTTACTACAGTACATGTGAGTTGTGTACTCAGTTACTATAGTGTATGTAGAGTTGTGTACTCAGTTACTATAGTGTATGTAGAGTTGTGTACTCAGTTACTACAGTACATGTGAGTTGTGTACTCAGTTACTACAGTGTATGTAGAGTTGTGTACTTAGTTACTGTGGTATCTGTAGAGTTGTGTACTCAGTTACTATGGTGTATGTAGAGTTTTGTACTCAGTTACTATAGTGTATGTAGAGTTGTGTACTCAGTTACTATAGTGTATGTAGAGTTGTGTACTCAGTTACTATAGTGTATGTAGAGTTGTGTACTCAGTTACTATAGTGTATGTAGAGTTGTGTACTCAGTTACTATAGTGTATGTAGAGTTGTGTACTCAGTTACTACAGTGTATGTAGAGTTGTGTACTTAGTTACTGTGGTATCTATAGAGTTGTGTACTCAGTTACTACAGTACATGTGAGTTGTGTACTCAGTTACTATAGTGTATGTAGAGTTGTGTACTCAGTTACTATAGTGTATGTAGAGTTGTGTACTCAGTTACTATAGTGTATGCAGAGTTGTGTACTCAGTTACTATAGTGTATGTAGAGTTGTGTACTCAGTTACTATAGTGTATGTAGAGTTGTGTACTCAGTTACTACAGTGTATGTAGAGTTGTGTACTTAGTTACTGTGGTATCTGTAGAGTTGTGTACTCAGTTACTATAGTACATGTGAGTTGTGTACTCAATTACTATAGTAGAAGTAGAGGGGCTGAGTGGTCTCAGGGTATGGTTTCCGCCTCGAGTGCTGGAGGTCCCGGGTTCAAACCCCGGTGAGGGCAGGGATTTTTTCACGTGGACTTCTAGAAACAAAAATTGCCTCTGGTCTCTGGGTAGTGAGATCGGACGCCCGTGTGTATTGTTGCGCACGTAAAAAATCCCTTGGCAGTTGGAAATCGAAAAGAGTAGCCTAACAGCGCTGCCCGGGCAAAATTTTGAGTTAAAAATCTACCCAAAATATTTCAGGATCCTCGCCGGTGCTACGGAGTTCGTGCACTGAGCTGAAATTCTCTGGACTCAGGCTTTAGTTAGGAGTAGAACGGAGCACTTACGGGGTTACACCCGTGTGCCGTGAAGTTGATTCTTCGACTAAACTTAATTAAGTACACGTGAGTTGTGTACTCGGTTGCTATGGTACATGTGATCTGTGTGTACTCAGTTACTACGGTACTTGTTAGTTGTGTACTCAGTTACTACGGTACACGTATTGTAATCTGGTCGTAGTTTACTACAGCTCGACTGGTTACATTCCAACTCTTGCGCTCTTGTCATCTATGAGATCTGGACAAGGGGCATACACGCCCCGATACACACTCGACGGTAGCAGGTGTAGTTTCTGAGGGAAATGCACAATAGAATGAGTGAGCACGGATGAGATAACCGCACACTGATTAGAGAAATTAGATGCAGACATGCACGCTTTTTATTAGCAAGCCAAACGTTAACACTTAGTCACAACTGGAAATCTTGATGAGGAAGTGGCAAATGATAGATACAAAGGAAATGGCAAATGAGAGATAAAGAGTAAAATACATGGGAGGACTGGCGAAAGGAAATAACAGAGAGAAGAACACAGACTCGGGTAGAGACTATGATCGTGTCAGAGGGACAGCGATTATCGGTGCGGACTCTGTCAATGTCAAGCTTTGTCCGATGTGTTCTCTAATTCTGTACGTGTGGTCACAGCATGCTAAATAAATCTGGCTTACTCAATAGGCACTTCCACAATAAATGAAAATGTAGCCTTTTAAAAAGTAATGCACTCATGATGTCTATAGTTGTTGTTCTCTCACTTGGATATCTACTCGCAAGCCGCCTGAGACAGAATGACTGGATCTTGCCTGTTAATAACAAGTTGACTTCAGTATTGAACACACACCTCTCCGCAAACCGTCTGCTCACCTAGCTGATAACATAAACACCAGTACATACAGCCGTGTGGCTTCTGAACTCTCCACCTTTTGTGGACAGCTGGAGAAGGTCCATCTGCCGCGGCAGGCTGCACGTGGTAACACCAATTAGCGCAGCTTGCACCTAGTCTATTCTTAGAACTGTGCTCACCTGGTCTTCAAGAAGATGTTCCCGCTGAGACTACAGTGTTATTTCATGGCGAATGTCCAACAGTACATCTGGCTTGAACCCTGGCCAAAACGGCAAGCAGCAACCATCCAATGGTAGGGTGCATACATCAAATTTATATACCCACCCCACTGCTGTATGCTTTAAGTACAGGGCTCGTTTCCACGCGTAGAGGCCTACTGGATTTATTGTGCTAGCCCCGGTACCACACTGTTATTGACAAATGGACACTGCATGGGTGATATGATCAATATCACGCCGGTTGTTTACCTCCCAAAACAATTTCCGATACCCATTTTAGGCTGGGTCGATCTGGGCGCCCCATCAAATGTGTTAAATGGTGGTGGGATTCGAATACACGACCACCGAGCTGGCATACAGCGGACTAGCCACTGCGCTACAGATTGGATTCGATTATACCATGACCCCTACCTCAAAGAGAAGTTATATTAGGGTCCATCCCTGGCTCAGATTAATAATCCCGTGACTGAGTCAGCCACAAATAACGGCTGACCACGGTTTTACCCACACAGGATATTAATTTGAAGATGATTGTCGTCCAAAGAGGGTAATGCTACCGAAGTTCCTCTTTATATTTTTATAGCAGGTTTAATCAACACAACAGGTCACGAAGGAAAGGTCAGGGTTCGCGGTTTACTTCCTGGTGTCAAAGGTTAGGCCGACCAATATAGCCCACGGGAGGTGGGAATGTTCTGGAAACCATGACTACCAGTGCTAGGGGAATGATAACAGATGGTTTATGAACATTAAAATCTAAACATAGCAAATTAAATTGCCTTCTAATGTACAGGAATTATAATTCAAACAGTAATGGTTCATATCCGGGTAGCTCTCATTTTACCAATAAATATTGAGACTAAATTCCCACATATCGATTTAACGATACATTCAATCCATGTACGCAGACACACACGCGTTCACACACACATAAACACACCGCACATTAGCAGTCTCTGAAGTTGGTGAACTAAATAAAGGACCTTATTCAGAACCTAGCATTGCGCAGCAGGGTGTCATGGCTGCTTAATGACGTCAATATACGCACTCTGCTTTGCAGTAATGGACCATTTTACAAGTCTTGAGTATATAGTGTGGCCCCCAGATCTTATACATCACGTTGTACTCCATGGGTACAAGTAAGAAACCATTTTACACGTCTTGAGTATATGGTGTGACTCCCAGATATAATAAGAATATATCGCTTTGTACTCGATGGGTACAAGTATTAGACAATTTTACACCCCTGCAGGTTATTGGGTAATATGGTTCTTGCCTCACATTGACCAATCCATTCAAATATGTGTGATGTCAAAATCATGCCTATGCCGGCCGACTTTACTGTCCAGGACGGGTACCCATTAATTGGTACACATTTTAGGCTGGCAAGCGTGCTAAGCCAGTCGGCTTGGGCGGCCATCCCAGTTTACTGTTCAATCCCAACTAATTAACGCACATCCCAGTTTACTGTTCAATCCCAACTAATTAACGCAATTCCCAGTTTACTGTTCAATCCCAACTAATTAACGCACCTCCCAGTTTACTGTTCAATTTCAACTATAGTCTGTCCGGAAATTAATGCCGTCATTCACGATCAATTATTTTGAAAACTGTCTGTTGCATTGTTATGAAATTTTTCCAGCCATCTTATATTTACCCCCACCCAAGGAATATGTCTTTGAAAGGTCCAAAAACAACTTAAATCATTGAAAGCGGCGACATTCCTTTGATCTTTTGCTGAACAACTAGTGATTTCTCGCTAACGAAGTTATTTTTACAGTAATGTGAGACATGTCAAGTCTGTTGACACACAAAGGCGTATCCGGATTCGTATGAGAGTGGGTGCAATGAAAGAATTAGCTTAAAATCGATAGGGTCGGCTGCATTGCACCGGGTGTTTATCCCATATGGCTCAGTTTCTTTCCGCAGCGCGGAAAGCGTCGCACAAAGCAAGAACTCCGTAGCTCCAGCGACGACCCTCGGGAGTCTCCGAAAAAATGCACTCGTGAAATGAAGGACGCGGCCCGGAATCGAACATACAACCTTCGGAGCCCGAGTCAGACGGCTTGACCACTTCACCACGGAGAATCCCGAGAGGGGTGCAATGTGTAATATTAGTAAAGACAGAGAATTTACAGAGGCACGGGGTAAATAATTTGTAAATTAACAGGAAAGTAGAAGGAATATATTTCTTACCTTATTTTTCATTGCCTTCTTGTTTCTTCAGCTGATGCTGATGCTGTAATGTTTAGGGCCTGCAATTCGTCTGAATAGTTGGAGCAAAATATCCCAGTAAGTGTGTACGTAGATTAAGGTCTGCGATCTGCTCATACCTTAATCTGTGTCGGACGATTCCAGTAGGTTGATGATTGCTCTCGGTTGCATAAAATTCAATCCATCCTTTCTCCAATAGTCCTCTTCCTCTTTCAACACATGGTCCTGACGTTTTTTCCAGTAACTTTTATCAATATTTAATAGCGCGGACAGACAGACAGACAGACAGACAGAAAGGTAGGTAGGTAGGTAGGTAGGTAGGCAGAAAGGTAGGTGGATGGCTGGCTGGCTGACTGGGTGGGTGGGTGGGTGAGTCGGTCAGTTGGTGGGTCGGTCGGTCGGTGGGTCGGTCGGTAGGTGGGTGGATCGGTCGGCTGGCCGGCCGGCAGGTAGATTAGATAGATAGATAGATAGATAGATAGATAGATAGATAAATAGATAGATAGATATCGGTAGGTCGGCCGGTCGGCCGGCCGGCAGGCAGGTAGATAGATTAGATAGATAGATAGCCAGCTAGATAGATAGATAGAAAGATAGATAGATAGATAGATAGATAGATAGATAGATAGATAGATAGATAGATAGATAGATAGATAGATAGATAGATAGATAGATATCGGTAAGTCGGCCGGTCGGCAGGTGGATAGATAAGATAGATAGATAGATAGATAGATAGATAGATAGATAGATAGATAGATAGATAGATAGATAGATAGATAGATATTTGGGGGTGTGTCTTGTTGAAACGGTAATACTCTTAAAATGATGGAATGAGTTTGGGGGGGAAAAATATATATATACCGCATATAACCAAACATTGAAATCTGCTGTACAATCTCTAGAACAAAAATTTTTTTGTTGGGTGGACATAATTATAAGGTTATATACTAAATCTCATCATTTTCCCTCAATTGGTTATTGAGATATTGAATTTTATATTGAGGCAACCCATCTCCCAGTTTACTGTTCAATCCCGACTAATTAACGCTCCAATGACGGATGGGCGCGAGCGGGCTGGGGGAATTGTGTTCCAACGGGAGATAAGAGGCAAGAGGGAGAAGTAACCGTGCTGGGTGTTATTCTCATATTTTCGTTGCAGGGCTGCTGACGTGAACAACTTACCCGATCCCTGTACGTATACCGTGTATATCCGGCCTGCCTATTGAAATAATACCAATGCACGTGTAACCTGATCTTTCTATGTTCAGTTCATGCAACTTGAACATGTCTTTTGATCCACAGCTTTTAGTAGAAAGCTGCACTGCGTGAGTGTATACACACACGCGCGCGCGCACACGTGTCTCTCTCTCTCTCTGTCTCTCTCATTAGACATATAGTTGATGTTATGAGAGAGCTGACAGATGGGCTACAACAGCGCCTCTAGTAGACGACTTCTGTGTGCAATAGGGCTCAACGTTGCCGTCTGTCCACGATGTCCTGCTAGCCGGTGATGAATCAACGTGACACAGGATGCAGGAATCCCAAATGGGATTTGGGCCAATATTAGAAAGCACATGAAGTCAGGCACTTAATGCATTCTGCGCGCCACAGGAAGCCAACTTCCATACACTTCTTCATGTTTGGGGCACGCGCGGTTTTATTCCGAGTGCTGGTGTATCGTGTGCACCAACAGTATCTTCCCTTCACAATCAATGACTTATGCTGTTTTCTTCACTGATTCAAAGAGTTCTCAGCTCTCTCTCTCTCTCTCTCTCTCTCTCTCTCTCTCTCTCTCTCTCTCATATAATTACACTTATCATACTATCAGATCAGGACGTATTATGTCTGAAATATTCTGTGTTGATATGGCTGCTTCCATTTCCCACTTTATATGTACGTATTACATGTGACGAACTCAATTCTTTCACTAGAAAGGATAAATATCCTTGCCTATAATAAACACGGGCACAAAGCCTGTGTCAGCCGATTTCCAATGTGTTCGGCTGGCGTTCCCCTGCAGTAGTGGGCATGTTTCTCCACTGACAAATCACCAACAATGAAGTGTTCCAACTGAAATAGGAGCATATAAGAATGTGACGTCAATACTAGATTGTGGAAATGACGAAGTCACGGATACCACTGGAACTGTATAACCGCCAAGAAATATCAACGCACCAAATCTCCCAGCAGAAAAGATTAATGCTCGGACATGGAAAATGTATTCAATGCAAGCTGGGAGCTCCGGCCATCATCTGATAACATGGCGAATGTAATCAACTTGACATTACCACTGGTCCCACCATTCTCTCCCCCCCCCCCCCCCCCCCCCCCCCCCCCCCCCCCCCCCCCCCCCCCCCCCCCCCCCCCCCCGCCCAGAACCAAGCGTGTTCCGCAGTTCCATCAAAGGGAGAGAAATCTGATCTAGCGTTAGACTTTTTGTAAACGTGATTGTGTACAGCAAGAAGCCAGGGCCGAGGATGATGGAGTGACATTACATGACAGACTCAAGCAAATATTCCGCCTGCCCAGACTGATAAATAATACGTTCACCAACCTGAACCCTTATTGGATCACAGAAATCTTCAGTTTGGCAAACTGCCAGTCCAATCTTCAATCTTTCACCCCCCCCCCCCCTTCCCCTGTTATCTCACTCTCCTTCCTCAGCTGTTAGTAATTTGAGTTGGGGTGTAGAGGGGGGGGGGGAAATAGTGGAGTTAAGAGGACAACGTTTAATAAACAAATATAGCATATTCGATCATAATTAGATGTTATCCATTAAGAAAAGCCAGAGTGAATCGGAGTGTAAAAGCAATTTCTGGTAGTAAAGTGAGACACAGCCACATGACTTCCATGCAGAACTCTTGTGTTGCAACCAGACAGACATGTTCACATATATCAATGACGTACTTTGTGAGCAATCCCAGCCGGTGTAGCCCGGGAAACATCGGCATTGCCGATCTCTGCATTCTCCATTGCCATGGCAGTTGTCTGGGCAATTCGTATCCATTTCTGAAATTGAACAGTTCATAGTGAATAACATTGAGAAGCTTTCTACTTTAGTCACATCACATGCACAGAGACATATATATATATACTAGCTGACCCGGCCCGGCTTCGCCCAGACCCTGGTGGGGAGCATCTCATTTAATTCATATAAGTAGTCATATAAGTTCTCGTTCCCGTTACCGACAATCTGTCTGTCTGTCTGTCTATCTGTCTGTCTGTCTGTCTGACCCGGCCCGGCTTCGCCCAGACCCTGATGGGGAGCATCTCATTTAATTCATATAAGTAGTCATATAAGTTCCCGTTCCCGACTATCTATCTGTCTGACCCGGCCCGGCTTCGCCCAGACCCTGATGGGGAGCATCTCATTTAATTGATATAAGTAGTCATATAAGTTCCCGTTCCCGACTGTCTGTCTGTCTGTCTATCTATCTGTCTGTCTGACCCGGCCCAGCCCATGGTGGAGAGCATCTCATTTAAATCATATAAGTAGTCATATAAGATCCCGTTCCCGACTATCTGTCTGTCTGTCTGTCTTGGGTAAATGGAGGAGGGAGGAGGAAGAGGGAGGTGGAGGAAGGGAAGAGGAGGGAGGAGGAGACAGGAGACAGGAGGAATAGGGAGGAATAGGAGGGAGGAGGAGGGATTAGGAAGAGGAGGGAGGAGTAGGGTGGAGGATGAGGGAGGAGGAAGAGGGAGAAGGAGGGAGGAGGAGAACGCAGGAGGAGGAGGGAGGAGGAGGAGAGGGAGGAGGAGGAGGAGAGAGTAGGAGGAGGGAGGAGGCGGAGGGAGCAGGAAGAGGGAGGAAGAGGGAGGAGGAAGAGGGAGAAGGAGGAGGGAGGAGAAGGAGGAGGGAGGAGGAAGAGGGAGGAGAAGGGAGAAGGAGGGAGGAGGATAACGCAGGAGGAGGAGGAGAGGGAGGATGTGGGAAAGGGAGGAGGGAGGAGGAGGAGAGAGTGGGAGGAGGGGGGAGGCGGAGGGAGAAGGAAGAGGGAGGAGAAGGAGGGAAGAGGATGAGCGGGAGGAGGAGGAAGAGGGAGGAGGAGGAAGAGGGAGGAGGAGGAATGTGAAGGGAGGAGGAGGGAGGAGGTAGAGGGAGAAGGAGGAGGAGGAGGGAGGAGGAGAGAGGAGGAGGAGAGAGGAGGATGAGGAGGAGGGATGAGGTGGAGGGAGGAGGAGGAAGAGGGAGGAGGAGGAATGTGAAGGGAGGAGGAGGGAGGAGGTAGAGGGACTAGGAGGAGGAAGGAGGAGGATAATGGAGGAGGAGGGATGAGGAGGAGAGGGAGGAGGAGGAAGGAGGAGGGGGAGGAGGAGGGAGGAAAAGGAGGAGGGAGGAGGAGGGAGGAGGGAGGGGTAGGAGGGGGAGGAGGAGAAGGGAGGAGGAGGGCGAAGGAGGAAGGAAGAGGAGGGCGAGGAGGTAGGAGGAGGGAGGAGGAGGAGGAAGAGGGAGGAGGAGGGAGAAGGAGGAGAGTGGAGGAGGGAGGAGGAGGGAGGAAGAGATAATCGGAGAGAGGAGGAGGAGGGAGGAGGAGGAGTAGGGAGGAATATGAGGGAGGAGGAGGGATTAAGAGAAGGAGGGGGGAAAGGGGAGAAGGAGGAGGGAGGAGGAGGAAGAGGGATGAGGAGGGAGGAGGAGGGAGGAGGAAGGAGGAGGAGGAGGAGGGAGGAGGAGGAGGAGGAGGGTGAAGGAGGGAGGAGGGAGGAGGGTGAAGGAGGAGGAGGAGGAGGAAGAGGGAGGGGGAGGAGGAGGGAGAAGGAGGAGGAGGGAGGAGGGAGGAGGAGAACGCAGGTGGGAGAGAGAGGAGGAGGGAGGAGGGAGAGGGAGGAGGAGGGAGGAGGTGGAGGGAGAAGGAGGAGGGAGGAAGAGATAGAAGGAGGAGGGAGAAGGAGGAGGGGGAGGAGGAGGAATGATGAGGAGGGAGGAGGAGGAAGAGGGATGTGGAAGGAGGAGGAGGAGGAGGAGGGAGGAGGTAGAGGGAGGAAAAGGGAGGAGGGAGGAGGAGAGAGGAGGAGGAGGGAGGAGGAGAAGGGAGTAGGAGGGATGAGGAGAAGGGAGGAGGAGAGGGAGGAGGAGGGAGAAGGGAGGGGGAGAAGGAGGAGGGAGAGGGAGGAGGGGAGGAGGTAGAGGGAGGAGGAGAGGAGGAGGAGGGAGGAGGTAGAGGGAGGAGGAGGGAGGAGGCGGAGGGAGTAGGAGGGAGGAGGATGGAGGAGGAGGGGAGAGGAAGAGGGAGAAGGAAGAGGGAGAAGGAGGAGGGAGGGGGAGGAGGTAGAGGGAGGAGGAAGAGGAGGAGGGTGGAGGGAGGAGGTAGAGGGAGGAGGAGGGGAGGAGGTAGAGGCAGGAGGAGAAGAGAGGAGGAGGGAGTTCGCCATTCCGAATTCATACTCGTCTAGGTTCTGTGATTTCGGTCCTTCCATTGATTGTTCTTCCCTTCTACACGACTGTAGATAACTTCCTTACACATAAAAAGATGAATTGTTATTGATATTGCCGTGGCATGGAGGCATATATATCAGCAGCAGAGTTGAACGCCTACGCCAGCCGGCACGGCACTTGATGATGATGATGATTGCCGTGTGACGATTCTGTGTAGTCACGTCATTTTCTTCCCTTTCCCTAGCGTTTTGATTCAGGGATTCTTTCATCATCATCATCATATATTTACGTACGTATTTTGGGAATGGGAGGAGGGAGGAGGAGGAAGAAGAAAAAAAAATACGACAGTTGGCAGCGCTGGAATGAAAGGAAGGCGTGTAGAAAATTTCATCTCAATCGGATGGGCCGTTCGCGAACGTATAAAGGACATACAGACATACAGACATACATATCCACATCCTAATTTATATTCGTGTTGGTTAATGTTTATGCCCGCAATGCGAGTGTGGACGCCCAGAAGTGGCAGTACTTAAGTGGCATATTAGGCCACGAGAGAAATGTTATTTTCTGTGGTGACTTCAACGCTAAAGGCAGATCATGGGGAAACACTTCCTCCAATACACAAGGGGAGGAGCTCGAGACTGCACTGGAGACCATCGACCTGGTTTGTATCAACAGTGGCTGTGTCACCAGGACAGCAAGCCGTCCAGGCGATGAGGACAGTGCTATTGATCTGGCGCTAGTTTCACCTTCACTCACTACAGTGTGTAGATGGGGTGTCCTAGGACACCATGGCAGCGACCACCACCCTTGCAGCATATTGGTGGAGAAAGGCAGAACCAGGCAGCACAAGCTAAAGGTAAAGACGTTCCAGTATGACAGTACAGGGCAAGATGTGGTGAGCAAAATAAGACGTGACAAGCGCAGAACGTTTGAGGGCAGGAGAAAAAGCTGGGAGCAGCCACCGTGGTGGAGTTTCGAGGTGGAGAAGGCTTGGGTGAATAAGCGTAGTGCTGTAAGGAGATGGCAAAATGCCAAGAAGAACAGAGCTGGTCATCCTAGTCCCTGCTTGCACTTAGAAAGAGAGATGCACACAAAAGTAAGCTATTTCAAAAAACTGGTCAAGGTGGTTAAAAGCGAAAAATGGGCAGAGGTGTGTCAAAGAGTAAGCACAGACAAGTCACTGAAATTGTTCTGGCGACTACATAAAAGCATGAGTGGGGTAGTCAAGAATAAGAGCATTTCTGACTTCCAAGGTGCTGACCTCATCTGGCAGAGGACTGATGAGGACAAGGGCAAAGCCCTCTTTGAACGCTACCTTGAGCAGAGCAACCAGACAGACATGGGAGGCCGGAATCTGGCCAAGGAGGTCACCTCAGACAGATGCAAGGCCCAGAACACTTCGGATGAAGACACAGTGACAGTGAAAGAAATCAAGGCTGTGCTTCGACGATCAAAAAACAGTGCTCCAGGTCCTGATGGCATAAGATACGACGACATAAATAGGTGTACCGACAATGAGCTAGAGAAACTAGCAGACATGTACAACAACAGTATAGGGAGTGCTAGCATCAAGGAGGAATGGTTACATAGCTATCTGATTCCCTTGCCGAAGCCTGACAAAGACCACAAAAAAATTCAGGGATATCGAATTATAACCATGCAGAATACAGTAGGCAAGCTGCTGGAGAAGGTAATTGCCAGGAAAATATCAAGCCAACTAGAGAGGCAAGGTGTTTTCCCACCTACCCTGGGTGGGTACCGTCCAAAAAGAGAAACCTGGACCAATGCAGCAGTCTGTGCCCATGATGTCTATGAAGGTTTCCACTCAGGCACTGAAACTGTTGCTGCAGCGATTGATCTTGAGGACGCATACAACAGAGTACCACTGGATTTTTTAATGTTTCAGCTTCTTGAACTAAACGTAAGTCCATTCCTCCTTAGTTGGATCGCTGCAGCCCTCTTCCAACGGAAAGTAGTTTTTAGATGTGGCAGTTGGACTTCGGAACCAACAACAATATATCCTGGCCTACCACAGGGATCACCATTATCTCCGGTACTGTTCAACGCCTACACAGTGAGAATCACCAGTGAGCAGATCACTGGACCTGGCAGGACATTGTCATATGCCGATGATGTTTTAGTGTATCGTCAGGGTAAGGATAGAGAGGAGGTTGCTGTGGAACTACAAACCGAACTCAATCGCATAAGTACTTGGTGTGATGAAGCTGGGGCAATGGTCAACCCAACAAAGGCAACAGTGACTTGGTTCATAATCAATTGTCAACAATCCAACACCAACTGTAATGCTGTGTTCAGAGACGGTGGAAAGAACGCAGGCAATGAATTACCTGGGGATACGGTTTGATCGAAGCCTTGCTTATAATGTGCACATAGACCAGGTGATAACAAAGGCCAAGCGGGGCTTGGCAGCGATGCGGGTGATGGCGGCAGCAAACTGTGAGCAGCGCCATCTATGTCTTCTGTACGAGGGGCTGGTCATGTCTGTTTTGGAGTATGCAATGGCAATCCTGACTCTCAGCCATAAGCAGATAGAAAGGATGGAAAGGATACAGAATGAAGCTATGCGCATTATTCTTGGATGTACAAGAGATACAGCATGCAGGGCGATGCGCTACCTTCTTGATTTTCCAACCATTGAAGAGAGAATGCAAGTTTGCAGGGCACGCGCCTACCTCAGAATTAACGCAAACACACAGCATCCACTGCATAGTGAAATTAGGAAGGTGAAGGGCAGCAGGTTAAAAAGAGGACGGTCGTGGATGGGTCAAGCCGAAGACATTCTTCAACAGGTGTGTTCACTTGAGGACTTAGAACCTGGCGAGGAGTGGGTGCAAGTGCCAACAGACTTCTGCACATCCTTTTCAGTTTGCATCCAACTAGATAGAAAATGCAGACAAGAAAATCCGGCTGCTGTGGAGGCTGAAGTACAAGCGTTGATTTTCGAGAATTCGCTAGACAGTGACGCGGTCATCTACACAGATGGGTCGGTCGTCCGACATGTGAGAAGCTCATGGGCCTTTACAGCTCGGGCCGGAGGGAGAATTGTGAAGGAGGACTCTGGTGCTTTCACTGAAACCACAAGTAGCCTGACCATGGAAGTCATGGCAGTAAGTAAAGCAATAACATGGCTCGAGACACAGACATTCACTAGGGCTTGTTTCCTTAGCGACTCAATGAACATGATCAAGAGGATAGAGGAGGGGTCGATCCGAAGAGAATGGTTGCTGCCTCTGGAGCGGTCTCGGCTGGCAAAGATTAGTTTCATCTTCGTGCCAGGTCATGCGGGAGTACAAGGAAATGAGCGGGCTGACAAGCTCGCAGGTGAGGCTACTGTGGAGGGCGGACGCGCCATGGACCAGGCTGACATTCTGAATGCTCTACGAGAAGTGAGACTTTTGCAAGAACCAAGTGATGACTGTGAATCTACAACAATGGCCAGACTGCGAGAGCAGCAAATTAAAAGAGGGGTGGCCAAACAAGAACACTATGCAGGAAGCCAAAGAAGATTGATAAACCAACACAGAACTGGCGTCGTTAGCCGCTACACGCTGCGGGATTTGCTGAGGAGGGGATCCGAGCACTTATGGACTGAATGGTCCGATGTGCAACGAGGATGATCTGTCGACTAACTAACTAACTAACTAACTAACACATATATATATATATATTCGTCAGAAGGAATAGCACAGAATGAAAGAGAAAACAGACTTTGGTATACACACAGAAACAAAATAGAGAACAAACCAGACATTTTTTTAAAAATGCTATAATTGTCTACACCCAGTCTAAGCGAGCACATATTCAAGGAGTAGTGGCATCAGCTGAAGTATTGATCGATTCATGTTGTTCTAGAAGCAAGTCGATACGAGCTGGCCTCACTTCTGTAGGACTTAACTTTAAGGGACGTCAGTTTTGTGCAGGATTTGGTTCCCTGGCTGTTCATTAACTGGTAAACAATATAGTCTAAATTATCTCCATGGTTTTGGAAACTCCGTTGATGTTATAAATACTTTACTCTCTGGGCACGCATTGGTGGCAGCCCTATATTTGATAGACCAATCGACACACGAAGGGTGTATGGTCAAACCAGGCCGAGTCCTGACTTCCAAAACATTTCAGGATACTTACTGAGGGCTGGGTCGACCTCTGGGAGCAATATTTACAATATGCCCCATGCCAATTCGAAACCTTGACCACGGGGCAGCACTTCCCGTTAATTATATCAATGGAAGTACAACAGGCATTTGACATTTAAATCATCATCTTCCAATTTTGCCATCAAGCGTTGTGGGGAGGAATAGTTGACAGTCCAGCACATGATAGTATCATTCCGGGTGACTGAAAAATGTCTTTGAAATCCTAAAAAACGTAAAATTGACAACGAAGGCAAAATCAAACAAAAAGTTCAGTAGAAGTTGACATGGACATATGTTAATACCGGTCCCAAATACTGGCTTCCAACCTTTAAGGGCAACAGAACTGGATACTATGATGACATCTTTATTGGCAAACAGAATCACTGCACAAATGCCTGCTAGTGCTTCAGACGAGTGATTTCAAAATTTGGGTACTGAATGTTTAGCATCATCCATGGAAATTGCTGTGACTTTCAGAGAATCACACTGTTTGTGTACAATGTAGTCCTCAGGGGACTAGTTCACAGTGGTAATCATGGCCAACGTTCCATTTACACGTCAATCTAGTGTCTGGGCAAGGTGAACCACGTGAAAGTGAAGATAAGTCTTGGCCAGAACTGAATGTCGAACTTGACACATCAGCACCACGGCATCTATGCTTCCGACTAGGTTGATTCAGCTGTCTGCAAGCCTCATGATGTCTGCCTGTCTCGTAGAAGTAGCTTCGTGCATGATATCTGCCTATCTCGTGAGAGTAGCTTTATGCATTATGTCTCAAGTCTCATAGACGTAGCTTCATGCATGATGTCTGCCTGTCTTGTGGAAGTAGGTTCATGCATGATGTCTGTCTGTTTCATGGACGTAGTTTCATGCAGACTGTCTCACAGTCTCGTAGAACTAACTTCATGTAGGATGTCTCAGTCTCGTAGAAGTAGCTTCATGCAGAAAATCTCACAGGAGCAACTTCGTGCACGATGTCTCAGTCTCATGGGAGTAACTTCATGTAGGATGTCTCAACGTCTCATGGGAGTAACTTCGTGCAGGATGTCTCACAGTCTCATGGGAGAAACTTCGTACAGGATGTCTCAGTTTCCTGGGAGTAACGTCGTGTTGAATATCTGTCAGTCTCGTGGAATTAGAGAGTAAATCCATAAAACTGAACAGAAGAACTAACTTCACTTTCACGCCAATCACATGATTACACTTCCACAGTTTAATAGAAGGAATACTGGAGACACAATAAGCATGCTTCTTATGTTGACTAACTATCTCTGATGACAATATACTGAACCTGGAATGTCACAAGCAATAATGGAATATCAAAGTCGAACATTTCCCAACAGGGCCTAGCAGAACACGTGAATACATTCCATCAATGCCTGAAGGTGTTGGGGCAGGCGGGCTGGGTCCTGAGCACCGACACACGCGTATATGAAAACTGACCATGTCCGAGATCGTAGCCCCGAGAACTTAAGTCGTTGCATAAAATGGAGGGAAAGGCTGCCTGAAGGTCAGCACGATACAGGACATCAAAGTTCGGAAAGGTCACAAAGAACACGAATGACATATACATACAAGGCTCTCTGAATTGCTGGAACACCTGGACACAACAGATCAGCGAGATGCAACGGCAAGAACCACAAATACAAATAAACCACACTAATGCAATGTCCGAGTGCTAGTCCCGCACATCGTCGGACATGGGTACTGTTTCTGGGTAAGGTAATGGGCTTGTCTCTGTTTTAAAAACAAGTGAGTTGCATATCCTTTACACAACGTCGCAGTCAACCCCAGCATTCTGTGACTGTGATTTCTTGGCAAGTTTACGTTCAATAGTTTGCGATTGCTTTCTGAACGACAGGGAATCATAACATTGTTTGAAGACCAACGCAAGGCGGTTAGCTTCCAAATCGTCAGCAGCTGTATTTCGAAAGCGGTATGCGGGATTTAGAATTGCGCCCGTAAATCCTTCACCGCAGAGCCAGCTGTCTCTATAAGAGGTGACACAAACATGAGACTTCTATACAGCTTGACAACTGCACACCAATCGCCGCAGAGCCAGCTGTCTCTATAAGAGGTGACATAAACAATGAGGCTTATATACAGCTTGACAACTGCACACCAATCGCCACAGAGGCAGCTGTCTCTATAAGAGGTGACATAAACAATGAGGCTTATATACAGCTTGACAACTGCACACCAATCGCCACAGAGCCAGCTGTCTCTATAAGAGGTGACATAAACAATGAGACTTCTATACAGCTTGACAACTGCACACCAATCGCCACAGAGGCAGCTGTCTCTATAAGAGGTGACATAAACATGAGACTTCTATACAGCTTGACAACTGCACACCAATCGCCACGGAGCCAGCTGTCTCTATAAGAGGTGACACAAACATGAGACTTCTATACAGCTTGACAACTGCACACCAATCGCCGCAGAGCCAGCTGTCTCTATAAGAGGTGACACAAACATGAGACTTCTATACAGCTTGACAACTGCACACCAATCGCCGCAGAGCGAGCTGTCTCTATAAGAGGTGACACAAACATGAGACTTCTATACAGCTTGACAACTGCACACCAATCGCCACAGAAGCAGCTGTCTCTATAAGAGGTGACATAAACAATGAGGCTTATATACAGCTTGACAACTGCACACCAATCGCCACAGAGCCAGCTGTCTCTATAAGAGGTGACACAAACATGAGACTTCTATACAGCTTGACAACTGCACACCAATCGCCACAGAGGCAGCTGTCTCTATAAGAGGTGACATAAACAATGAGGCTTATATACAGCTTGACAACTGCACACCAATCGCCACAGAGGCAGCTGTCTCTATAAGAGGTGACATAAACATGAGACTTCTATACAGCTTGACAACTGCACACCAATCGCCACAGAGCCAGCTGTCTCTATAAGAGGTGACACAAACATGAGACTTCTATACAGCTTGACAACTGCACACCAATCGCCGCAGAGCGAGCTGTCTCTATAAGAGGTGACACAAACATGAGACTTCTATACAGCTGACAACTGCACACCAATTGTCACAGAGCGAGCTGTCTCTATAAGAGGTGACATAAACATGAGACTTCTATACTGCTGACAACTGCACACCAATCGCAACAGGGCGAGCTGCCTCTATAAGAGGTGACACAAACATGAGGCTTCTATACAGCTGACAACTGCACACCAATTGTCACAGAGCGAGCTGTCTCTATAAGAGGTGACATAAACATGAGACTTCTATACTGCTGACAACTGCACACCAACTCGACAGACATCAGCAAGTGTTGAAATACTGCACTGATAGTTGCACTAAGGGACAAGCGAGAGAGCTCACTTAAAGTGTAATAAAATATGGCAATATGCTAGTATGCCTGCTTGGGCAAATACAGACCGCGCATATATGAGCATCTATCTGCTTGAATGCGTGCGTGTGCACGCGTTCGACCGCAATTATGAAAAGGAAGAGGGGAAAAAAATAACGGGATGTCAGGTGCTTCTACACACCTCGGGATGGACTAGAAGCGACAATGAATTATTAAACAAATCACTGATAACGAGCACACAATTTATTTAACATACAGCTACATTTAATTAACGTTGGGTGGGTTCTGTTATGTGGGATTTTATTTCTCTAACACGGCACAACTGTACAGAGGAATGCTTCTCAGAAGTGTGTACACGGCTGGCTGGTCACCGACTGCTCTAGAGCCAGACTAATCGATACGCAGTGGATTTAGCCTCTTAAGTATCGCAGGGATGCATCAACCACAGATACTGGAGGGTCAATCATGAATCCAGCACGGCTTGCTACACTATGTAGGATATAACAATGGCTGTGTTTGACTAGCGCTAGTGGAAAGGGAACGAACGAACGAACTTTATTTTCAAAGGGTCACAAATTGGGCACGCAGTCCCGTCTTACATTCGGCCCTTCTAATCACTCATATTTCGTTCATCAATTATATATTATGCATGTTACATTCACATAGGAAATTTTTTTTTTAAATTGTCCAATAAATGTTGTAAACATAAACAATGCATATTACCATGTTACGAGGCAGACAGGCAGGCAGACACACTTACACACGCACAAACGCATACATACATACCTGCATACATACCAACATCATTTACACAAACTCTCACGGTCATGCACCTACTCGGTAACACACAAATACACACTCCCTCGCATCGGTAACACACAAATACACACTCCCTCGCATACACATATAGGTTTTCTAGTTACTGCAGAGTTACAAAATTCAAGTCGATCTACCAACTCATGATGACATTCACATCCAGACACCATCAATTCTAAATCAGACAGATTCTTTTTAAAGACCGTTTCCACTATGACCTCTACAATTATTCTCACTCTTGTCTAGTTAGTCTTTATTAAAATTGTATTGCTATAATTTCGACATTCGTTAATTAATTAATTCACTGAGCGAGTGGGAATTTGTGTCTCATTTGGTCTATCATGAGTCTGACTCAGATCTTGATGTATGTGTTTGTCTAAACTATCTTTCTCTTCCATACTTTTCTAATCATTATGCAAACATTCCCCTAGGTGCTGACATTGTGTAATCGTTGTCTGAGAGTGTGGCGGATAGATTAGGACAATTATTCTGTAAGCTATTTCTAGGAAATAGTCAACTATCCGGGATTAGATCAAAGAATCTCTTGGGATCCTGTGACAAGTCTCATCACAAGACGGGTACAATAAACACTGCGTATTTTCTAAGAACGATAATAGAGAGTTATTTAGAAGTAAACAAACACCTACATCTTATTCCCCCACTGATTAAATGTTTTTAATAATAAATTAAGACACATGACATGGTAAAGATGTCCGCAGATCTCTAAATGGAGGAGAAAGACCTCAAACTTGTAAAGGACACATATTGCCGGGAACAACATGGTGCCATATAAATCAAGTAGGTGAATACTAATCAATCAGGTGAGGTGTGTTGTAGGATTGTGTAGTGTTTCCATACCTAGTGTTTCCATACCTAGTGTTTCCCTATACAGTGAAAGTATTAGGCGGGCATAACATCAAAAGTATAAGATTTTCAGATGGTGCAGTATTGCAGACAATGGACAGGATCTGCAACTTTAATTGGATGATCTTATTGTTTACAATGAGCCAGTAAGGTTAAATTAATTAACATCAACCACAAGAAAACGATCATAATGAATTTCAAACCTATTGCTCATTTTCTATTGAACGAAACATGAGAAGAAATACATTAGAGAACTTTGTGACAACTGGCAAGATTGAGGGGAAAAGAACAAAGGAAAGGCAGCGAAGTGAATATGTGAATGGACTGGTCATGCAGCATGATAGAGACAAGAACATGGAGCTGATTCACCACTCTGGTGATCGCGTGATGGCGAATATAACCGCCCACGCTTATCGACACGACATATGATGATGATACCTTGCTCACTGTGTTCAGTAGCATCCAGGAAATGATGCAGATCCTGATCACTGTCTGCAATCAATACTGCATCATCTGCACATCTTATATTGTTGATGTTATGTCCTCTTATGGACATGGTGGAAAGGACAAGTGAGCGCTCTCTTACACTTCTTGTGCACTGACGGCGAGGTAGGGTGTTCAATCCCTACACAGGCAATAAGCTGGACTTACATACTGGATCTCTTTCATAAAATCATGGCAAACTACTGAACGTACAATTTCCTAGAAGATCAACCTGGGTTGATCGCAAAGTCCTGCAAACGATATGCTACATTGTTTAATGTACTCAGAATAATGTAACCATACAGGGAAATACTAGATGTGATCATCTACATAATACTGTAACCATACAGGGAAATACTAGATGTGATCATCTACATAATACTGTAACCATATAGGGAAATACTAGATGTGATCATCTACATAATACTGTAACCATACAGGGAAATACTAGATGTGATCATCTACATAATACTGTAACCATACAGGGAAATACTAGATGTGATCATCTACATAATACTGTAACCATATAGGGAAATACTAGATGTGATCATCTACATAATAATGTAACCATACAGGGAAATACTAGATGTGATCATCTACATAATACTGTAACCATGCAGGGAAATACTAGATGTGATCATCTACATAATACTGTAACCATACAGGGAAATACTAGATGTGATCATCTACATAATACTGTAACCATACAGGGAAATACTAGATGTGATCATCTACATAATACTGTAACCATACAGGGAAATACTAGATGTGATCATCTACATAATACTGTAACCATGCAGGGAAATACTAGATGTGATCATCTACATAATACTGTAACCATACAGGGAAATACTAGATGTGATCATCTACATAATACTGTAAACCATATAGGGAAATACTAGATGTGATCATCTACATAATAATGTAACCATACAGGGAAATACTAGATGTGATCATCTACATAATAATGTAACCCTACAGGGAAATACTAGAGTGATCATCTACATAATACTGTAAACATATAGGGAAATACTAGATGTGATCATCTACATAATACTGTAACCATACAGGGAAATACTAGATGTGATATCTACATAATACTGTAACCATATAGGGAAATACTAGATGTGATCATCTACATAATACTGTAACCATACAGGGAAATACTAGATGTGTCATCTACATAATACTGTAACCATACAGGGAAATACTAGATGTGATCATCTACATAATACTGTTAACCATACAGGGAAATACTAGATGTGATCATCTACAATATACTGTAACCATAAGGGAAATACTAGACTGTGATCATCTACATAATACTGTAACCATACAGGGAAATACTAGATGTGATCATCTACATAATACTGTAACCATACAGGGAAATACTAGATGTGATCATCTACATAATACTGTAACCATATAGGGAAATACTAGATGTGATCATCTACATAATACTGTAACCATACAGGGAAATACTAGATGTGATCATCTACATAATACTGTAACCATACAGGGAAATACTAGATGTGATCATCTACATAATACTGTAACCATATAGGGAAATACTAAATGTGATCATCTACATAATACTGTAACCATACAGGGATGTGATCATCTACATAATACTGTAACCATACAGGGATGTGATCATCTACATAATACGTAACATGCCTAGGGAAATACTAGATGTGATCATCTACATAATACGTAACCATAAGGTAAATACTAGATGTGATATCTACTAATACTGTAACCATACAGGGATGTGATCATCTACATAATACTGTAACATGCAGGGAAATACTAGATGTGATCATCTACATAAACTGTAACCATATAGGGAAATACTAGATGTGATCATCTACATAATACTGTAACCATATAGGGAAATACTAATGTGATCACTTACATAATACTGTAACCATACAGGGAAAATACTAGATGTGATCATCTACATAATACTGTAACCATACTAGGGAAATACTAGATGTGATCATCTACATAATACTGTAACCATGCAGGGAAATACTAGATGTGATCATCTACATAATACTGTAACCATATAGGGAAATACTAGATGTGATCATCTACATAATACTGTAACCATACAGGGAAATACTAGATGTGATCGTCTACATAATACTGTAACCATACAGGGAAATACTAGATGTGATCATCTACATAATACTGTAACCATACAGGGAAATACTAGATGTGATCATCTACATAATACTGTAACCATATAGGGAAATACTAGATGTGATCATCTACATAATACTGTAACCATATAGGGAAATACTAGATGTGATCATCTACATAATACTGTAACCATTATAGGGAAATACTAATGTGATCATCTACATAATACTGTAACCATACAGGGAAATACTAGATGTGATCATCTACATAATACTGTAACCATATAGGGAAATACTAGATGTGATCATCTACATAATAATGTAACCATACAGGGAAATACTAGATGTGATCATCTACATAATAATGTAACCATACAGGGAAATACTAGATGTGATCATCTACATAATACTGTAACCATATAGGGAAATACTAGATGTGATCATCTACATAATACTGTAACCATACAGGGAAATACTAGATGTGATCATCTACATAATACTGTAACCATATAGGGAAATACTAGATGTGATCATCTACATAATACTGTAACCATACAGGGAAATACTAGATGTGATCATCTACATAATACTGTAACCATACAGGGAAATACTAGATGTGATCATCTACATAATACTGTAACCATACAGGGAAATACTAGATGTGATCATCTACATAATACTGTAACCATACAGGGAAATACTAGATGTGATCATCTACATAATACTGTAACCATACAGGGAAATACTAGATGTGATCATCTACATAATACTGTAACCATACAGGGAAATACTAGATGTGATCATCTACATAATACTGTAACCATATAGGGAAATACTAGATGTGATCATCTACATAATACTGTAACCATATAGGGAAATACTAGATGTGATCATCTACATAATACTGTAACCATACAGGAAATACTAGATGTGATCATCTACATAATACTGTAACCATACAGGGAAATACTAGATGTGATCATCTACATAATACTGTAACCATATAGGGAATACTAAATGTGATCATCTACATAATACTGTAACCATACAGGGAAATACTAGATGTGATCATCTACATAATACTGTAACCATACAGGGAAATACTAGATGTGATCATCTACATAATACTGTAACCATACAGGGAAATACTAGATGTGATCATCTACATAATACTGTAACCATACAGGGAAATACTAGATGTGATCATCTACATAATACTGTAACCATATAGGGAAATACTAGATGTGATCATCTACATAATACTGTAACCATATAGGGAAATACTAGATGTGATCATCTACATAATACTGTAACCATACAGGGATGTGATCATCTACATAATACTGTAACCATGCAGGGAAATACTAGATGTGATCATCTACATAATACTGTAACCATATAGGGAAATACTAGATGTGATCATCTACATAATACTGTAACCATACAGGGATGTGATCATCTACATAATACTGTAACCATGCAGGGAAATACTAGATGTGATCATCTACATAATACTGTAACCATATAGGGAAATACTAGATGTGATCATCTACATAATACTGTAACCATATAGGGAAATACTAAATGTGATCATCTACATAATACTGTAACCATACAGGGAAATACTAGATGTGATCATCTACATAATACTGTAACCATACAGGGAAATACTAGATGTGATCATCTACATAATACTGTAACCATGCAGGGAAATACTAGATGTGATCATCTACATAATACTGTAACCATATAGGGAAATACTAGATGTGATCATCTACATAATACTGTAACCATATAGGGAAATACTAGATGTGATCATCTACATAATACTGTAACCATATAGGGAAATACTAGATGTGATCATCTACATAATACTGTAACCATATAGGGAAATACTAAATGTGATCATCTACATAATAATGTAACCATACAGGGAAATACTAGATGTGATCATCTACATAATACTGTAACCATACAGGGAAATACTAGATGTGATCATCTACATAATACTGTAACCATACAGGGAAATACTAGATGTGATCATCTACATAATACTGTAACCATACAGGGATGTGATCATCTACATAATACTGTAACCATACAGGGAAATACTAGATGTGATCATCTACATAATACTGTAACCATACAGGGAAATACTAGATGTGATCATCTACATAATACTGTAACCATACAGGGAAATACTAGATGTGATCATCTACATAATACTGTAACCATACAGGGAAATACTAGATGTGATCATCTACATAATACTGTAACCATACAGGGATGTGATCATCTGCAAGAGAGAGCAACAGTTGGGGAGGTGCATATCAGACAACTACATCAAGCATGACTATAAACACCACGGCTGCCTCCAGAGCACTGACATGGGTAGTAGGACACATGTGATCGTCACGTGAGACTCCATGAACATGCTACAGAAAATCACAAAGGGCAGTCTCCATGCTGAATAGACAGACAGCATTTGAAAGTGACGCTTCACATTTCCTACCTGATGTGCGCACCTCACACGCCGGCGTAAAGGGCAAAGAAAGCCTGGAAGAGCTGGCAAACAATGTACCAATACAAGCACCAATACACACAGGAAGAAGCCTGGGCAAGGCCGATATGATCAATGCAGTACGCTCCCAGCTGGCCGATAGCGACGAGCTTCTATCGCTAGTTCGATTGATTACACGAACTGGGAGAGAAGCCTGGCCAAGCACATCAATGCCGCCTTTGAGAGCGAGTCTCCATTGGAACAGTAGTAGACATACTTTGAGATGGCTGGTGCATCGGAATGACTCAGCACGCATAGGACTACGAAATGTGAGGGGATGTCGGTGATACTATAATATAAGAAACAGAAAACAGCACAATGCAACATCCAAGTAAATGGGACGAAATACTAAATAAATGAATCGTTTGAACTATTCAGGAACAGTCGTAACACGGGATGGAATTTAAGTTTAAAAAAAAGTCTGCATGCCTTAAGGCGTTTCGATCACATTGTGTATAGACAAATCGGCATTCGAGGCTAATCGCTTCGCCACCAAGGGTCTTTGTGTGCAAGATGCCTAGGTGAGATTAGAACAAGAGTCGACATGGTGTAAATAGCCTTTTGCAATTTGAAAATCATGCTCACAAATGAAAAGGTTTCTACGGCAGTGAGAAAAAAAAAAAAAAAACGGGTTAAAGTGCTATATAGAGAACATACTTTGTGTACGCATGTGGCACCTGGACAATAAGCAGACAGGCTGAGAAACGCGAGGCGGCAGCTCACGTCATTTCTTAAGAACATTCAAAAGCGTTACTAAATGGCAATCCGGACATGAACGCAGATGTGATCCAAAACGGGTGATCGTGTGAGATGGTGAACTGTGAACGCCTACACCTACTGGCATGGCACATGATCACGATGATGAATGACTATGTGGCTACTCAATTGCAAACTGATAGAGAGTTTCAGTGTGCGCAGCATGCACGTGGGAAATCCTATATTGATCCACCAGCCATGAATCAGGGGCAGCGGCGGGGAATATCACATTCTCGGGGTTCTTTTCTGTATAAATTGTCCACATTTGGATTAAGGGCGGGCGGGCGCTGGCGGCTCTCAGCTGATGTCTTCTGTTCCGCCCCTCCACACACACTGTAGGCTGGCGATGACAAAAGATTTACTTTTTAAGACTTATACAATTGTCTTATGCGTTTATGTTGGCCTTTCGTCTGCCTTATCGCCGTTTCTAGTGTTAGTCGCGGTTCCAACTTCACGGCAACGGGTCATCCCCATAATGCTCCGTTCCTGTGCCAGTGACTATCACACAAAATGCTCCTCATTGCTCCATGTGACAAGTGGAATAGACAGGAGTCTCGACAAACCAAAAGCCCGCACAGGCATACTATGCATAAGACCGCTGCCAGAATGCCAACACAAATGTCCGCCACGAAAAATACAGTTCATCGTCGATGGAAACGGCAGTCACTAGAAAACCAGCAGTCACACTTTACTGCATAAAGCAAGCCCAGTTAGTTTATTAACCGTCCGGTCGCCATTTATCTGAACATGCAATTTACCATACAAACAACCGCGGACATATGTAAAAGCACTCCACACGAAATCCAAAGCTCACAGTGTCGCCCCACGCACTTAACTCAGTAGCTGGGCGGCGGAACCATGCGTTACTAGTCTAACATGAGGAACATGCGCAAGCAAACAGTAGCCACAAGCATAATCGCGCCAGAAGCCTTAACAGCTCAACCGCCAATTCCACATGTTGGACCCTAAGTCCAAAACTAGTGAAGTCCGTTTCTAGTGGTTAGTAAGTTAATATAGATCTATAGCAATTATTTATAATAACTGTAGACTGCAATGTTTGCACATATTAATTTTCTCTTATCAAGACTACAGTCCCGGTTAACTAAGGGCTACAGATGTTGCGACTGGCGTTTTCTTTATTTCTCTGCAGATATTTTCGTCATTTCTTTGCAGATCTTTTCTTCATACAGGCCAAACAAACAGCGGGACTGAGCAAACCCATGTATTGTTACTTCTGTGATATGTTGATGCGCCGTGTATCTGTCTGATCATACTATCACTGCTTATTCCCAGCATCAAATGAGAAATCTGCTGTTTCCATCTGCATGGTGTGGGTGCGAGGCATCTTTCAGACCAAATGTTATCAATAGCCTTGTAATCATCAGCGAAGCACATGTAAGCATTCAAGCACTTGAGCGTCTATATGTCTTTCAGCGAGCGCTCTTATACAAGATAGAGCTACTCGTGTTAAACTGTTGTGCAAACAATCCAAATCAATCATTTTCAGTTTCGCTGTCGATTATATTTGAAAAATAAAAATAATTTTATGCTAGATCTCGGCAATGTTTGTATTTGAATATTCATCAGACTGATTGTCCTTGTCTTTGCATTCTCATGTTGTACTTAAGTCTCACAATTATCTTGCTCCTGATTTAAAAAAAAAAAATAAAACACTTCTTGGGAGCGGAAAGGGGAATAGTGAAATAAATTACGTTTTTAATTAGAATTCGCTACTGAGGTCAGTGATATTGTCTATACATTATTGTTCAAGGGCTTCTATTGCCTATATAGTTATATGATGTTTACATGTGGGTTTGTTTCTTCTCATCATATATTGTACTTCTGATCTCAGGATTCAACAGGCCTCTTGCTATACAGAAAGGCCCTGAATAACGTCGGGTTTACGTTCTTGGTAAACACGACTTTAAGTGAAACGAATTTTAAGTGAAACGACGTATAGCGAAACACTATTTCCCATATAATTAAATGAAATACAGTGTATTCTGTAATGATTATTGATATTTATTGGCTAAATAGGAGGGTTGGGGAGAGTGGTATAATTATTGGGACGTAGAGGCTTAAAACCACGATTGGCTCCAAAACTATAATCAGACCTACTAGTACTTCTCTCATCCGCTTTCTTAGCTAGATCTTCATAGAGAGACTTTGCTTGCTCTTGGATAGCCATCTTGTTTACAGGCATATTCCGTTGTTTCTGGTCTTCAATCTAGACGGTCAATAGTGCTTCCATATTCTCCATAAGAGTACTTCTGGCAGGCCTTATCAGCCCACTTAGAACTCATGGCTCCATACTTTCAACCCCACTAGATGAAATGAATGGTCATCATCATTCTTGATGGACAAACAACAACACTTCTGGTACGAGTGATCTTGGAAGCACTCAAAGGGGTTACATTTTTAGCACCCTTTGATTTTGTCAGCACCTGCACGAATTGTCCTTGCCGTGGTTGGAAGTAAACCATGGACTTTAATGATATCAACAGCCCGATCGCCAGCCTCAAAAGGACGTAACACATTTAACTTCACCTCAAGAGTAACACTTTTCCTGGTTGTCTTACAACCACACTATCAGCACTTACTGTACGATTTGAACTCATAATTATGGGTGATTACACGATAAACGCATTGCACAAAGTGTAAAATGGAGACGTTATCGCAGCGTAGCAGCACAGGTGACGACGTTATAGCGGAACGTAGCGACGTAAAGTGAAGTTATGTCCCATTGTGACAACGACGTTATAGTGAAACGACGTAAACCGAAGCGACGTATATCGCGGCCTTCCTGTATACTGCTTGTTTATTACATATGCTACTGTCAATAGTTCTTTAACACATTTCTCTGTCTTGTATACACATTTTTCTTATCATGCAGGACTCGATTGTTGTATCTACAGCAGTATCCGTGCAAAGAGTTTATTATTTTAGGAGTAGACATCTAATCTTTTGCAGCTGCCTGCAGAGACTTTAGGCATTCTTGACAACCTTTTGACATGACATGGACAGGTATCAGCAGACAAATTGATACATTCAGTTGGAGGTCGCAAGACCCAGAGATTCATGATCGCCTATGCCAGTTTGCAAAGCACTTGTTGATTATGGTCATGATTACACTGTAATTCTAACATTTAACTCACACTACTTTGGCTCCATATAGCATCCATTTCTGTGTAAATCGATTGAGATCTGGGAATTTGTCATGTACTTCCTTTTGACTATTTTCAGCAAGATGTCTCTCTTCAGTGTTTGATTCAATTTTAATTCTCTTTTCTCGGTAACTTTCTATTTGATTCTTGGACTCTTATGTTGAGATATTTTGATCTAATATGTTTTCTATATTCATGAGTTTTTTTTTTTTTTTTTTAATTTTATACTTTCAGCGTGAAGAGCATCATTTGTATTCTGAACTTCTATATCAGTGGTTCTCAACCTTTTTTTGGCCCGTGCCCCCCTTCACCATATTTTCAGAACGTCATTCCCCCCTTTCATATTTCCTACCTAAAAAAAACCCCACCCCTATACAGAATACATACAAATGGAAGGTAAATATGTTAAAACAGGTCTAGACATCCACATAAAACGTGATTTGTGGGTCTACTTACTTTATAAAATGAATTTTAGAAGGATGAGACGTGCATAACTGTAAAGTATGAAGGGAACGGTAATATCAAGTAATCACTTCTTGTATTAACGCGATCTTGAAATGATCTTCATTCCCCCCCCCCCCCCTGGAAACCCTAAAATTCCCCCGGGGGGGGGGGGGGGGAATTCCCCACCGGTTGAGAACCACTGTTCTATGTTATTTGTTCTACACGGGTGACTGTGTTAATGCATATATTTCCATCAGGAGTTCTTGTTTGTTGTGTCTTGCTAATTTTGAACACCCAGCTACTTGTTTAGAGCACAGATCAGCACTTGTGTATGTTTTAAGACACTATTGTTTACACCTGTTTTTATCATGATGTAGTCAGGATGATTTTGGCTGAGATCCCCAGGATTTTCCCTTATGCAAAGCTTTCACACATTTTGTTGAAAAAAATGTGTTGCACACAATCAGTTATACTGTTAAAGATTTATGTCATTACGTCTCCTCTGCCATTTCATTTCAATCCATCTTTCCTTACTGTTCTTTTACAATCTGCATTTCCTTATTTTTGATTGTATGCCTAGATTACTCCAGAGAAAAGTAAATACCAATACACCTGGAACAAGGCAGGCTGCAGAAGCTGCCGGATCAGCTAAGCAATGATCTAACTGTTTGCCCATTGGACCTTCGATTCTAGACCAGTTGCCGACCAAGGCTTAGGGCCTGGTCTGCCCTGCCATAACATTTAATCTTTATGTTACATTTCCTCACACCAGGATAAGGCTTGTATCCTCCCAATTGCGCTCCTTTACCAGAAGCCATTGGCACAATGTGTGTTTGGCAAGTGCGCCCAACATTTGGTGCTAACAGAAATCAGGTAGTACTGTCTACTGTCATATGGTAGTTCAGTCATTTCTGACTAAGTATTTTTTTCAGTAACTGTGCATCAACAGACCAACTCATGTGCATCAACAGACCAACTCCTCATTCATGTGTATTCCCCAGCTTAGTGTACAAAATTATTTGTCCCTGTAGCTATCCAGCATCTTGGGCTCACTAGTACATACTAGTTTTTGTCCCTGTAGCTACACATCCAACATCCTGGGCTCACTAGTACATACAAGTATTTGTCTCTATAGCTATATACCCAACATTCTGGGGTTACTAGTACACATGAGTATTTGTCTGTACAGCCAAATATCCAACATCCTGGGATCACTAGTACATACAAGTATTTGTCTCTATAGCTATATACCCAACATTCTGGGGTTACTAGTACACATGAGTATTTGTCTGTACAGCCAAATATCCCAACATCCTGGGATCACTAGTACATACAAGTATTTGTCTCTATAGCTATATACCCAACATTCTGGGGTTACTAGTACACATGAGAATTTGTCTGTACAGCCAAATATCCAATATACTGGGATCACTAGTACACAAGAGTATTTGTCTTTGTAGCTATCCAACATCCTGGGGACACTAGTTTCTATAGATATATGCCCAACTTTCTGGGGTTACTAGTACACACAGGTATTATTGTCCCTGTAGCTATACATCCAACATCCTTTGGCGACTAGTACACAAGTATATTTGTGTCTGTAGCTGGGGTGAGTAGTACACAAGTATATTTGTGTCTGTAGCTGGGGTGAGTAGTACACAAGTATATTTGTGTCTGTAGCTGGGGTGAGTAGTACACAAGTATATTTGTGTCTGTAGCTGGGGTGAGTAGTACACAAGTATATTTGTGTCTGTAGCTGGGGTGAGTAGTACACACGTATATTTGTGTCTGTAGCTGGGGTGAGTAGTAGACACGAGTTTTCTTTCACAGGTATACATCCAATCTTTACATGACTTTGACTAACTTTATAAGCATTTGATTTGACTGTTATTGTTGTTATTGATCCAATGAGGCCATGCTCTCTCCCTTCAACCGCATGCCATGTAATGAAAATGGCATTGCCTTACTTGGCTGCATTAGTGTTGATGCTTAATATTCCGTTTGTCCAGTTCTCCATGCTTCAATTAACATGCAGTGTGTTTACATGTAAACTGTGCAGTTATAAACACAAGGTATCGACCATTATCTGACCACAAAAATCAACAACATACATCAAAGTGGACTGTTCTGTGTTCTGAGATAGTTATAAAGTGGAGTATACCAGCAGCTAGCAAGCTCACCTCACATTAATGAGCTTTCCCAAGGACACACATGCCAACAATTCACACACATCTGAAGATGTGTACATGCCTAAATTATAACATATAGTTTTGCATGATTATAATTAGTTTTATTACAACATCCCATTTCTCACAGACATTTTTAACAATGTGAAGATTGGTTCCAGCATTTACATGCCTGCTATATCTACAGTTGAACAAATAACATAACATCAGTGACCAGTTACTTGTTAGTACTTCTATGATGCATAAAGGTTGCTGCAACCATCATGCAATGTCTGTAATTGTATACACAACCAATGACAAATAAGACAATTAAATCCAACTGTTATGTTAAATCTTGTCAAAAGAACAATGAAAGTCTGTGGTTAAGATACCACCTGAAATCATTGCAGACATTAAATTGAAGTAAATGATGTGCCAAGAACATAAATATGGACTATAAAGAGCTGAACATAATATAAGGGGGAAAGGTTGGTAATGTCAGAGATAAATAGACGTGGGTTTCAGCATCACAAAAACAATTTGCAAGTATAAGTCAAATCAGCTCTACATGACTGTCAATGACTGGTGTCTTGCCGTGATCAGACAAATGACAGTACTTACCATGAGCTGCTGCTGTCAATAGAACTGACTGATATGTCTCTCGATCATTATATATGCCAATAAACCAGTCACCTCTATCCAGGAACTGAACAAGGGCAGTGTCCCGAGCAAAATAGTCATTGCCTCTCTGAAAATATAGTAAACACATCCACAATAAACTGCTTGATTTTTCTGCTAAGCACAATGTACAAATAAATGCCCAGTAATACCTAAAAACACAAAGAGAAGATAATTAGACATGGACAGAGCTGCATGAGATAACAAAAGATATAGGATGGCTTGGAGTGAGTTGGTTGAGTTTCTCAGCCCCAATATAGGATGGCTTGGAGTGAGTTGGTTGAGTGTCTCAGCCCCAATATAGGATGGCTTGGAGTGAGCTGGTTGAGTGTCTCAGCCCCAATATAGGGTGGCTTGGCGTGAGTTGGTTGAGTGTCTCAGCCCCAATATAGGGTGGCTTGGAGTGAGTTGGTTGAGTGTCTCAGCCCCAATATAGGGTGGCTTGGAGTGAGTTGGTTGAGTGTCTCAGCCCCAATATAGGGTGGCTTGGAGTGAGCTGGTTGAGTGTCTAAGCCCAATATAGGGTGGCTTGGAGTGAGTTGGTTGAGTGTCTCAGCCCCAATATAGGGTGGCTTGGAGTGAGCTGGTTGAGTGTCTAAGCCCCAATATAGGGTGGCTTGGAGTGAGTTGGTTGAGTGTCTCAGCCCTAATATAGGGTGGCTTGGAGTGAGTTGGTTGAGTGTCTCAGCCCCAATATAGGGTGGCTTGGAGTGAGCTGGTTGAGTGTCTAAGCCCCAATATAGGGTGGCTTGGAGTGAGTTGGTTGAGTGTCTCAGCCCCAATATAGGGTGGCTTGGAGTGAGCTGGTTGAGTGTCTAAGCCCCAATATAGGGTGGCTTGGAGTGAGTTGGTTGAGTGTCTCAGCCCTAATATAGGGTGTCTTGGAGTGAGTTGGTTGAGTGTCTCAGCCCTAATATAGGGTGGCTTGGAGTGAGCTGGTTGAGTGTCTAAGCCCCAATATAGGGTGGCTTGGAGTGAGTTGGTTGAGTGTCTAAGCCCCAATATAAGGTGGCTTGGAATGAGCTGGTTGAGGGTCTCAACCCCAATGAAGGGTCTAAGGTGAAAGAAGAAAACAAAGTGACTAACAATTGCATATAACCTGTAAGTAATATTAATTTGATACAATGACTAACTTATTAAGTAAACATTTTCAAAGATTAACGAAAATATTATTTATGTTTACTGCTACTGTTGCAAACTTTTGGCAGAAAGTAATTTCTTTGTTTTGCGATTTGTAAATAAGAAATCAAAGCTGATGTAGAATTACTAAAATGAAGCACGTGTCTTGTAGAAACAACTCACCACTGCTCTTCTTGATTGAAGGCCAACCCTAGTGCCATCAATAACTTTGAAGAAATCAAACTGCACATGAGTAGGAGGCATGCCCCTTCTTCCATATATCCCCACCATTGCATCACTGGGTACTGAGAGATTGAATTTGACAGAGCCAGGTGTTTTCTGTTCCAAATGATTCGTCCAAAATGTTCCTGAAGAAGCAAATGACATCATATACACATCTAGCCACATCATTCAATGCAACTAGCAGGCAACTAAATCAGATATAAATTACTACTTCACATGAAGAAATATTGACACTAAATTACCTATAAGAACATGAAATACAATGGCAAATATTTGCACTGATGTGTTCGGACCATATTCTGCAAAGTTTCAGATATTGTAGCATGTATAAACAAGGAAACTTCAGACATGGAGCACATCCACTGCTGTCTTCACTGTCCTACATGCACTAATTGTGAATGTGACTAGACTGGAAATGAATACTGGATAATATCATAACTTTGATAAATTGAAATAGTGACAGGCTGTATATAGTGATAGTCTACATTTAATGATAGATTGTATTTAGTATTGTATTGTATTTAATGATTGATTGAATTTAATGATAGATTGCATTTAGTAATATATTGTATTTAGAGATAGATTGTATTTAGTGATTAATAGTATATAGTCATAAACTGTAAGTAGTGATAGATTGTATAGTGATAAACTGTATATAGTGATACATTGTATATAGTGATAAACTGTATTTAGTGATAGACTGTATTTAGTGATAGATTGTATTTAGTAATACATTGTATATAGTGATAGATTGTAGTTAGCGAAAGATTGTCTATAGTGGCAAATTATAGTGATAGATTTTATATAGTGAGACATTGTAAATAGTGGTAGGTTGTACATAGTGATAAATTGTATATAGTGATACATTTTGTTTAGCGATAGATTGCATATACTCAAAACAAGACAGCTAACTTCATGATTCTATTGTATAACTGTGTGTCTATTCAGTGCACTATGTGAAGATGTTCACAATAACTGACTTCTTAATACTGAACTCTGCCTGTGCTGAACCTGACAGTAATGAATCATTATCTTCAAAAGTGAAAGAACAAAGTTTATGCATGTATTCACAAAATTTACACACATTTTGGACTAATCCCCTTTTTTATCTGAGAGAGTAAAAAGGGCAGGGAATGAGTGACAGAGATAGAGGGAGAAAGAGAGACAAATACAGATAAAGGATGGAGAGAGAGGAGTGGTAAGGAGGAAAAGAGACATAGTGACAGATAGAAGAAAGGGGACAGTTGCTGTGTATGTTTCTCCACAGCAGTTACCAATGTCAGTGAACAATTAACAGATGGCAGTTACAAACAAGATGCAGAAGACTAGAACAGGTGAACTGTAGCAGGAAGCTACAACAGCTACAACAAGCAAGATTTAGCAGAAAGCTACAACAAGCAAAATATAGCAGAAATTATATACAATAAGCAAGATGTACCAATGATATGGCCAGCAAGATGTACCAATGATATGGCCAGCAAGATGTAGCAATGATATGGCCAGCAAGATGTACCAATGATATGGCCAGCAAGATGTAGCAATGATATGGCCAGCAAGATGTACCAATGATATGACCAGCAAGATGTACCAATGATATGGCCAGCAAGATGTAACAATGATATGGCCAGCAAGATGTACCAATGATATGGCAAGCAAGATGTACCAATGATATGGCCAGCAAGATGTACCAATGATACGGCCAGCAAGATGTACCAATGATATGGCCAGCAAGATGTACCAATGATATGGCCAGCAAGATGTACCAATGATATGGCCAGCAAGATGTACCAATGATATGGCCAGCAAGATGTACCAATGATATGGCCAGCAAGATGCACCAATGATACGGCCAGCAAGATGTACCAATGATATGGCCAGCAAGATGTACCAATGATATGGCCAGCAAGATGTACCAATGATATGGCCAGCAAGATGTACCAATGATATGGCCAGCAAGATGTACCAATGATATGGCCAGCAAGATGTACCAATGATATGGCAGCAAGATGTACCAATGATATGGCCAGCAAGATGTACCAATGATATGGCCAGCAAGATGTACCAATGATATGACCAGCAAGATGTAGCAATGATATGACCAGCAAGATGTACCAATGATATGGCCAGCAAGATGTACCAATGATATGGCCAGCAAGATGTACCAATGATATGGCCAGCAAGATGTACCAATGATATGGCCAGCAAGATGTACCAATGATATGGCCAGCAAGATGTACCAATGATATGGCCAGCAAGATGTACCAATGATATGGCCAGCAAGATGTACCAATGATATGGCCAGCAAGATGTACCAATGATATGGCCAGCAAGATGTACCAATGATATGGCCAGCAAGATGTACCAATGATATGGCCAGCAAGATGTACCAATGATATGGCCAGCAAGATGTACCAATGATATGGCCAGCAAGATGTACCAATGATATGGCCAGCAAGATGTACCAATGATATGGCCAGCAAGATGTACCAATGATATGGCCAGCAAGATGTACCAATGATATGGCCAGCAAGATGTACCAATGATATGGCCAGCAAGATGTACCAATGATATGGCCAGCAAGATGTACCAATGATATGGCCAGCAAGATGTACCAATGATATGGCCAGCAAGATGTACCAATGATATGGCCAGCAAGATGTACCAATGATATGGCCAGCAAGATGTACCAATGATATGGCCAGCAAGATGTACCAATGATATGGCCAGCAAGATGTACCAATGATATGGCCAGCAAGATGTACCAATGATATGGCCAGCAAGATGTACCAATGATATGGCCAGCAAGATGTACCAATGATATGGCCAGCAAGATGTACCAATGATATGGCCAGCAAGATGTACCAATGATATGGCCAGCAAGATGTACCAATGATATGGCCAGCAAGATGTACCAATGATATGGCCAGCAAGATGTACCAATGATATGGCCAGCAAGATGTACCAATGATATGGCCAGCAAGATGTACCAATGATATGGCCAGCAAGATGTACCAATGATATGGCCAGCAAGATGTACCAATGATATGGCCAGCAAGATGTACCAATGATATGGCCAGCAAGATGTACCAATGATATGGCCAGCAAGATGTACCAATGATATGGCCAGCAAGATGTACCAATGATATGGCCAGCAAGATGTACCAATGATATGGCCAGCAAGATGTACCAATGATATGGCCAGCAAGATGTACCAATGATATGGCCAGCAAGATGTACCAATGATATGGCCAGCAAGATGTAGCAATGATATGGCCAGCAAGATGTACCAATGATATGGCCAGCAAGATGTACCAATGATATGGCCAGCAAGATGTACCAATGATATGGCCAGCAAGATGTACCAATGATATGGCCAGCAAGATGTACCAATGATATGGCCAGCAAGATGTACCAATGATATGGCCAGCAAGATGTACCAATGATATGGCCAGCAAGATGTACCAATGATATGGCCAGCAAGATGTACCAATGATATGGCCAGCAAGATGTACCAATGATATGGCCAGCAAGATGTACCAATGATATGGCCAGCAAGATGTACCAATGATATGGCCAGCAAGATGTACCAATGATATGGCCAGCAAGATGTACCAATGATATGGCCAGCAAGATGTACCAATGATATGGCCAGCAAGATGTACCAATGATATGGCCAGCAAGATGTACCAATGATATGGCCAGCAAGATGTACCAATGATATGGCCAGCAAGATGTACCAATGATATGGCCAGCAAGATGTACCAATGATATGGCCAGCAAGATGTACCAATGATATGGCCAGCAAGATGTACCAATGATATGGCCAGCAAGATGTACCAATGATATGGCCAGCAAGATGTACCAATGATATGGCCAGCAAGATGTACCAATGATATGGCCAGCAAGATGTACCAATGATATGGCCAGCAAGATGTACCAATGATATGGCCAGCAAGATGTACCAATGATATGGCCAGCAAGATGTACCAATGATATGGCCAGCAAGATGTACCAATGATATGGCCAGCAAGATGTACCAATGATATGGCCAGCAAGATGTACCAATGATATGACCAGCAAGATGTACCAATGATATGGCCAGCAAGATGTACCAATGATATGGCCAGCAAGATGTACCAATGATATGGCCAGCAAGATGTACCAATGATATGGCCAGCAAGATGTACCAATGATATGGCCAGCAAGATGTACCAATGATATGGCCAGCAAGATGTACCAATGATATGGCCAGCAAGATGTACCAATGATATGGCCAGCAAGATGTACCAATGATATGGCCAGCAAGATGTACCAATGATATGGTCAGCAAGATGTACCAATGATATGGCCAGCAAGATGTACCAATGATATGGCCAGCAAGATGTACCAATGATATGGCCAGCAAGATGTACCAATGATATGGCCAGCAAGATGTACCAAAGATATGACCAGCAAGATGTACCAATGATATGGCCAGCAAGATGTACCAATGATATGGCCAGCAAGATGTACCAATGATATGGCCAGCAAGATGTAGCAATTATATGGCCAGCAAGATGTACCAATGATATGGCCAGCAAGATGTACCAATGATATGGCCAGCAAGATGTAGCCAATGATATGGCCAGCAAGATGTACCAATGATATGGCCAGCAAGATGTACCAATGATATGGCCAGCAAGATGTACCAATGATATGGCCAGCAAGATGTACCAATGATATGGCCAGCAAGATGTAGCAATGATATGGCCAGCAAGATGTACCAATGATATGGCCAGCAAGATGTACCAATGATATGGCCAGCAAGATGTACCAATGATATGGCCAGCAAGATGTACCAATGATATGGCCAGCAAGATGTACCAATGATATGGCCAGCAAGATGTACCAATGATATGGCCAGCAAGATGTACCAATGATATGGCCAGCAAGATGTACCAATGATATGGCCAGCAAGATGTACCAATGATATGGCCAGCAAGATGTACCAATGATACGGCCAGCAAGATGTAGCAATGATATGGCCAGCAAGATGTAGCAATGATATGGCCAGCAAGATGTAGCAATGATATGGCCAGCAAGATGTACCAATGATATGGCCAGCAAGATGTAGCAATGATATGGCCAGCAAGATGTACCAATGATATGGCCAGCAAGATGTACCAATGATATGGCCAGCAAGATGTACCAATGATATGGCCAGCAAGATGTACCAATGATACGGCCAGCAAGATGTAGCAATGATATGGCCAGCAAGATGTACCAATGATATGGCCAGCAAGATGTACCAATGATATGGCCAGCAAGATGTACCAATGATATGGCCAGCAAGATGTACCAATGATATGGCCAGCAAGATGTACCAATGATATGACCAGCAAGATGTACCAATGATATGACCAGCAAGATGTACCAATGATATGGCCAGCAAGATGTACCAATGATATGACCAGCAAGATGTACCAATGATATGGCCAGCAAGATGTAGCAGACATATGCAAAGTATACACGTTGAAACTCTCCTCTCCTCCCCCCCCCCCCCAATAAATAAACAATGAAGACAGCCTCCAAACCATAGTTCAACTGCTTGCAACAGGATCAGCAGACCAAGTGTAACTAAGACCAGATTCTATCTCTAGTGGTGGCTATGGGAAAAAGCTGTGTGACTGCAGTCTGGCCTAGAAAGTCAGGAATGAAGGGGTTGGGCAAATGTTGTTCCATAAGATGTTATGCTGAGGTTAGATGTTGGAGCTATGCAGCAAATTGACACTTGAACCAACATTCTTTTGAGGATGAATAAGAAGGAAGAAGCAGGAGTGTGCTATCACAATAAACCAAAGCAGGAGTGTGCTATCACAATAAACCATAACAGATGTGCACTGCCACAATAGACCACAGCCGGGGTGTACTGCCACAATAAACCATAGCAGGAGTGTGCTATCACAATAAACCATAGCAGAAGTGTGCTATCACAATAAACCATAGCAGGAGTGTGCTATCACAATAAACCATAGCAGAAGTGTGCTATCACAATAAACCATAGCAGAAGTGTGCTATCACAATAAACCATAGCAGGAGTGTGCTATCACAATAAACCATAGCAGAAGTGTGCTATCACAATAAACCATAGCAGGAGTGTGCTATCACAATAAACTATAGCAGGAGTATGCTATCACAATAAACCATAGCAGGAGTGTGCTATCACAATAAACCATAGCAGGAGTGTGCTATCACAATAAACCATAGCAGAAGTGTGCTATCACAATAAACCATAGCAGGAGTGTGCTATCACAATAAACCATAGCAGAAGTGTGCTATCACAATAAACCATAGCAGGAGTGTGCTATCACAATAAACCATAGCAGGAGTGTGCTATCACAATAAACCATAGCAGAAGTGTGCTATCACAATAAACCATGGCAGGAGTGTGCTATCACGATAAACCATTGCCACAATAAACCATGGCAGGAGTGTGCTATCACAATAAACCATAGCAGAAGTGTGCTATCACAATAAACCATAGTAGGAGTGTGCTATCACAATAAACTATAGCAGGAGTATGCTATCACAATAAACCATAGCAGGAGTGTGCTATCACAATAAACCATAGCAGGAGTTTGCTATCACAATAAACCATAGCAGAAGTGTGCTATCACAATAAACCATAGCAGGAGTGTGCTATCACAATAAACCATAGCAGGAGTTTGCTATCACAATAAACCATAGCAGAAGTGTGCTATCACAATAAACCATAGCAGGAGTGTGCTATCACAATAAACCATAGCAGGAGTGTGCTATCACAATAAACCATAGCCACAATAAACCATAGCAGGAGTGTGCTATCACAATAAACCATAGCCACAATAAACCATAGCAGGAGTGTGCTATCACAATAAACCATAGCAGGAGTGTGCTATCACAATAAACCATAGCAGGAGTGTGCTATCACAATAAACCATAGCAGAAGTGTGCTATCACAATAAACCATGGCAGGAGTGTGCTATCACGATAAACCATTGCCACAATAAACCATGGCAGGAGTGTGCTATCACAATAAACCATAACAGGAGTGTGCTATCACAATAAACCATAGCAGAAGTGTGCTATCACAATAAACCATGGCAGGAGTGTGCTATCACGATAAACCATTGCCACAATAAGCAGGAGTGTACTATCACAATAAACCATAGCAGATGTGAACTATCACAATAAACCATAGCAGATGTGTACTATCACGATAAACCACAGCAGGAGTGTACTATCACAATAAACCACAGCAGCAGTGTATTTCCAAGTTACATGATCAAAGACAAAGGGATACATAAAGAATTAAATAAGAAAATATGAAAATAATACATTCACTATTTCCTACCATTCACTTGAATTAGGTGCCCATTATCATGTTAATGGAACACAGATGAGTGACAAATCTGTCGAATATAACAATAAATTAAGTCTGGCTTTCACAGATCAAGAACAAGCCTTTGACACAATCAATAGGAGTAAGCTGTAGAAAGTGCTAGAAGAATATGGTAATGGGCAGCTGGTGGATAATATCAGGGCTATATATGAAAACAGTGAATGTGCAGTCAGAACACATGAAAGCATGACAAACTGGTTCCAAGTAACATCAGGTGTCACACAAGAATGTCTTTTATCTCCACTTCTGTTCATCACCTACATGGATAAGATTAATAAAGAAGTAAATCCACAACTGGAGAGCTTAAATGAGATGCTGTTTGCAGATGACCAGAGTTTACTGTATGAGAACAATATAAATCTACAGCATGATATAAATTGTAGTAGTACAAGAAACAATACAAGCCAAACAAAAAATTGTATCTGCCTCCTAATCGCGATGCTTTATGGCAAAAGCAGTAGCAGAAAAGAAGAAGAGAAGACAATGTGAACTTATTACGAAAATGAGACAAAGCATTTATGTCTAATGTTGGTGACACTATTGTAAATCTCTACAAATGAAAGTTACCTGGAGGTACTGATTTCCTGACTGACCTTCCTGCTTGCAATATGGTTGGTGGATCTGTAGTGGGTAAAGCCAGGTGACGCCCTGACAGAAATGTACCTTGTTACAGTGTGGCAAGAGTATTTCAAATGTCTGCTAACCCACAAGTTCATCTAACAACAAACATACATCTAGAACAAAGACATGTCATATATATCGTAGGATACATCAGCAGATATGTTAGATACAGGTTGGGTGACTTGCAGTATCTGATAATGAACGCTTCCTGTACAAAGCTACTCACTATATGTTGATCACTTATTCATTATATGATCAAACATGATCCGTGCTTGACCTTCACTCTTCCACTCCCAGATGGGATGACTGCAACTATGTCTGTCCTATGTATATCTTTGAATGCTCCTATTCTAGATGTAGCAGGCAGACATGTAATCACATGGGTACTGGAATTACCAGCATGGGACCTCTTCTGTGGCTCTTGAAGGTACTGGAATTGCCAGCATGAGACCTCTTCTGTGGCTCTTGAAGGTACTGGAATTACCAGCATGGGACCTCTTCTGTGGCTCTTGAAGGTACTGGAATTACCAGCATGGGACCTCTTCTGTGGCTCTTGAAGGTACTGGAATTACCAGCATGGGACCTCTTCTGTGGCTCTTGAAGGTACTGGAATTACCAGCATGGGGCCTCTTCTGTGGGTCTTGAAAGTACTGGAATTACCAGCATGGGACCTCTTCTGTGGGTCTTGAAGGTACTGGAATTACCAGCATGGGACCTCTTCTGTGGGTCTTGAAGGTACTGGAATTACCAGCATGGGACCTCTTCTGTGGGTCTTTAAGGTACTGGAATTACCAACATGGGACCTCTTCTGTGGCTCTTGAAGGTACTGGAATTACCAGCATGGGACCTCTTCTGTGGCTCTTGAAGGTACTGGAATTACCAGCATAGGACCTCTTCTGTGGCTCTTGAAGGTACTGGAATTACCAGCATGGGACCTCTTCTGTGGGTCTTGAAGGTACTGGAATTACCAGCATGGGACCTCTTCTGTGGCTCTTGAAGGTACTAGAATTACCAGCATTTTACCTCTTCTGTGGTTCTTGAAGGTACTGGAATTACCAGCATGGGACCTCATCTGTGGTTCTTGAAGGTACTGGAATTACCAGCATGGGACCTCTTCTGTGGCTCTTGAAGGTACTGGAATTACCAGCATGGGACCTCTTCTGTGGGTCTTGAAGGTACTGGAATTACCAGCATGGGACCTCTTCTGTGGGTCTTGAAGGTACTGGAATTACCAGCATGGGACCTCTTCTGTGGGTCGTGAAGGTACTGGAATTACCAGCATGGGACCTCTTCTGTGGCCCTTGAAGGTACTGGAATTACCAGCATGGGACCTCATCTGTGGCCCTTGAAGGTACTGGAATTACCAGCATGGGACCTCTTCTGTGGGTCTTGAAGGTACTGGAATTACCAGCATGGGACCTCTTCTGTGGGTCTTGAAGGTACTGGAATTACCAGCATGGGACCTCTTCTGTGGGTCTTGAAGGTACTGGAATTACCAGCATGGGACCTCATCTGTGGCCCTTGAAGGTACTGGAATTACCAGCATGGGACCTCTTCTGTGGCCCTTGAAGGTACTGGAATTACCAGCATGGGACCTCTTCTGTGGGTCTTGAAGGTACTGGAATTACCAGCATGGGACCTCTTCTGTGGGTCTTGAAGGTACTGGAATTATCAGCATGGGACCTCTTCTGTGGGTCTTGAAGGTACTGGAATTACCAGCATGGGACCTCATCTGTGGACCTTGAAGGTACTGGAATTACCAGCATGGGACCTCTTCTGTGGCCCTTGAAGGTACTGGAATTACCAGCATGGGACCTCTTCTGTGGGTCTTGAAGGTACTGGAATTACCAGCATGGGACCTCTTCTGTGGGTCTTGAAGGTACTGGAATTACCAGCATGGGACCTCTTCTGTGGGTCTTGAAGGTACTGGAATTACCAGCATGGGACCTCATCTGTGGCCCTTGAAGGTACTGGAATTACCAGCATGGGACCTCTTCTGTGGCCCTTGAAGGTACTGGAATTACCAGCATGGGACCTCTTCTGTGGGTCTTGAAGGTACTGGAATTACCAGCATGGGACCTCTTCTGTGGGTCTTGAAGGTACTGGAATTACCAGCATGGGACCTCTTCTGTGGGTCTTGAAGGTACTGGAATTACCAGCATGGGACCTCATCTGTGGCCCTTGAAGGTACTGGAATTACCAGCATGGGACCTCTTCTGTGGCCCTTGAAGGTACTGGAATTACCAGCATGGGCCCTCTTCTGTGGGTCTTGAAGGTACTGGAATTACCAGCATGGGACCTCTTCTGTTGCCCTTGAAGGTACTGGAATTACCAGCATGGGACCTCTTCTGTGGCTCTTGAAGGTACTGGAATTACCAGCATGGGACCTCTTCTGTGGGTCTTGAAGGTACTGGAATTACCAGCATGGGACCTCTTCTGTGGGTCTTGAAGGTACTGGAATTACCAGCATGGGACCTCTTTTGTGGCTCTTGAAGGTACTGGAATTACCAGCATGGGACCTCTTCTGTGGGTCTTGAAGGTACTGGAATTACCAGCATTTTACCTCTTCTGTGGCTCTTGATGAAGAAGTTGTATCAGGTGTGGGAATGTCCCCAGTGCAGTGATGTGGATTCTCAATTAAATATTTCAGTATTCTAGATGCTATTTAACTCCCTCACTCACAACAGCAATTATTTCAACTGTGTCTGTTTTTGGTGTTACTTTAAATGCGTCCATTCGAGATGTTAATTCACTCCTTCACTCCCGGACACAGATGACTTTAACTGCGTCCATGCGTTACTTTCACTGTTTATATTCTAGTTGCTACTTCTCTCCTTCACTCTTGGACATAGACGATTTCTTCTTCTTTTGCATTCATCCGGAATGTTGTTTTAGACATAATTGTGTTGTGCCTGTTTACAGCAGAGCTGCGATATTTTCACCTTTCGGCTGTCACATCTGACTTCTTCAGGCATTTGCTAATCAGGTTACCTTCCTGGATGGATGATTTTTAACTGTGTCTTAGGTGTTACTTTCATTGTTTCTGCTCCAGATGTTCTTTAAGTTCTCCTTTAATTTCAGATAGTGATGACTATAACTTATTCTGACCCAGATTGTTACTATATTGAAATAACAATCACCTGGGCCAGAAACAATTCAGGGAATATATGGGATAAGACAATTGAATAGATAATTGACAACAAATAGTCTAAGACACATTTTGTTTTACATTTAACCTTGTGTAAATATTAGGGTACCCATTACACTTGTGTGAGTATTATACTACACATTACATGTGTATGAGTACTGAAGTGCCCACTAAACATGTTACGTATTACAGTACCCATTAACACTGTGTCTGTATTAGAGTGGCCATGAACCTGTAATATCACAGATATGTGAGATAGTCTGTGGATTATTTCAGTGTCTGTACAAAACAAAGAAACTAAAAACAAACAACATTAAAATAAACCCATGGTCGAGACAGGAACAAGGAGCTGATCCCCGACTCTGGTGATCGAGTGAGATGGCAAAACATGACTGTACACACTTATCGGCACGGCACATGATGATGATGGTGATGATGATAATTAATTAATGTTGTGCGTATCCTTTACAGGACATCGCTGTCAACATCAGCATCTTTCAGCTGATTGTTGATTTCTTGGCAAGATTACGCTCAGTAGTTTGCCATTGCTTTCTGAGCGGCCGGCTCATCTATCCCGCAAGTCACCAACGCAGGTAGAACCGCTTCCTATTCTCGCGTGCTGCGAGATCCTGATGATGATAATGCCATATGTAAATATTCTTTAAAGTCTCATAAAGTTGTGTATTAATGAACATTTAGCATTTGGTTTAGTTTGAAACATGTACCCAAAATGATATATGTGATATCAGTCCATGTAAAGCAAGAACCATATAGATAAGCAAAGACTGTACATAATGACTTATCTGTCCAGATAGGTTACTATTGCTAACATCTGATGTACTGGTTGGTGCACCTCTTATTGGCTAAGCCCATTTGATTTGTATTTTGCTCTGCATGAAGAAGAATTGATACCAGCAATGCAAGGGTAGCCCAGTCATCAGGATGGTATCAAACTTATAGTCTAGTCAGATTCGGTGGGGATGCTGACAGATGCATCATTTACTCCTCCTTTTCGGTGGATCCTGGGTGCATGTTTCCCTCTGTTTGGGGTGTGAGAGATGATTTTGTTTATACACCATTAGGATTTGCCACCCTGGTGTTAGCTGCCAACTTCCTGTGTTCAGAAATAAGCCTCTTTTCATCCACACATTGATGCCAGCCTCTCCAAGGCATCAAACTGTAATTATAGTCTAATGTAAGAAATAAATCTGTTTTCATCCACACATTGATGCCAGTCTCTCCAAGGCATCAAACTGTAATTATAGTCTAATGTAAGAAATAAGTCTGTTTTCATCCACACAGTGATGCCAGTCTCTCCAGGGCATCCACACATTGATGCCAGCCTCTCCAGGGCATCAAACTGTAATATACTAATATACTCAACTGTAATTATAGTCTAATGTAAGAAATAAGACTGTTTTCATTCACACAGTGATGCCAGTCTCTCCAGGGCATCCACACATTGATGCCAGCCTCTCCAGGGCATCAAACTGTAATATACTAATATACTCAACTGTAATTATAGTCTAATGTAAGAAATAAAATTGTTTTCATTCACACAGTGATGCCAGTCTCTCCAGGGCATCCACACATTGATGCCAGCCTCTCCAGGGCATCAAACTGTAATATACTAATATACTCAACTGTAATTATAGTCTAATATACAGACCAGTCGCTAGTTGTAGAAGTCAGGCCATAGAGCAAGTACAACAGTAGTGCCTCTCCCCCCCCCCCCCTCTCTCTCTCTCTCTCTCACACACATATTCCTCCCCCACCCCCACAAATCCCTGACTTCATAAGAACTGGGTTACTCACCTGGGTACTGCATGCTATCTATCCTACCAGATGATGACAAGGACTGGTTGTGAAAGCTTGGATACAGTCCTAGACTGCTGTGGTCAGATGAGGATAAGCTGCAGTCCTTCTCAACTTTCTCCTCCATAAACATAGAGTTGGCTGGGGACAGGCAGAGAGACAGTTGACACTACTGACGGCAACATATGTGGCATGTCATACTAATGTCTGCGCATGTTGTGTGGGCATTGTTTACCTCAGAATTACATTATGCACAGAAGTGTGAGTGTTACACTATCAGAGATTTTTTTTTTTTTTTGCATATCCTTTACAGGACATCGCTGTCAACACCAGCATCTTTCAGCTGTATGTTGATTTCTTGGCAAGATTACGCTCAGTAGTTTGCCATTGCTTTCTGAGCGGCCGGCTCACATACCCCGTAAGTTACCGATGCGATTCGAACCACTGCTGATTCTCACCGTCATCACGTTACCTACGAGAGTATACAAGATTACGGAGAAAAGTCGCTAAACCTCTAAGCCACGAGCTATCAGAGATTGAAGAGGGTTAATCATCAAGCCTCTTCAACCTAAACACAGAAAGGATTTTTAAACAAGTTGAACTGCCTGGACTTTAACATCAATGGAAGAATCATAAACAATCTTAGGCATGCTGACGATACCGTGTTACAACCAGAAAGCGAACAAGAGTTACAAGACCTAGTGGAACAAGTAAACAGGAATAGTGCAAAATGCGGCTTAGATATTAACATCTAAAAAATTAAAACTATGATAATTAGCAGTGGAAAGGAAAGGTCATCAATGAACATCACAGTAAACGGGGAGATACTAGAACAAGTAACAAGTTTCTCCTATCTTGGACATACTTCTTCTGCGTTCATCCGGAGAATTTTTTTTTCCGGACGTGATTGCGTTGTGCCTGTTTACAGCAGAGTTGCGTCCTTGCGCCGTTAGGCCGACACATCCGACTTCTGCGGGCATTTGTTGACTGGGTTAATCTTCCCAGATCTTGGACATACAATAACAGATGATAGCAGAATTGAATTAGAAATAAAAAAAGAGAATAAAAATGGCCAAAAATGATTTCAACGGCATGAAATCAGTATTAACATCTAATCGCATCAACATCATCAACGTATTACAATTGATAATTGTCAAATTCTACGTATATTCAACGCTACTGTATGGCGCTGAAACCTGGACATTGAACAAGGAACTAGAAAGTCGCATAGAAGCCCTGGAGATCTGGATATACAGACAGATATGTCGTATTTCATGGAAACAAAAACAATCAAATGCAGAGGTTCTAGAAAAACTTGGAATTAAGAGAGAGTTGATGAAAGAAATAAAATGGAGGCAAGCGAAATATTTCGGCCACGTTATAAGACATGATACTCTTATAAAAACCATACGGGAGGGCAAGATTGAGGGCAATCGAGCAATAGGTAGACAACGATACAAGTGGGAAGATAACATCAAGAGATGGATGAACTTCAGCCTGACAGAATGTAGAGTCAGGGCGAGAGACAGACAGTGTTGGAGATCCATCGCAGCCAACCTTCATTGTAAAGACGGCACCTGATTGATTGAATCACCAACAGCACATCAGTCCACGTGTAGCCATCAGTGATTTCAATAAGTATATTAATATGTCGGAAATGCATCTATCTTCAGGTTATCGTACGTTTAGGGAAAAACTATGACATTTCTTATACAGCATGTTATGCTACATTTGCTAAACCATGAAATAACGTATTAATATAAACCATTTCACAAATTTGTACACTGCATTTCAATATTTTGTATGGCTGTATTATTTTGAAAAAAAAAACCAAAAACAAACAAACAACTGATCAGTTGTATTGTCTGCTCTATATCCCAGTTGAATTTAGATTTAAAATTTAAAATATTGCTAGAAAAATGGCCATGGGAACATAGGGAGTGTCACATCAGGGGCGTCACTAGGGGGGGGGGGGGCGGGGGGTGGGGCCGCACCGGGTGACACCATCAAGGGGTGACACCAAAATAAAAAAATTGCAAATTTGACAAAGCAGACATAGCTCTGTCTAGTCGGGTTTCATAACCGTTCATTGTTAATTTTAGAAATTTTAATGTTAAATAACAACAATTTAACTTTGTCCGAGTTTGTCGAAGTTCTTTATTTATGTTTTACCTGAAGTATTGATGTTATATTGTTCAATTTGTTGTCTTTCTTATGTCCTTATTAACTTTTTGACTTATTTTACAAACATTACTATATGCGATTATATATGGTACAGGAACACTCGGAAGAAGACCATGGTGAAAGTCTAGAGGGGTGACACCAAGAGTTTACCGCACTGGGTGACACCAACCCGTGACGCCACTGTGTCACATTCTAACTAGTAGACATGCTGGGCTAAGGAAACAGTTAGGCTATAGAAAGCATACTTTATGTATCACATTGCTGGAACCTCAGCTGAAATCTTGCAGTTATTTTCAAGAACCACAGAGTTGAGGGAGGGGTGGTGAGGAGTTTGGATGCTGACTACATATCACAGTACATGTGTTCTAACCTCTGGTAAAGCAACCCACAGCAAAGGTGAAATGCAAAGCTTAAACATGTCAACTGTGTGGCAACTGGCTTACACATGTCAACTGTGTGGCAACTGGCTTACACATGTCAACTGTGTGACAACTGGCTTACACATGTCAACTGTGTGACAACTGGCTTACACAAGTCAACTGTGTGGCAACTGGCTTACACATGTCAACTGTGTGGCAACTGGCTTACACATGTCAACTGTGTGACAACTGGCTTACACATGTCAACTGTGTGACAACTGGCTTACACATGTCAACTGTGTGACAACTGGCTTACACATGTCAACTGTGTGACAACTGGCTTACACATGTCAACTGTGTGGCAACTGGCTTACACATGTCAACTGTGTGGCAACTGGCTTACACATGTCAACTGTGTGACAACTGGCTTACACATGTCAACTGTGTGGCAACTGGCTTACACATGTCAACTGTGTGACAACTGGTTTACACATGTCAACTGTGTGGCAACTGGCTTACACATGTCAACTGTGTGGCAACTGGCTTACACATGTCAACTGTGTGACAACTGGTTTACACATGTCAACTGTGTGACAACTGGCTTACACATGTCAACTGTGTGGCACCTGGCTTACACATGTCAACTGTGTGGCAACTGGCTTACACATGTCAACTGTGTGGCAACTGGCTTACACATGTCAACTGTGTGACAACTGGCTTACACATGTCAACTGTGTGACAACTGGCTTACACATGTCAACTGTGTGACAACTGGCTTACACATGTCAACTGTGTGACAACTGGCTTACACATGTCAACTGTGTGACAACTGGTTTACACATGTCAACTGTGTGACAACTGGTTTACACATGTCAACTGTGTGGCAACTGGCTTACACATGTCAACTGTGTGGCAACTGGCTTACATATGTCAACTGTGGCAACTGGCGTTGATTTGCCAGCCCTTGAGACTGTCAATCTACACTAGCAATGCTATACTTACATCATGAAAGCTAGAAGAAAGAACAATGCAGTAAACAATGAATCAAGCTGTACTGGAGATGCCTAATCGCAGTAGCAGTAGAATTGTCCTATAGATCTGCAGAAATAAACAGCAGCTGCAAATGGCAACATCAAAATATGCAGCACGCGTGATTATAAGTGAAATCCAGATGCAATTACCAGAATGCTGAAATGTCGCTCAGAATCGTTTCTTGATTAAAATAAATGACATTTCCCTTTGACTGATGGAAACATGAGGAGGCTATGTATTTAAATAAAAAATTGACCTCATGGGCACACTGATAGTCGGCCATATATTTGATATTGGTTTCCTGCTTGCGGCAGAGCATTTGATTGAATATTTTCATGTTTTCTTCCTTTGACAAGCCTCATATTGCATTCTGTGTTGCTTATTCTGACCTGATGACAATTGCATGAACCCTCAACACTTGTTGGTGTTGGCTGAAATATGAGATCCAGACAGAAACCTCTGAAAGCTTGTTAAGATGCACAGAAAACTCAGTAAGAAATATTATAGTAAAATATAATCTAAAATTGTTGAAAAACCTGCAATAAGCTATTGGAACTTGAATACAGAGTGAATGTTTGTTAAGGAGTAGTGTCAGGTTACTAAAAAAAAAAACGAAATGCTAAGGTTTTTAAAAATATATGTACAGACACTGAAACATAAGTGCAGTTGTCACCCACTGAGTTCATTTTGGCTAAAATAAGACAGAAATATTCACATGTGGCGTGACATCCTCCCTTCCCCACCGTATTTCCCTCCCAGATAATGTCTCTCAGATTACCAACAATTTCAGGAACCTGTGTTATGAGGCTGATCGACGCTGCTAGTCGGAATAAACAGAAACCTGCTAATGGTGAAGACCGAACATAGACCACTGTCTCGGCTAGAAAGCGCACAAACCACTCTGCCACCGCGGCACCAGGCAATATTAAGTATGTACTCGTATATAACCTAACAGGCAAAGGATAAAAGCAGGGAGGGTACCGGAAGAATGTCCACTACTCAATCATAAGTAACTAAGTTTGAAGGAATTACATAATATATTCCACGCTAATATATGGTATTCTTTGCACTGTCCTCTGAAACCACATTTTCACTGGCATTAGATTCTCAGCTTGTCTGCTTATTGTCATTGTTTCACATACATATCAGTAAGGTTATAGAGCACTTCAACACTCGTTTTCTTACTGCAATTTAAAAAAAAAAAAACAAACCCTGAATGTTTTCCATCTAGCAAAAGGCTACATTTGTCATTGCGATTCTGGTTCTAATCTGTACAAGGTATATTCCATTAGATGTTACAACTGTTCCGAGATAAGTTGTATCGATCCACTTGTTTAAGAATTTTCCCATTTCCTTGGATGTTACATTGTGAAATGTCTGTCTTCGTGGAGACGACCATAATCTCTGTTTTCTGATAATTTAATCCTAACGCTTGTTGCTCACAAAGACACTGGATAAAGTAAGACATGTTGGCATGATAACGATGCTTGCAGATCTATAAATTGATGGGAAAGACCTTAGATTTGTAAAACAGCAAAAGCAAAAAAATTATTGGAAACAACAAACTGCCATACAAAATTACACGATTACATGCCTTTAAAAGGTCAACAAATAGACGTGATAATAATGACAAATCTCAAAGCGAAAATTTGAGTTGAAAGAACGACAGAAGAAGAATAAGTGTGAGGCCCGTCTAATTGAATTTTGTCTAGGAAGCAATCTTTCGATCACAAACACCCTGTTTAAACGTCCCAGAAGAATCTACACTTGGGCCTCACCTGATCATAACTGCAGGAACTAACATGATTACATCTTAAACAACAAAGATTCGGACACGTATAACATACACAATGACATTGTCGGGAACCGACTGCCACACAGATCACGAACTACTTGTGACAGATATAATTCCCCCCCCCCCCCCCCCCCCCCGATATAAACTGAAAATAAAAAGAGCACGACCAATAACGGTTCGATGAAAGTGGTATTCCACCTTAATATAATATTGAAATAATAAACAAATTCGGGACGTTGATGGTAGTACAAGAAGACATCACTTCTTATGAGCTGGCCACAAAAGTTACATATTATAAGCACGATGTATCATTAATTTTTTTTTAAAAAGGTACTAGAAGCAGAGGAATATCACAGAGGAAACATTCAGACTACCAGAAGAAAGGACAGAAATGTCTTACATACAAACTACACGATACAAATTAGAAGTACCATCAGAGAAGCCATGAACAACTAGTAGTGAATACTTGTAACAGAACATAATATCTTCAGTTGCAAGGACAAGATGGGGACTTGTTCCAGACAATGAGAATACTAACAAATGAATTCAGACCATTATTACCTGTAATCAGTGGTAGGAATGGCAATACTTTAACAGCAAGTTAGCATTCACTAGAAAGATAGGACTATTGTGTAGACGTGTACGAAAATGCAGCAAAGAACACATATAATATAAATTAAATGAAAGTAAAGGGAAAAAACCAGAACCTTTATTACAGGAAGTACAATCAGCAATACAAAGTATGATGCAAGAACAGTCACCAGGCTGTGACGACATACCAGCAGAACTCATCCGGGAAGAAGCTACAGTCCATATCTATCTTACAATGTGTGAAGATCGGAACGACTCTATTTGGTCCAAAGCACCCTTCTCCTAAATAGCAGAGATGATTATACAGTCGCACTAATAAATCACGCTAGCAACATCGTCCTGCGAACCATCATGAGGATTGAAATTCAGTTAGATTATAAATTATACGAAGTACTTGCAGGCTTCAGACAGTGCAGAGGAACGAGTGCAATATCTTTAACATCAGATCCATCTTTGAGAAATGGAGAGAGTATAATGTAGATAGATCTTCGGGCTTGTTTCCTAGACTACAGTAGGGACTTCTGCTCTCTCTCTCTCTCTCTCTCTCTCTCTCTCTCTCTCTCTCTCTCTCTCTCTCTCTCTCTGTGTGTTTGTTTGTTTGTGGGGGGGGGGGGGGGCATCATGAGAGATATGGAGTTCCCAGCACATCTGATCCGCCTAATTGAATATGTATATCATCATGAACAACAAACAACAGTATTGGAAAGAACACGTGTTGGAAGGCATAGTTCCAATAGAAGAGGAAGGAGTGGACTAGCGCGGCGAAGGACACACAGCACTAGAGACACTTTGGGCAAGCACATGCACGAGGCAGGGAAACTGACCAGGGACTGGCCATCTATTCGTTGAGTGGTCAGGATTGCCATGTTATGGCAAGGACCTGCTACATAGTGATAACGACGAGGCTTGCTTGCTTGCTTGCGTTCGCCGGCTGGGAACTCCAGCGCAAGGTCCTGTATGTCGGATGAAGACATCCTGTTGTCCAATATCAGTGTGATGTCATACCGGGCTGAGGTTTGGGTGAGTATCCGTTGTAAATAGATCACGATAGTAAGTGAATGGGAGCACCTACTACATAGATAGTATGACCTGGCAGACAAATAAAAGTGTAAGCATAATATCGGTTAGAACAAGATTAGAACGAGAATTGCCATGGCGAAGGTAGCCTTTTTCAAGATGAAAAACATACTGACCAATAAAAAGATATCAACTGAAACGATAAAAAGAGTGTTGAAGTACTACATAGAACCTGTACTTTTGTATGCACGTGAAGCGTGGACTTGTTTCAGCAGTGAAGCTGAAAACAGCTGATGGCTGTGGAAATGTGGTTTCTGAGGAAAATGCAAAGAATACCATGGACAGACAGAAAAACCAATGAACAAGTCCTTCAAGAAACAAATGAAGATCGCAAACCGGTCAGAGTCATTAGACGAAGACAGTCACATTTTTTTTATTTTGGGCATGTTATGAGAAGAAATGACTTGGAGAGCTTGGTGACGATTGGCATGATCGAAGGGAAGAGACTAAGGGGAAGACGGAGAAGTAAATACCTGGATGGCTTGGCCACGTGGCCTGGTCGAGACAAGAACACGGAGCTGATCCACGACTCTGGTGATCGAGTGAGATGACAGAACGTGACCGCCCACGCTTATCGGCATGGCACATGATGGATGGATAATATGGGTAAATGACTGGGTGAAAGTATGCAAAGTATATGTGCACAACATAATGAAAGTATATGAGAAAATGAGTCACAATATGTGTTACAACTATAGCTGTAAATGGCAGCCAGAAAGCATTATGTTGCATCAGAATACATGCTGTTGATAAATATGAAGTATGGCAATAACAACAACGTGCGGAGTTTAAATAATACACAAATGTACATAGCAACAGATGAAAGAGACAATTAAATAAACAGAATCACAGGTGAGAAATGTTTCCACGGAGTTGTAAATACTTTGTCCCTCTCTTAGAACATGCTCCATTCAACACAGAGTTTACGAGGCTAAGACAAATTCTGCTCAGGTAACAGCAGCCTACCCTCAGACAGAACGGCGCCTCTTCGTTTTGTTGGAGAGGATAGCTTCTTTATGACTAATGTGACTAATTGTGGCAAAGGTTTTCTGTAAACATGTTTCAGATAATGTACAGGCCTTGGAGGATGCCAGCTGGAAGGTATGTGTACAGCTGTACTGAAAAAAAAAAAAAAAACTGTTTCGGATTGTTCGTTAAGTGCAGCAATGGCTGGATGGCTGGCATATCTGGGGTTGGAGCGTGAACCTGATACGTTGGCTTCCATGAAAGATTACCACAGTGTGCTCGCTAACGCATGAAAGATGTATGCCAGTGTCTCAGTGACGCTTACGTCAACAGGGAAGGAATGAAGGCTTCAGACACGTGAAATTCCTCCAGTCGCTACAGACTTCATGGGCACACACGCATTTCTGGCTGAGTATCATCATCATCATTATTACGTGTCTTACCGACTAAGGTAGGCGATCATGTTGCTTCACATCTTACGTTTTCCAACAGAATGTATCAATTCGAATGCACATGGCAAAAGGTTATCAAGAATGTTCCTTCGTTGTCTTCCGCCGTCTCACTTTCCATAAATCTATCCAGCTGTCACATACTCCAGTTTTTATCATCTCATATTCTTCTTCTTCTTCTTCTTCTTCTTCTTCTTCTTCTTCAGCGTTCCGAGCCTTTGAGGTTCTTTGCCGCAGATACAATCCGTCTCCATTCGTCTCTCTGGTTGACCTTCTCTTGCCAGTCGTTGATTCCAAGTGCTTGTAGGTCTGTATATATCATATATCTCATATTGCGACTCAAGAATCATGACTACCTTATTCTGATGTTTGTAATACGCTGTCTTTCCCTCTTTAATTATACATTTTGGCCGCTCAATGAATGTTCACCATTCTTCGGTAAAACATCTCTGAGATCTCAAGGCACTGTTTGCTTTTCTTTGTGTACTAATGTCCAGGATCCACAGCCATGTGTTAAACCTAGTTCTATGGAACATGCAAGCTTCCAGAGACAGTGATTTCCCCCCCCCCCCCCCCCCCAAATAATTTGTCCTTGATATTATAAGATGTTTCATTGCTGAAAACACTTTCCGTTTTGCGGTTTAGACAGCCCAGCCCACATATAGAAACCACAGCTCTAGAAGGAACAGCGCAGGCACTCTCAGCTTCGTTACCCTACAGGTACAATATACAGAAAGTATCACTTATACTAGGCTGAGATGGATTTCCTTTAAAAACTGATGCCGCAACTAACGTTTTGATCTGTAGGTGGCTTGAAAAATCTAATGATTTGCTATCACTCTCTCCTACCCATACCCTCCCCACCTCTCTCTCTCTCTCTCTCTCTCTCTCTCTCTCTCTCTCTCTCTCTCTCTCTCTCTCTCACACACACACACACACACTTGCTAAAAGTATAATTCTTGTTTCTCAAATATAACCAAAATGCTGCAGAAAATAATAGTGTTTCCTAGGCTGTCTGCAGAAACTAACAAGTGTTCTCTAGACTGCCTGCTAACACTATCTTATTTCTCTAGACTGTCTGCAGAAACTAACAAGTGTTCTCTATGTTGTCTGAAGAATCTAACAAGTGTTCTCTAGACTGTCTGCAGAAAGTAATATGCGTTCACTAGACTGTCTGCATAAACTAACAAGTGTTCTCTAGATTGGCTGCAGAAACAAACAACTATTCTCTAAACAGTCTGCAGAAAGCAATATGTGTTCTCTAGCCTGTCTGCAGAAACTAACTAATATGTGATCTCTATACTATCTACAGATAATAATATGTGATCTCTATACTATCTGCAGAAACTAATGTGTTCTCTAGATTATCTGCAGAAACTAATGTGTTCTCTAGACTGTCTGCAGAAACTAATATGTGATCTCTATACTATCTACAGATAATAATATGTGATCTCTATACTATCTGCAGAAACTAATGTGTTCTCTAGACTATCTGCAGAAACTAATGTGTTCTCTAGACTGTCTGCAGAAAGTAATATGTTTTCTCTAGACTGTCTGCATAAACTAACATATGTTCTCTAAGCTGTCTGCAGAAACTAAAATGTGTTCTCTAGACTGTCTGCACAAAGTAATATGTGTTCTTTAGACTGTCTGCAGAAACTAACAGATATTCTCTAAGCTGTCTGCAGAAACTAAAATGTGTTCTCTAAACTATCTGCAGAAAGTAATGTGTATTCACTAGACTGTTTGCAGAAACTAATATGTGATCTCTATACTGTCTACAAATACTATAGTATGTCCCGCAAAGAATGCCTTCATTCACGATCAATTATTTTGAAAACTGTCTGTTGCATCGTTATGAAATTTTTCCAGCCGTCTTATATTTACCCCCACCCAAGGAATATGTCTTTGATAGGTCCAAAGCTGTGCAAATAGCTGTGCGTTAATGTGCGTATGGAGTGGCCAGAAATGATACCGCAATTTAGTCATCATGTTTCCATTTTTAAGGATCTGTTCAGTTGTCTGTGTAGTTTGTTCACACGTACACATGGGTGATTTCCGGTCTAAGATGGCGACAAAATGACGCGTTACTTTTCGGAGGGAAGCTATTTAGTGTTTTCCTTTGGATTTCATGTGATTTCCTATGGATTTCCTGTGAATAGTGTTTTCCTGTGGATTATGTGATGTTATTTTGTGTTCTTTGATTGGAAGTTTTCAAAAGAAGCCACGGAAGGCAGGTGGTGGATGAAATTTTGAGGGCAGCCGACAGATATTGGTTGGTCATGGTCTCGAGTTTCACGACGGCAGGCAGAGGAGCTCTTCTTGAGTCAATGGCTGCGGTCTCCGACCAGTAAGGTCACTGCCATAGAGGAAAGCAACGGCAAACTACCTCTTTAAAAGTGCCTAGTACATCATGATTCGCTTAAAGACTGATCATCGCAAGACAAGGACAGAGACGTTAAAATTAGCAACTTGGAACGTTAGGACGTTAAACGACAACGAAAAATTAGAGAACATAAAACAAGAAATTGAAAGGGAAAAAAACTAATATTTTAGGTATGTGCGAAACGAAATGGACAGGAGCAGGCATCAAGATAGATGAAAATTTCAAGATTATTTATTCTGGAGGTGAAGATCGTCATAGGGGAGTGGCAATTATTTTGGACCGGAAAACATCAAAATCTGTTCAAGGATATTGAGCCGTGTCGGACAGAGTTCTACTAGTTAAATTAAGTGGCAGACCTTTTAGCATAAATATTATTCAAGTATATGCCTCAACAGGAGAATCCAGTGAAGATAGTGTAGAAGAATTTTATAATGACATAGAGTCTGCCTTAAAGAAATGTAAAAATTCAGAAATAAACATCATAATAGGGGACTTCAATGGAAAAGTAGGAAATCAAGGGGATAGATACACAATAGGAAACTATGGTTTAGGAGAGAGAAATGAAAGAGGATACAGACTCGTAGAGTGGGCAAAAGAACAGGAAATGATTGTAGGAAACACCTGGTTTAAGCAACACCCTAGAAGATTATGGACATGGAGGAGTCCTGATAGCAGGATTAGAAACCAGATTGACTACATTCTCATTAGCAGAAGATTTAGAAACGCGCTAACAGTAGCAAAAACAGTTCCCAGTGCTGATTGTTATAGTGACCACAGATTACTCACAGGAACATTGAGGATAAAGTTGAAGAAAGTCAAGTATATAACAGGAAACACTAAATATGATTTGTGTACATTGAGTAATGACAAGGAAATACAAAACAAATTCAACATAGAAGTACAGAACAGATTTGAAATATTGTCTGATCTAGAGATCCTATTCCAGGATGTGGATGATCAATGGGAAACGTTGAAGAATTCAATCAATGTGGCTGCAGAAACAACTATTCCAAAATTAAAGAAGGTGGGTCGTAAGAAATGGATGACTGAAGAAATTTTACACCTCATGGAAACAAGAAGACTCAACAAAAATAATTCTCTCAAATATGAAGAAATTCACAGACAAGTCAGAATATTATGTAAGGAGGCAAAAGAAGCATGGCTTGAGGAAAAGTGCTTAGAAATTGAAAACCAACACAACAGTCAAAATACCAAATTAGTGCACAAAAGAATTCAGGAACTTACTAATAAAAGAACAAGTACATCAATCAGGGTGTCTAAAAACTAAAGATGGCAAAATCATAATAGAAAAAGACCAGATTCTACATGTATGGACAGATTATGTGAAACACCTTTATGATGATAACAGAGACGAACAGTATGATATTAGATTTAATAATGAAGGACCGCCAATTTTGGAGATGGCGGTTCGAAATGTTCTTAAGCATATGAAAGCAGGCAAGGCCCCCGGTGCAGATAACATCACAACAGAAATGATTAAAGCCTTAGAAGAATTTGGATTAGAGCAAGTCACCAGACTGCTGAACACATTATATGATACAGGAGATATACCTCCTGAATTATGTAACTCTGTATTTATTGCAATCCCAAAGAAATCAGGAACCTTGGAATGTGATCAACATAGAACAATTAGTATAATGAGTCACATCACAAAGATTTTGCTAAGAATTATCATGCAAAGAGTGAGGAAGAAGATACAACCTGAAATAGGGAAGAACAATGTGGGTTTGTAGAAGGAAAGGGTACAGTAAATGCTGTGTATATGCTGCGAACAGTTATTGAACGTGCTATAGAAGTAAACAAGGATATACATCTTTGCTTTATTGACTATACAAAGGCTTTTGATAGAGTTAGACATGTCAACATGGTGGATATGCTTGCAGATCTACAAATTGATGGGAAAGACATTAGACTTATAAAAAACATATATTGGAAACAACAAGCTGCAATAAGGATTGATAATGAAGTGGGACAGTATCAGCCAATTAAGAGAGGTGTTAGGCAGGGATGTGTGATGTCTCCAGGTCTTTTTTACCTGTACAGTGAAAATATTTTCAGAAATGTAGAGGATATAAATGGAATCAGCATTGGTGGAAGAAACATCAATAACATTAGATATGCAGATGATACAGTATTAATTGCAGACAATGCGCAGGACCTGCAACAATTAGTAGATGCGGTTGTTGTACACAGTGAGCAACTGGGGTTAGAATTAAATTGTAAAAAGACTCAGGTTATGGTCGTCACTAGGAAGAAAGAAGTGCCACAATGTAATATACAAGTAAATGGAAATATTCTTCAACAAGTGAATCGGTACAATTATCTTGGAACAGTCATAACATCTGATGGGAGATGCCTTGAAGAGATTAGAACAAGAATCGCCATGGCGAAAGTAGCCTTTAGCAAGATGAAAAACATTCTGACCAATAAAAAGATGTCAATTGAAACGAGAAAAAGAGTGTTGAGGGGATACATAGAGCCTGTTCTTTTGTATGGATGTGAAACTTGGACAATGAGCAGTCAAGCTGAAAAACATCTGATGGCTGCGGAAATGTGGTTTCTGAGGAAAATGCAAAGAATACCATGGACAGACAGAAAATCCAATGACCAAGTACTACAGGAGACAAATGAACATCGTAAGCTGATTGAGAGAATTAGACGTAGACAGTCAAAATTTTTTGGACATGTTATGAGAAGAATTGGATTGGAGAACTTGGTGACAATTGGCAATATCGAAGGAACAGACCACGAGGAAGACCGAGAGGAAAATACCTGGATGGCTTGGCCACATGGCATGGACGGGACAGGAACACTGAGCTGATCCACGACACTGGTGATCGAGTGAAATGGCGAGTTATGACCGCCCACGCTTTCCGGCATGGCACATGATTGATTGATACATGGGTGACAGACCCACTTTGAGTCTTCGTGAAAGATTGTCTACTCTGCTGTTTACCGTTCAGAGACGGAACATGATTACCTGTTTTGCACTATGAAAATAGTTGTCAATGTCTCTGTAGTGGGCTTTCTTCTTAACGACCAAAATGTTGGTCCTCTTTTCATTGAAGTTTATAGATTGATTCGTATGCACGTGTGTTTTCCCCTAATTTGACAACGTGTTTGCTCTCACGTTTCTTGTTATGCCACAATATGTCTGTTTCCACCGCAATATTACTCTTCTGTTGGTATTCAATGCGTTTAGTGTGTGTGTGGTTTTTTTTTCCCCTCTCTTCAGTACGTTGCTTGTCACGGCTGAGGGCTTCGGAATTGAAAATTCATCACTGTGGAATACAACTGTTGCCATTACATTGTGCTGATGCTGTAATGACAATGTTTAGGGCCTGCAATTCTTCTGAATAGTTGGAGCAAAATATCCCAGTAAGCGTGCACGTGGATTAAGGTCTGCTCTCGGTTACATAAAATTCAATCCATCCTTTCTCCAATAGTCCTCTTCCTCTTTCAACACATGGTCCTCACATTTTTCCCAGTAACTTTTATCAATATTTAATAGCGCGGACTGGTTGACAGACAGACAGACAGACAGACAGACAGACAGACAGACAGACAGACAGACAGACAGACAGACAGACAGATCCCCGCCAGGAGCTGGGCGAAGCCAGGCCGAGTCAGCTAGTTTATTTATATAATCACGTTTCATGAAAGAAACAACAGTTTGACGACACCTCTGAACTATCCCATATAAATGCGCTCAGTCTGTGCTAAAACGAAAACTGCGAGACAATTTCAAAAATAGCGCGGATGTGTCTTGCTGAAGCTGTAATACTCTTAAAATGATGGTATTAATCCAGGGACCGTAAATTATATACCTCATATAAACAAACTGCTGTACAATCTCCAGAACAAAAAATTTTTTTTGTTAGGTGGACATAATGATAAGGTTATATGCTACATCTCATCATTTTCCCTCAGTTGGTTACTGAGATATTGAATTTTATATTGGGGCAAAAAAAAATAAAAAATAAACACACTATAATATGTGATCTCTATACTATCTGCAGAAACTAATGTGTTCTCTAGACTGTCTGCAAAAACAAATTTGTTCTCTAGACTGTCTGCAGAAAATAATATATGTTTTCTAGATTGCAGAAAGTAATAAGTGTTCTCTAGACTGTCTGCAGAAACTAACATATGTTCTCTAAACTGTCTGAAGAAACTAAAAAGTGTTCTCTAAACTGTCTGCAGAAACTAATATGTATTTTCTAGACTGTCTGCAGTAACTAATATGTGATCTTTAGACTGTCTATAGAAACTAACAAGTGTTCTCTAAACTGTCTGCAGAAACTAAAGTGTTCTCTAGACTGTTTGCAGAAAGTAGCAAGTCTTATGTAGACTGCCTGCAGTAACTAGCACATAATAAAGTCAAACCTCAGTTTTCGTCGATAATCCGTCCGAAAACCATAAGCGAAATCCGAAATTGACGAAAACCGAGACAACTATTTCCATTTGAATCAATGTAAATCCAATTAATTCTTTCTAAACACTCCAAAGTACATACCAAAAACACATTTTATAGAGAATAAATATAGTATTGAATACTATCTTTCGGCCCCAAACTTGTCCGAACTTGCACCTTCGCCGTGCCTAGAAATGTCTAGTGTATGCCAGTGCGCCTGTTGAATTTTTCACATCATCCTCTGCTGGCCTTAAAATCACTAATTATACTAGCACTCGTCCCAGGCATTTTCTTAATGAGATCAGCAGACAAAAGTCTGGCCTTTTCACATACGATTGCCTCCAAAACAGAATCGCCATCTAAGTTTTTTTTTTAAAATCCAAATTAATAATAGCTATTCAACGTCTTCAATTTTTTTTTGCGACCTCTGCTTCGTTAGCACATTCACGCAATTCGCTACACTATCCTCCTTTATTTCTTTCGTTTTCGCCACAATAAAAACTTATCGTGGATGGCGAACTCCCGTACACGCAGCCGATTTCAGCAATCTTAATGCCGCTCTCGTATTTTATTATTAGCAAGTGATGCTCACTCAACGAAAAACCGCCAAACTGAGCAAAATAACGCGAGGGTCCCTGTCGTAGTGCACTTGAAAATCCTCTCAATTGCTTATGCAAACAGTTGAGTATTATGGATGGATTTATAAATGTTTTATACTCTTAACCTTAATTTTATGGAATGCCTGTAGTAAATTATTCGGAGGGGGGGGGGGGGGGGGGGGGGAAGAGAGAGAGACTTGTGTAGGACTGGCCAAAATTGCCTAGTCATGCATGTTACGGACAGCAGCGTAGCAGTGTGGTTTCAAAGATTGACCAATGAAACTGCAGGAGGCGACCAATCGCACCACGTAGCAGACGCACGCCCGCGCATCCACGGCGGACATTCTTTCATTTCACGCCGAAGGCCTGAGCGAGACGGTCAAACTCCATTTTTATCGCACTTGCTAAAATGCAAAACATACGACTTGTCAATAAATTTAGGCCCAAACCTTATATCACAACAAGTGGTTGGTAGGATGAGTCAGAAATATATGTATACACTAGCTGACCCGCCCGGCTTTGCCCAGCCCCTGGCGGGGAGCGTCTCATTTAATTCATATTCGGCCCCTGATCCCGTTCCCGTTCCCAAAACATAAGCCCGGCCCGGCTTCGCCCAGCTCCTGACAGGGAGCGTCTCATTTAATTAATATTCGGCCCCTGCTCCCGTTCCCCAAAAAAAGACGACCCGGCCCGGCTTCTCCCAGTTCCTGGTGGGGAGCGTCTCATTTAATTCATATTAGTAGTCATATAAGCTCCCGTTCCCGGAAATATGGCGAACAGATTGGAAGAGAACAATCTTCATCCCAATAACTAAATAGGGCAATCTGAAACTACTGAACGTAAACTTACCAAGATATCACGAAAACCCAATACATGCTGGGATGACTGTATAGATGTCGAAGAGAAATAAAATGAGTTAGAAAATTTTCACGTATTTAAAATAGATGCATTATTTTGATGAAAACTTTGAAAATGCCTTTAAAATTTTATCATTATATATTATAACGCATATTCCTGTAGATAATTGTAGAGAAAAGGTCCACCTAATTGAGAAATATGCAACAATTATTTATATATAGCAATGCTATTAAAAGTTATGTCCCTTGATATAACTTTTCTTAAGTTAAGTCCCCTCGCTATATATAAATTATAATGTAATTACAAAATTAAATTTTATTACGTAAATAACTGTAAACTAAAAAAAAACTATGCCAGTTGGCAGCACGGGAATGAGAAGAACACGTGTAGAACATTTCATCTCAATCGGATGGACCGTTCGCAAACGCATAAATAACATACATACAGACAGACATACATACATACATTGTATTTTATATATATAGATATGTATATGCATTTTGTTTGTACTAATCATCCAATTCTTTTACAGCATTAAAAACCCACATGGTTAGTAGATTTCAATAGGCGGTTGTATGATATTACCAGTTAGTTATGAGTGGTAGGATCTCGTGTTTCTAGATTAAAGTTCAATCTTAATGGCATGTTTCATAGAGCATAGGATTGATATACTGTCGGAGAAGATTCAGTTGTCCAGAGGCTCACATAAATATCTAGCAATGGATGACGCAAGCCATGCTTGCTAACATTGTCAGAAACGTGTTGGTATCACATTGCTAGGACAAGCCATGATTGCACGTTGATTGTTAAGAATATCACGAGGCAGGAGTACATAGACATAAGCTTAGTGTCTAGGATAGTGATTAGTCAGGATTGGTAGAGTGACATTCTGGTGGTGGCATTATGCAGAGTGTACCTGAGCGGGCTGTTGTTTGTCGAGACTCTTGCGTTTTCCAGTTTTCAAATGGGGCAGTAAGGAACATTTTATGTGATATTCACTGGCACAGGAACAGAGCATAATGTGGGCGGCCCGTTGCTGTGATGTTGGAACCGCGACTGAACTGAACTGAACAGAAGGGAAGGCTTGTAAGTGCAGTATATGCTAGGATGGATTACCCATGCGGTAGAATTGTTAAAACCATAGATTATAAATATAGCTAGCCACATGAATGACACATGTCATCATTAGAAAACCATAGAATATAAATATAGCTAGCCACATGAATGACACAGGTCATCATGAGTAAAACAGGTGTTGTTATAATCTAGCGAGGGCAAACGCCATGATTGTACTGTGACGATAGTAAAAATCACTGAACCGGAGTGCAGAAGCTTGTGTCCTATAATTCTTGGTTATCTTATAAATATGGGTTCTATTAGAATTTAAATATTGAGCACAACCCACTACTGGCAACGCCGATCGCATTCTGGTATGAACCTAAGGCCTATCCACGTCAATATGGAAGCACTAGACTCGAGTGCACATGTGGTTTGGCGTCGCAGACAGCAGAGCACATACTCCAGGATTGCCCAAACTACAACATATCCAGGCGAACCTTCTGGCCTAGAGAGACAACAGTGGAAGATAAACTCTATGGACCGCTGAATGAACTAAAAAAGACTGTTAGATTCATACAAGAGACGACATTGCAGTTGTAGACATGTTTCAAGCGAACGAAAGAAGAAGAAGAACAGTTTCGCGAAAATCGAGTCCATATTGACGTGGATAGGCCTTAGGTTCATACCAGAATGCGATCGGCGTTGCCAGTAGTGGGTTGTGCTCAATATTTAAATTTCAAATCCCGAAACAACCACATAATCTATTAGAATTCTCAGTAATTATAATTCTTGTTGAGTCGATTAGAATTCAGGTTTTTCCGCATCCTTGGTTCATGGAAAATCTATGATTATTTAAAATTCATAGTCTAATCACGCTCTTGATTTATTGTTCAGAAATCTAGGTGATTGAGTTTTTGATTGATTGTTCAGAATTCTAAGTGACTGAGTTCTTGATTGATTGTTAGACTTATTGGTTCATAGTAAAGTCATGAGAAGTGTCAGGTAGAGAGTCGTGATAGCTGGGATCAACACAAGTTAATCATAATATATTTCCTTTGTTCAGTAGGGAGATAGGATGCGACATGAGTGTTTCTGATAAACCAGTGGTTCTCAACCGGTGGGGAATTCCCCCCCCCCCCCAGGTGGGAATTTCAGGGTTTCCAGGGGGGGGGGGGGATGAAGACCATTTCAAGATCGTGTTAATACAAGAACCGATTACTTGACATAGTTTTTCCCTTCATACTTTACAGTTATGTATGTCTCGTCCTTCTAAACCTCATTTTATAAAGTAAGTAGACCCACAAATCATGTTTTATGTGGATGTCTAGACTTGTTTTAGTATATGCTATTACATTTACCTTCCATTTTTACGTATACTGTGTAAGGGTGGGGGATTTTTTGATAGGAAATATGAAAGGGGGGGGGGGGGATGACGTTCTGAAAATACGGTGAAGGGGGGAACGGGCCAAATTTTTGATAGGAAGGGGGGGGGGGGAATGGCGTTCTGAAAATATGGTGAAGGGGGGAATGGGCCAAAAAAGGTTGAGAACCACTGTGATAAACGTTGTCGGAGAGATTCAAAACAATTAACTTCATTCAGTATAATTTTCACTCATGTTTGATTAGTCTTCATTTCTATGAAGTTTCAACGGTTGTGTAGGGACAGGATCTGACACTATTTCGTTGTCTAGTACTATATGTCATCTAGTCTGCTCACAGAGTGAAGGAACCGCTATAGAACAGATTTCTGTATCCTCAGTGAAGTGTTCACCTGATAGAAGGTTAGGCCGAAAGTCACGTTGAGGAGGTATGGGCGTGTAGGCAAATCTGACCACACACAGAGCACTTATATTTGTGAGAAACAAATACATTTTGTTTTAATTTTAACCCCGATGACTTTTTATTTGCTTATCCTAAGTTACCTGAGAGTGTATTGTATGCAAGATTATTGGTTACTTAATTTTGAGAATTTCAAATATGAGTGTATGATAATTCTCTGGGGGATGTAATTCTATCACAGGCAATAGTACCCCAGATAGTTAAACCTGCTGTCTTTTCCCAATTATGTCACATTCTTCATGTTTTACTTTCTGGAGCCTGTGCCATTGTTAAAAAAGTTTACATTTCCCGGGCCAAAAATCCATACTCCTAATCTACGAGCCGACACAGTCTTCGTTTCCTACAGTGGATAGACTTTCTTAAGGGTTAGTCTTTGTATCTTCTGCTTGGTTTGTGAGGATTTCCCTCTCCATTTGGAAGACACGCTACAGTCCTTTTATTTTCGCAAAATTAGCAGCGAGGTCATATGGGCACGTCGACGAAATCCGAGACAATCGAAGAAAATCGAGACAAATTTTTTGCAGGGAAAAATCTACGAATACCGAAGGCAACGAACACCGAAATGTGACTGGTATATATATATATATATATATATATACTATATATATATATATATATATATATACTATATATATATATATATATATATATATATTATTCTTCTTCAGCGTTCCGAGCCATTGAGGTTCTTTGCTGCAGATACAATCCGTTTCCATTCGTCTCTCTGGTGGACCTTCTCTTGCCAGTCGTTGATTCCAAGTGCTTGTAGGTCTGTATATGTATTATCTCTCCACCGCCTTCTTGGTCTACCTCGGGGTCTACGGTCATTTATTTCCTGAGTGTAAGCGAGTTTTGTTTCCCTATTATCTTCCATTCTTTCTATATGCCCCAGCCATTGTAGTCTATTAGCCTTCATGATACCAGTGATTAGCGGGGTCTTAAACAGATCATAAATGTCTTTTTTACTTCTTCTTTTCCACTCTCCACTTTGTGTATCCCTAATGGGTCCAAAGATGCGTCTTAAAATTTTGTTCTCAAAGGTTTGTAACAAGGCTTCGTCTCCTTTCGTTGTACTCCAGGTATCAGAGCCATACAGCACATCTGGTCTGATCAGTATTTTGTATATTGTGATTTTAGTGTTACGAGATATTGCCTTTGATTTTAGTAGATGTGTGTGTGTGTATATATATATATATATATATATATATATATATATATATATATATATATATATATATATATATATATATATATATATACAAAATTATATACCGTTACACATACTATATATATATATATATATATATATATATATATATAATATATATATATATATATATATATATATATATATATATATATATAGTATGTGTAACGGTATATAATTTTATTAACTGGTTTCAAGCAAATAAGAGGTGATAGAATACAAGCAGTTTGGACTAGTTCGCTGGTAAATAAACCGGTATGTTGTGTGTGTAAAGGATCGCTTAGATTAGGCGAGGATGCTCCGAAAAGTGCTCCACTGCAAAATAATACAAACGTGCATAGTAATGTTGTACCTGTAAGCCAAGTACAGTCTACTGCACACACAGCTAATTCATTTTCATTATCATCATCAAGTCCTGTGAACAATATCTCTTTCGAAATGTATCCTGATCATCAGACGGAGTGCCCTGCCTCGGGTGCTGTCAAGTGTAAATTATCTATCACGTCTTGAATGCATCTATGCTGTGGTCTTTTATCTCTCATAGCCCGGTACAACCCCCCCCCCCCCCCCCCCCCCCCCCCCCCCCCCCCCCCCACTCCCCCCCCCCCCGCTTGTGGGTCTTTCTCTTCTCCCATAGCCCGGTACAACCCCCCCCCCCCCCTCCATGGTGATATTTTCAGGTCTTATTTACAATCAAACCATACTTTACTTTTCTCAATTTCATTTGTGTTAATAACAAATATTCACAAATGTTTAAATCTTGCTGGAAAGATCTGTTAGTTTTCCTTCCCGTCCATGAACGTTTATCCTCTCGTGTAACACTTACACTCCAATCGCTGATGTGCTTTTCAGATAGTTTGTTAAATGTCCACGTTTAACTACGCATATTGTCACAAGAAACACTTGCTCTCAGTACGCTGACTTTTGTAGTTTTATCTACTCCAATCCATACTGGGATTTCATTGCTTTAGTGCTTGCAGAGCAATGCATTGTTCCTCCTTTATTTTCTGTCATTAAATTTTCATTCTCACCCGTTAGCAATGAGTCTAGAGATTCAAAATTGTCCACTTTCTGTCGTTTCTGTCCCCGGATAAATGCACCTGTTGACATGTTTGTTTGATCCATTCTCATTATTTGTGCCTTTATTGCACCGACATATAACCGTTTGTTTTTCACTTTTCTTTTGCACTGTGTTATTAGTTTAGCAATCTTCATCTGTGTTGTTAAGAGTAATACTGTATGATCATATACGGAAGTTCAGGTATTTCTGGTTCTCCGATTACAAAGGGCTGATAATGTTCCTTGTCAATATTTCTCTAACATTCCCCGGACTGCGCTGTTCAGAACACGAGTGCAATTTTTCCCCGAGCCTCCTGGGGTCACCGCTGGAGCTATGGAGTTTGTGTTTTGTGTGATGCTTTCAGCATGGAGTCACTGCTGCAGATATGGAGTTTGTTCTTTGTGTGATGCTCTCGGCATGGGGGTCACTGCTGCAGCTATGGAGTTCGTGCTTTGCGGCCTAAAAGGGGGGGGGGCATGGGGGTCACTTCTGGGGCTATATACCATTATTTCCCAAAACCACAATAGAGAGACAAGTTGTGTGGGAAAGAGTCAGACAGAGCCAAAGATATAAACAGATAGACACAAGACCTGGTCAGGACTTAACATAGAAGAATGTACAACACACAAGCTTTAGTCGGGATACAGCATAGAAGAATGCACAGCACACCACGATATGGTCAGGATACAACATACAAGTATGTATATCACACATAAAGATATGTTCAGGATACAACATAGAAGAATGTACAGCACACCACGATATAGACAGGATACAACATACAATTATGTATATCACACATAAAGATATGTTCAGGATACAACATAGAAGAATGTACAGCACACCACGATATGGTCAGGATACAACATACAATTATGTATATCACACATAAAGATATGTTCAGGATACAACATAGAAGAATGTACAGCACACCACGATATGGACAGGATACAACATACAATTATGTATATCACACATAAAGATATGTTCAGGACTACAACATAGAAGAATGTACAGCACACCACGATATGGTCAGGATACAACATACAATTATGTATATCACACATAAAGATATGTTCAGGATACAACATAGAAGAATGTACAGCACACCACGATATGGTCAGGATACAACATACAAGAATGTACAGCACACATAAAGATACGTTCAGGATACAACATACAAGTATGTACAGCACACATAAAGATATGTTCAGGATACAACATAGAAGAATGTACAGCACACCACGATATGGACAGGATACAACATACAATTATGTATATCACACATAAAGATATGTTCAGGATACAACATAGAAGAATGTACAGCACACCACGATATGGTCAGGATACAACATACAAGAATGTACAGCACACATAAAGATACGTTCAGGATACGACATAGAAGAATGTACAGCACACCACGATATGGTCAGGATACAACATACAATTATGTATATCACACATAAAGATATGTTCAGGATACAACATAGAAGAATGTACAGCACACCACGATATGGTCAGGATACAACATACAAGTATGTACAGCACACATAAAGATACATTCAAGATACAACATAGAAGAATGTACAACATAATGTATGAGTAGGATACAACACAGAAGAATATACAACACACATCACGATATGATCAGGATACAACACAAAAGAATGTGGCTTGAGACAGAAAGTGCTCGACATCCAATGCCGCAGGTGACATTGGTTATGTGTTGCCTTTGGCACTTGGCAAATATACATATATCCACGTCAACATCACAATGCAGTCATCGCTGACTGCATCAAATAATGATTTGAGCTTTTACCAGTGCAGATGTATTTACTTCCTATTTACATCATCACTCAACTAGATGTACCTTTGAACCCTTAGCTGCTCTTATTGTGTTTAGTTGTGCATCTATTGCTGCGGCGCCCTTAGGGGAGGCGTATATCATAGCTTATGGCGCCAGCCTCAGGCTCATGCAGACCAGGTTCGTTTCACGGTGTTGACTGTTCGCATTTGTACATCCACAATAAATCAAACGTGATTGAATATCATCACCCAGACCCTTTAAAGTCTAGATTTCTCGGTAAGCTCGAGGCACGATAAGAACCCACGGCATTTGGAAATGGAAAAGATTAGGCCGACAAGGCCGAGGCCCATTCGACATATCCGAATTATAGAAGCTGTCCACAACTAGTGTACAGCATGCACAATCTTGCTATATACACATTTTGATTTTTGCCTGTGTTACTGTGCTGAGATTCTTCTTGTGTGATCTATGGGAAGTGACCGGGAATATTTATGAAAACATTCGTGTGCAATGAAAGTGATCCCTTTTACAAACCATACCAAATCTCGAGGTCATTCCATCCATCCATCGTGTGCCATGCCGGTAATCGTGGGCGGTCATGTTTTGCCATCTCACTCGATCACCAGAGTCGTGGATCAGCTCTGTGTTTCTGTCTCGACCATGCCACGAGGCCAAGCCGTCCAGGTATGCTTCTAGGTCTTTCTCTTCGTCTGTTCCCCTCGATCTTACCAGTCGTCACCAAGTTCTCCAATTAATTTCTTCTCATAACATGCCCAAAAAATTTTGACTGTCTGCGTCTAATATCTCTAATCAGTTTACGATCTTCATTTGTTTCTTGAAGGACCTGTTCATTGGTCTTTCTGGCTGTCCATGGTATTCTTTGCATTTTCCTCAGAAACCACATTTCTACAGCCATCAGATGTTTTTCAGCTTGACTGCTCATTGTCCAAGCTTCACATCCATATAACAGTACAGGTTCTATGTAGCACCTCAACACTCTTTTTCTCGTTTCAGTTGACATCTTTTTATTGGTCAGTATGTTTTTCATCTTGCTAAAGGCTACCTTAGACATGGCGATTCTTGTTCTAATCTCTTCAAGGCATCTCCCATCAGATGTTATTACTGTTCCGAGATAATTGTACCTATTCACTTGTTGAAGAATATTCCCATTTACTTGTATATTACATTGTGGTATTTCGTTCTTCCTAGTGACGACCATAATCTGTGTCTTTTTACAATTTAATTCTAACCCTCGTTGTTCACTGTGTGTAACAACTGCATCTACTAAATGTTGCAGGTCCTGTTCATTGTCTGCAATCAAGACTGTATCGTCTGCATATCTAATGTTATTGATGCATCGTCCCCCAATGTTGATTCCTTCCATATCTTCAATATTTCTTAAAATATTTTCACTGTACAGGGAAAACAGATCTGGAGACATTACACATCCCTGTCTCACACCTCTCTTAATAGGCTGATATTGGCCTACTTCATTATCAACTCTTATGGCAGCTTGTTGTTTCCAATATATGTTTTTTTACAAGTCTAAGGTCTTTTCCATCAATTTGTAGATCTTCAAGCATCCTTATCATGTCGACATGTCTCACTTTATCGAAAGCCTTTGTGTAGTCAATAAAGCAAAGGTGTAGATCGTTCAATTACGGTTCTCAGTAAATATACAGCATTTACTGTACCCTTTCCTTCTACAAACCCACATTGTTCTTCTCCTATTTCAGGTTGTATTTTCCTCCTAATTCTTTGCATGATAATTCTTAGCAACATCTTCGTGATGTGACTCATTATACTAATTGTTCGATGTTGATCACATTCCAATGCTCCTGATTTCTTTGGGATTGCAATAAATTACATAATTTATGAGGTGTATTTCCAGTATCATATATTGTATTAAGCAGACTGGTAACTTTATCTATTCCATATTATTCTAAAGCATTAATCATTTCTGTTGTGACATTGTCTGAACCTGGGGTCTTGCCAGATTTCATATGGTTAAGAGCATTCTGAACCTCCATCTTCAAAATTGCTGGTCCGTCATTATTATTTTGAACATTGTAGTGTTCGTCTCTGTTGTCGTCGAGGTCAATAAAAGCATGAATACATTTAGCTCACTTGTACTGATTAGCACTCGTAGAAGTGAAGGAAATTAGAAATAAGAGAACAAAATAGACTGTAGAAATTGAAAACTATAGGCACACCGCCTATCGAACCTGTGAAACTATATACCCTTAACAAAGCTGACATCATCAGGCAGGACTAGAAACCACGAATCTACACCAACGAAATGCCCAGAATACGTAGTACGCGGCCACCTGTTATTGTATGATAGGTGCCAACAAACACAGCAGACCTCCCTGGTCATTACTGTTTGTTTCCATTATATATATATATATATTCCTGCGTTTCCATCCTGTTTCAGGATATTGCGGTCAACACCAGCATCATTCAGCTGTATGTTGATTCCTAGGCTAGATTACGCTCATCAGCACGCCACGACTTTCTGAGCGACCGGCTCCATACTCTCATAAGTCACTGGTGCGACTAAAAAAAAAAAAAATATATATATATATATATATACTATATATATATATATATATATATATATATATATCATATATCTATATATATATACTATATATATATACAACAAATGTGAAATAGAGATAGAAGGGAAAATTCTTCACCAAGTGGATAGTTTTAAATATCTAGGGAAGTTTATAACATCAGATGGAAGATGCACAAGAGAGATCAAGAGCAAAATAGGGCAAGCAAAGGCTGCATTTCAAAACATGAAGAAAATCTTACGCAATAAGTCGCTATCATTGAATGTAAGAAAGAAAGTGCTGAGGTGCTATATAGAACATGTTTTGCTGTATGGCTGTGAATCTTGGAATATAAATGAACAAATTAGGAAGAGATTAGAAGCAACAGAGATATGGTTCCTTAGACGAATGTTGCGAATTCCTTGGACTGCAAAAGTAACTAACGACTAATGCCTTAAAGAGGCTGACGAAACTAAAACATGATATACAACAATAAGAAAGAGACAAACAGCTTTTTTTGGGTCATGTGATGAGAAGAGAGGCGCTGGAGAACATCATGACAACTGGAAAGATCGAGGGGAAGAGAGGCAGAGGCAGACCACAAGAAATTATGCTGGATGGATTGCGACGGTGGCATGGAGGAATATCAAGGACAGAGTTGATCCAGAAAACCAAGGACAGAGATCTGTGGATAGTCATGAATGCCTACGCCAGTCGGCACGGCACTTGATGATGATGATATATAACAGACATAAGTAACAATTAACTGACCATGTGTGCTGGTGAAACAAACAGCATATGTAGACTGGAGTTGGTATGTTGCCATTGATCACATACCACACCATAACGCACAGACAATCCCCCCAGCCGAGTTGTATGCTGAGGTGACATTATACCACCACGGTCACTTGATTACACTGCTAAACTAAGCGTTGGAGTGCCTATAACGGCAGTTCGGGGTCAATCCCCGGAAGAGATTGATGAGGCCAATTGAACATCATCATCATCATCATCAAGTGTCTTCTTCGCGGTGAAAGTCGACTGTAATGAGCCTGCAACATTCTTTTTCAATCAACTACATGACGTCCACAAATAGTGTGATGCTATCTACTCACATGCAATTGTCTTCCTCTTGTGCAATTTCCCTTCATTTTTCTTTCCAACGCGTCCTTTACAAAGGGGCTGCTCACTTTTGATGCCCAGAGTACTTTGCTTGTACGACCTTGATCTCCCTCAGTAATGTTTGCTTCACCCAAGTTTGGGTACTTCCTTATTTGTTCCCTTCTCCTTCCGTGATATTTCTCCCATTCAGCTATATAGCTACATTTCATAAGAATTGATCTTGTCCTCATACTGTTAATTCATTTTCCACGCATCTGCAACATGCAAACTGAAAGCGTACTCAAATACCTAATTATTGGGAATTTTAATTTGTAATTTATTTACATTTTAGAAGTCGTCTCATATTTATGAATTCTTATTGGGATCCAATCTTTCTTATTTCTGCTAAACGTTGTTCTTAACGTGTACGTACAGACCATTAACTTGTTGAAATATATTTTCATTCACTGTAACGGTCGCCATTGGCTTGGGCCCTGTCATATTGTATCGTACGTTTCTAGAGAAAGGAAACAATCGCAGAGAGGAAGATAAGGACACCACCTCATAACGTCGGATCCTATTCTATAAAGCAGTCTATGAATTGTTGCTTGAAGCACTGACGCATGCTATTGACTACTGAACAACAAGCCTGAAGTACTGGCAGTCTCGATGAGACCGTTTGGCAATGGCGTGCCAACATTTGATGGAAATCATGTAAGCCTACGATTACCACAAATACTAACAGAACAAGTCAATTGATCTCGGACCAGTGTTTGCTCTAGCAGACAGGATAGCACAGTAGAAACAAGAGTTTCAAATTAAACTCGTGGCCCGAGGTTTCTACCAACAATAATAACGTTAGAAAAAAAAAGACATCAGTTTGTGTTCCGCTCTCCCTACCACATGGTCGAATCTGATGTACTGTAACCAAGTGGACGAGCATGTCTCATTCTGAATGAACTGAAAGCACTGCATGATTCCGTGAACACAATCGGTAAAGCTTGGGGAATTTCTTCATTCTCTTTTGTCATGACTTTCAATGGCTTTTTATTTCAGTTAATTGTGTGTGAATAGACTAAAATATTGATCTGTTTTAGTTAAAAACGAAGTGCAAACGTATAGAGAATGCGCCAATGCTGAACTCACCACAATAATAATGTTCGTTATCTTCCATATTATAATAGTCATACGTCTTGTGGTATACTTTCAGTACCATGAACATAACACGTGTGTCGTACGTCTTGTGTCATAACTCCAGTACCGTCAACACAAAACTAGTGTCGTACGTCTTGACACAGTTTTTTTTAAGCACATTCTTCTTCTTCTGCGTTCATCCGGACTTTTTTTCGGACGTGATTGCGCTGTGCCTGTTTACAGCAAAGCTGCGTTCTTGCACCGTTAGGCCGACACATCCGACTTCTGCGGGCATTTGTTGACCCGGTTAACCTTCCCGGTTTTAGCACATTAAACATTACACTAGTGCTAAACATTTTGTGTCATATCTCCAGTACCTTCAACATTGCACTGGTGCTTCTCATCTTCTGTCATATCTTCAGTACCTTCAACATTACACTAATGCTAAACATCTTGAGTAATATCTCCAGTACCTTCAACATCACACTAGTGACATATGTCATATCTCAAGTACCTCCAACATCACACTAGTGACATATGTCATATCTCCAGTACCTCCAATATCACACTAGTGGCATATGTCATATCTCCAGTAGGCCTACCTTCAACATCACACTAGTGACATATGTCATATCTCAAGTACCTCCAACATCACACTAGTGACATATGTCATATCTCAAGTACCTTCAACATCACACTAGTGACATATGTCATATCTCCAGTACCTCCAACATCACACTAGTGACATATGTCATATCTCCAGTACCTCCAATATCACACTAGTGACATATGTCATATCTCAAGTACCTCCAACATCACACTAGTGACATATGTCATATCTCAAGTACCTCCAACATCACACTAGTGACATATGTCATATCTCAAGTACCTCCAACATCACACTAGTGACATATGTCATATCTCAAGTACCTCCAACATCACACTAGTGGCATATGTCATATCTCCAGTACCTCCAACATCACACTAGTGATATATGTCATATCTCCAGTACCTCCAACATCACACTAGTGACATATGTCATATCTCCAGTTCCTCCAACATCACACTAGTGACATATGTCAAATCTCCAGTACCTCCAACATCACACTAGTGGCATATGTCATATCTCAAGTACCTCCAACATCACACTAGTGACATATGTCATATCTCCAGTACCTCCAACATTACACTAGTGACATATGTCATATCTCAAGTACCTCCAACATCACACTAGTGACATATGTGATATCTCCAGTACCTCCAACATTACACTAATGACATATGTCATATCTCCAGTACCTCCAACATTACACTAGTGACATATGTCATATCACCAGTACCTCCAACATTACACTAGTGACATATGTCATATCTCCAGTACCTCCAACATTACAAAAGTGACATATGTCATATCTCAAGTACCTCCAACATCACACTAGTGACATATGTCATATCTCAAGTACCTCCAACATCACACTAGTGGCATATGTCATATCTCCAGTACCTCCAACATCACACTAGTGATATATGTCATATCTCCAGTACATCCAACATCACACTAGTGACATATGTCATATCTCCAGTTCCTCCAACATCACACTAGTGAAATATGTCAAATCTCCAGTACCTCCAACATCACACTAGTGGCATATGTCATATCTCAAGTACCTCCAACATCACACTAGTGACATATGTCATATCTCCAGTACCTCCAACATTACACTAGTGACATATGTCATATCTCAAGTACCTCCAACATCACACTAGTGACATATGTGATATCTCCAGTACCTCCAACATTACACTAGTGACATATGTCATATCTCCAGTACCTCCAACATTACACTAATGACATATGTCATATCTCCAGTACCTCCAACATTACACTAGTGACATATGTCATATCACCAGTACCTCCAACATTACACTAGTGACATATGTCATATCTCCAGTACCTCCAACATTACAAAAGTGACATATGTCATATCTCAAGTACCTCCAACATCACACTAGAGACATATGTCATATCTCAAGTATCTCCAACATTACACTAGTGACATATGTCATATCTCCAGTACCTCCAACATCACACTAGTGACATATGTCATATCTCAAGTACCTCCAACATCACACTAGTGACATATGTCATATCTCCAGTACCTCCAACATCACACTAGTGACATATGTCATATCTTCAGTACCTCCAACATTACACTAGTGACATATGTCATATCTCCAGTACCTCCACCATCACACTACTGACATATGTCATATCTCAAGTACCTCCAACATCACACTAGTGACATATGTCATGTCTCCAGTATGTCCAACATCACACTAGTGACATATGTCATATCTCAAGTATTTCCAACATCACACTAGTGAATATGTCATATCTATAGTACCTCCAATATCACACTAGTGGCATATGTCATATCTCAAGTACCTCCAACATCACACTAGTGACATATGTCATATCTCAAGTACCTCCAACATCACACTAGTGACATATGTCATATCGCCAGTATCTCCAACATTACACTAGTGACATATGTCATATCTCCAGTACCTCAAACATCACACTAGTGACATATGTCATATCTCAAGTATCTCCAACATCACACTAGTGAATATGTCATATCTCCAGTACCTCCAATATCACACTAGTGGCATATGTCATATCTCAAGTACCTCCAACATCACACTAGTGACATATGTCATATCTCAAGTACCTCCAACATCACACTAGTGACATATGTCATATCTCAAGTATCTCCAACATCACACTAGTGACATATGTCACATCTTAAGTATCTCCAAAATCTCACTAGTGACATATGTCATATCTCCAGTACCTTTAACATTACACTAGTGACATATGTCATATCTCCAGTACCTCCAATATCACACTAGTGGCATATGTCATATCTCAAGTACCTCCAACATCACATTAGTGACATATGTCATATCTCAAGTACCTCCAACATCACACTAGTGACATATGTCATATCTCCAGTACCTCCAATATCACACTAGTGGCATATGTCATATCTCAAGTACCTCCAACATCACACTAGTGACATATGTCATATCTCAAGTACCTCCAAAATCACACTAGTGACATATGTCATATCTCAAGTACCTCCAACATCACACTAGTGGCATATGTCATATCGCCAGTACCTCCAACATTACACTAGTGACATATGTCATATCTCCAGTACCTCCAACATCACACTAGTGACATATGTCATATCTCAAGTACCTCCAACATCACACTAGTGACATATGTCATATCTCAAGTACCTCCAACATCACACTAGTGACATATGTCATATCTCAAGTACCTCCAACATCACACTAGTGACATATGTCATATCTCCAGAACCTCCAACATTACACTAGTGACATATGTCATATCTCCAGTACCTCCAACATAACACTAGTGAAATATGTCATATCTCCAGTACCTCCAACATCACACTAGTGACATATGTCATATCTCCAGTACCTCCAACAGCACACTAGTGACATATGTCATATATCCAGTACCTCCAACATTACACTAGTGACATATGTCATATCTCCAGTACCTTCAACATCACACTAGTGACATATGTCATATCTCCAGTACCTCCAACATCACACTAGTGACATATGTCATATCTCAAGTATCTCCAACATCACACTAGTGACATATGTCATATCTCGTACCTTCAACATTACACTAGGGACATATGTCATATCTCAGTATCTCCAACATCACACTATGACATATGTCATATCACCAGTACATCCAACATCACACTAGTGACATATGTCATATCTCAAGTACTCCAACATCACACTAGTGACATATGTCATATATGCCATGTACCTCCAACAATTCACACTAGTGACATATGTCATATCTCAGTACCTCCAACATCACACTAGTGGCATATGTCATATCTCCAGTACTCCAACATCACACTAGTGACTATATGTCATATCTCCAGTACCTCTCAACATCCACACTAGTGACATATGTCATATCTCCAGTACTCCAACATCACACTAGTGACATATGTCAAATCTCCAGTACCTCCACATCACACTAGTGACATATGTCATATCTCAAGTACCTCCAACATCACACTAGTGACATATGTCATATCACCAGTACTCCAACATACACTAGTGACTAATGTCATATCTCCAGTACCTCCAACATCACACTAGTGACATATGTCATATCTCCAGTACCTCCAACATCACACTAGTGACATATGTCATATCTCAGTACTCCAACATACACTAGTGACATATGTCATATCTCCAGTACCTCCAACATTACACTAGTGACATATGTCATATCACAGTACCTCCAACATCACACTAGTGACATATGTCATATCTCCAGTACCTCACAACATTACAAAGTGACATATGTCTATATCCAGTACCTCCAAACATACACTAGGACATATGCATATCTCAAGTACCTCAACATCACACTAGTGGACATATGTCATATCTCCAGTACCTCCAACATCACACTAGTGACATATGTCATATCTCCAGTACTCCAACATCACACTAGTGACATATGTCATATCTCCAGTACCTCCAACATCACACTAGTGACATATGTCAAATCTCCAGTACCTCCAACATCACACTAGTGCATATGTCATATCTCAAGTACCTCCAACATCACACTAGTGACATATGTCATATCTCCAGTACCTCCAACATCACACTAGTGACATATGTCATATCTCAAGTACCTCCACATCACACTAGTGACATATGTCATATCTCCAGTACCTCCAACATCACACTAGTGACATATGTCATATCTCAGTACTCCAACATACACTATGCAATGTCATATCTCCAGTACCTCCAACATACACTAGTGACATATGTCATATCTCCAGTACCTCCAACATCACACTAGTGACATATGTCATATCTCCAGTACCTCCAACATCACAATAGTGACATATGTCATATCTCAAGTACCTCCAACATCACACTAGTGACATATGTCATATCTCAAGTATCTCCAACATCACACTAGTGACATATGTCATATCTCCAGTACCTCCAACATCACACTAGTGACATATGTCATATCTCAAGTACCTCCAACATCACACTAGTGACATATGTCATATCTCCAGTACCTCCAACATCACACTAGTGACATATGTCATATCTCAGTACCTCCAACATCACACTAGTGACATATGTCATATCTCCAGTACCTCCAACATCACACTAGTGACATATGTCATATCTCAAGTACCTCCAACATCACACTAGTGACATATGTCATATCTCCAGTACCTCCAACATCACACTAGTGACATATGTCATATCTCAAGTACCTCCAACATCACACTAGTGACATATGTCATATCTCCAGTACCTCCAACATCACACTAGTGGCATATGTCATATCTCCAGTACCTCCAACATCACACTAGTGACATATGTCATATCTCAGTACCTCCAACATCACACTAGTGACATATGTCATATCTCCAGTATCTCCAACATCACACTAGTGACATATGTCATATCTCCAGTACCTCCAACATCACACTAGTGACATATGTCATATCTCAAGTATCCTCCAACATCACACTAGTGACATATGTCATATCTCCAGTACCTCCAACATCACACTAGTGACATATGTCATATCTCAAGTACCTCCAACATCACACTAGTGACATATGTCATATCTCAAGTACCTCCAACATCACACTAGTGACATATGTCATATCTCAAGTACCTCCAACATCACACTAGTGACATATGTCATATCTCAAGTACTCCAACATCACACTAGTGACATATGTCATATCTCAGTACCTCCAACATCACACTAGTGACATATGTCATATCTCCAGTACCTCCAACATCACACTAGTGACATATGTCATATCTCAGTACCTCCAACATCACACTAGTGACATATGTCATATCTCCAGTACCTCCAACATCACACTAGTGACATATGTCATATCTCAAGTACCTCCAACATCACACTAGTGACATATGTCATATCTCAGTACCTCCAACATCACACTAGTGACATATGTCATATCTCAGTACCTCCAACATCACACTAGTGACATATGTCATATCTCCAGTACCTCCAACATCACACTAGTGACATATGTCATATCTCCAGTACCTCCAACATCACACTAGTGACATATGTCATATCTCAGTACTCCACATCACACTAGTGACATATGCAATCTCAGTACCTCCAACATCACACTAGTGACATATGTCATATCTCCAGTACCTCCAACATCACACTAGTGACATATGTCATATCTCCAGTACCTCCAACATCACACTAGTGACATATGTCATATCTCAAGTACCTCCAACATCACACTAGTGACATATGTCATATCTCAGTACCTCCACATCACACTAGTGACATATGTCATATCTCAAGTACCTCCAACATCACACTAGTGACATATGTCATATCTCCAGTACTCCAACATCACACTAGTGACATATGTCAATCTCCAGTACCTCAACATCACACTAGTGACATATGTCATATCTCCAGTACCTCCAACATCACACTAGTGACATATGTCATATCTCCAGTACCTCCAACATCACACTAGTGACATATGTCATATCTCAGTACCTCCAACATCACACTAGTGACATATGTCATATCTCCAGTACCTCCAACATCACACTAGTGACATATGTCATATCTCAGTACCTCCAACATCACACTAGTGACATATGTATATCTCAGTACTCCAACATCACTAGTGACAATGTCATATCTCCAGTACCTCCAACATTACACTAGTGACATATGTCATATCTCCAGTACCTCAACATCACACTAGTGACATATGTCATATCCAGTACATCCAACATCACACTAGTGACATATGCATATCCAGTACCTCCAACATTACACAGTGCATATGTCATATCGCCAGTACTCCAACATCACACTAGTGACATATGTCATATCTCAGTACCTCCAACATCACACTAGTGACATATGTATATCTCAGTACCTCCAACATCACACTAGTGACATATGTCATATCTCAAGTATCTCCAACATCACACTAGTGACATATGTCATATCTCAAGTACCTCCAACATCACACTAGTGCATATGTCATATCTCCAGTACCTCCAACATCACACTAGTGACATATGTCATATCTCCAGTACCTCCAACATCACACTAGTGACATATGTCATATCTCCAGTACCTCCAACATTACACTAGTGACAATGCTATCTCGTACTCAACATCCCACTGTGACATTGTATATCTCCAGTACTCAACATACACTAGTAAATTGTCATCTCGAAGTACGTCCAAGATACACTAACATATGTCATATCTCCAGTACCTCAACATCACACTAGTGACATATGTCATCACCTACTCCATACACTAGGCATTCATATCTCAGTACCTCCAACATACAGTGACATATGTCATATCTCAAGTACTCCAACATCACACTAGGACATATGTCATTATCTCAAGTACTCCAACATTACACTAGTGCATATGTCATATCTCCAGTACCTCCAACATCACACTAGTGACATATGTCATATCTCAAGTAACCTCCAACATCACACTAGTGACATATGTCATATCTCCAGTACCTCCAACATCACACTAGTGCACATATGTCATATCTTCAGTACCTCCAACATTTACACTAGTGACATATGTCATATCTCCAGTACCTCCACCATCCACACTACTGACATATGTCATATCTCAAGTATCTCCAACATCACACTAGTGAACATATGTCATGTCTCCAGTATGTCCAACATCTACACTAGTGACTATGTCATATCTCAAGTATTTCCAACATCACACTAGTGAATATGTCATATCTGTATAGTACCTCCCAATATCACACTAGTGGCATATGTCATATCTCAGTACCTCCAACATCACACTAGTGACATATGTCATATCTCAAGTACCTCCAAACATCACACTAGTGACATATGTCATATCGCCAGTATCTCAACATTACACTAGTGACATATGTCATATCTCCAGTACCTCAAACATCACACTAGTGACATATGTCATATCTCAAGTATTCTCCAACATCACACTAGTGAATATGTCATATTCTCCAGTACCTCCAATATCACACTAGTGGCATATGTCATATCTCAAGTACCTCCAACATCACACTAGTGACATATGTCATATCTCAAAGTACCTCCAACATCACACTAGTGACATATGTCATATCTCAAGTATCTCCAACATCACACTAGTGACATATTGTCACAATCTTAAGTATCTCCAAAATCTCACTAGTGACATATGTCATATCTCCAGTACCTTTAACATTACACTAGTGGACATATGTCATATCTCCAGTACCTCCAATATCACACTAGTGGCATATGTCATATCTCAAGTACCTCCAACATCACATTAGTGACATATGTCATATCTCAAGTACCTCCAACATCACACTAGTGACATATGTCATATCTCCAGTACCTCCAATATCACACTAGGGCATATGTCATATCTCAAGTACCTCCAACATCACCACTAGTGACATATGTCATATCTCAAGTACCCTCCAAAATCACACTAGTGCCATATGTCATATCTCAAGTACCTCCAACATCACACTAGTGGCATATGTCATATCGCCAGTACCTCCAACATTACACTAGTGACATATGTCATATCTCCAGTACCTCCAACAATCACACTAGTGACATATGTCATATCTCAAGTACCTCCAACATCACACTAGTGACATATGTCATATCCCAAGTACCTCCAACATCACACTAGTGACATATGTCATATCTCAAGTACCTCCAACATCACACTAGTGACATATGTCATATCTCCAGAACCTCCAACATTACACTAGTGACATATGTCAATCTCCAGTACCTCCAACATAACACTAGTGAAATATGTCATATCTCCAGTACCTCCAACATCACACTAGTGACATATGTCATATCCTCCAGTTACCTCCACAGCACACTAGTGACATATGTCATATATCCAGTACCTCCAACATTACACTAGTGACATATGTCATATTCTCCAGTACCTTCAACATCACACTAGTGACATATGTCATATCTCCAGTACCTCCAACATCACACTAGTGACATATGTCATATCTCAAGTATCTCCAACATCACACTAGTGACATATGTCATATCTCCAGTACCTTCAACATTACACTAGTGACATATGTCATATCTCCAGTATCTCCAACATCACACTAGTGACATATGTCATATCACCAGTACATCCAACATCACACTAGTGACATATGTCATATATCCAGTACCTCCAACATTACACTAGTGACATATGTCATATCGCCAGTACCTCCAACATTACACTAATGATATATGTCATATCGCCAGTACCTCCAACATTACACTAGTGACATATGTCATATCTCCAGTACCTCCAACATCACACTAGTGACATATGTCATATTTCAAGTACCTCCAACATCACACTAGTGACATATGTCATATCTCCAGTATCTCCAACATCACACTAGTGACATATGTCATATCTCCAGTACCTCCAACATTACACTAGTGACATATGTCATATCTCCAGTACCTCCAACATCACACTAGTGACATATGTCATATATCCAGTACCTCCAACATCACACTAGTGACATATGTCATATATCCAGTACCTCCAACATTACACTAGTGACATATGTCATATCTCCAGTACCTTCAACATCACACTAGTGACATATGTCATATCTCCAGTACCTCCAACATCACACTAGTGACATATGTCATATCTCAAGTATCTCCAACATCACACTAGTGACATATGTCATATCTCCAGTACCTCCAACATTACACTAGTGACATATGTCATATCTCCAGTACCTCCAACATCACACTAGTGACATATGTCATATCTCCAGTACCTCCAACATCACACTAGTGACATATGTCATATATCCAGTACCTCCAACATTACACTAGTGACATATGTCATATCTCCAGTACCTCCAACATCACACTAGTGACATATGTCATATCTCAAGTATCTCCAACATCACACTAGTGACATATGTCATATCTCAAGTACCTCCAACATCACACTAGTGACATATGTCATATCTCCAGTACCTCCAACATCACACTAGTGACATATGTCATATATCCAGTACCTCCAATATCACACTAGTGGCATATGTCATATCTCAAGTACCTCCAACATCACACTAGTGACATATGTCATATCTCAAGTACCTCCAACATCACACTAGTGGCATATGTCATATCTCCAGTACCTCCAACATTACACTAGTGACATATGTCATATCTCCAGTACCTCCAATATCACACTAGTGGCATATGTCATATCTCAAGTACCTCCAACATCACATTAGTGGCATATGTCATATCTCAAGTACCTCCAACATCACATTAGTGACATATGTCATATCTCAAGTACCTCCAACATCACACTAGTGACATATGTCATATCTCAAGTACCTCCAACATCACACTAGTGACATATGTCATATCTCAAGTACCTCCAACATCACACTAGTGACATATGTCATATCTCAAGTACCTCCAACATCACACTAGTGGCATATGTCATATCGCCAGTACCTCCAACATTACACTAGTGACATATGTCATATCTCCAGTACCTCCAACATCACACTAGTGACATATGTCCTATCTCAAGTACCTCCACCATCACACTAGTGACATATGTCATATCCCAAGTACCTCCAACATCACACTAGTGACATATGTCATATCTCAAGTACCTCCAACATCACACTAGTGACATATGTCATATCTCCAGAACCTCCAACATTACACTAGTGACATATGTCATATCTCCAGTACCTCCAACATAACACTAGTGACATATGTCATATCTCCAGTACCTCCAACATCACACTAGTGACATATGTCATATCTCCAGTACCTCCAACATCACAATAGTGACATATGTCATATATCCAGTACCTCCAACATTACACTAGTGACATATGTCATATCTCCAGTACCTCCAACATTACACTAGTGACATATGTCATATCTCCAGTACCTCCAACATCACACTAGTGACATATGTCATATCTCAACTATCTCCAACATCACACTAGTGACATATGTCATATCTCCAGTATCTCCAACATCACACTAGTGACATATGTCATATCTCCAGTACCTCCAACATCACACTAGTGACATATGTCATATATCCAGTACCTCCAACATTACACTAGTGACATATGTCATATCGCCAGTACCTCCAACATTACACTAGTGACATATGTTATATCGCCAGTACCTCCAACATTACACTAGTGACATATGTCATATCTCCAGTACCTCCAACATCACACTAGTGACATATGTCATATCTCAAGTACCTCCAACATCACACTAGTGACATATGTCATATCTCCAGTATCTCCAACATCACACTAGTGACATATGTCATATCTCCAGTACCTCCAACATTACACTAGTGACATATGTCATATCTCCAGTACCTCCAACATCACACTAGTGACATATGTCATATATCCAGTACCTCCAACATCACACTAATGACATATGTCATATATCCAGTACCTCCAACATTACACTAGTGACATATGTCATATCTCCAGTACCTTCAACATCACACTAGTGACATATGTCATATCTCCAGTACCTCCAACATCACACTAGTGACATATGTCATATCTCAAGTATCTCCAACATCACACTGGTGACATATGTCATATCTCAAGTACCTCCAACATCACACTGGTGACATATGTCATATCTCCAGTACCTCCAACATCACACTAGTGACATATGTCATATCTCCAGTACCTCCAACATCACACTAGTGACATATGTCATATCTCCAGTACCTCCAACATCACACTAGTGACATATGTCATATCTCCAGTACCTCCAACATCACACTAGTGACATATGTCATATCTCAAGTATCTCCAACATCACACTAGTGACATATGTCATATCTCAAGTACCTCCAACATCACACTAGTGACATATGTCATATCTCCAGTACCTCCAACATCACACTAGTGACATATGTCATATATCCAGTACCTCCAATATCACACTAGTGGCATATGTCATATCTCAAGTACCTCCAACATCACACTAGTGACATATGTCATATCTCAAGTACCTCCAACATAACACTAGTGGCATATGTCATATTGCCAGTACCTCCAACATTACACTAGTGACATATGTCATATCTCCAGTACCTCCAACATCACACTAGTGACATATGTCATATCTCAAGTACCTCCAACATCACACTAGTGACATATGTCATATCTCAAGTACCTCCAACATCAAACTAGTGGCATATGTCCTATCGCCAGTACCTCCAACATTACACTAGTGACATATGTCATATCTCCAGTACCTCCAACATCACACTAGTGACATATGTCTTATCTCAAGTACCTCCAACATCACACTAGTGACATATGTCATATGTCAAGTATCTCCAACAGCACACTAGTGACATATGTCATATCTCAAGTACCTCCAACATTACACTAGTGATGTATGTCATATATCCAGTACCCCCAACATCACACTAGTGACATATGTCATATCTCCAGTACCTCCAACATCACACTAGTGACATATGTCATATCTCCAGTACCTCCAACATCACACTAGTGACATATGTCATATCTCAAGTACCTCCAACATCACACTAGTGACATATGTCATATCTCAAGTACCTCCAACATCCCACTAGTGACATATGTCATATCTCAAGTACCTCCAACATCACACTAGTGACATATGTCATATCGCCAGTACCTCCAACATCACACTAGTGACATATGTCATATCTCCAGTACCTCCAACATCACACTAGTGACATATGTCATATCCTCAAGTACCTCCAACATCACACTAGTGACATATGTCATATCTCCAGTACCTCCAACATCACACTATGACATATGTCATATCTCCAGTACCTCCCAACATCACACTAGTGACATATGTCATATCTCAAGTACCTCCAACATCACACTAGTGACATATGTCATATCTCAAGTACCTCCAACATCACACTAGTGACATTATGTCATATCTCCAGTACCTCCCACATCACACTAGTGACATATGTCATATCTCCAGTACCTCCAACATCACACTAGTGACATATGTCATATCTCCAGTACCTCCAACATCACACTAGTGACATATGTCATATCTCCAGTACCTCCCACATCACACTAGTGACATATGTCATATCTCAAGTAACCTCCAACATCACACTAGTGACATATGTCATATCTCACAGTACCTCCACATCCCACTAGTGACATATGTCATATCTCAAGTACCTCCAACATCACACTAGTGACATATGTCATATCTCCAGTACCTCCCACATCACACTAGTGACATATGTCATATCTCAAGTACCTCCCACATCACACTAGTGACATATGTCATATCTCAAGTACCTCCAACATCACACTAGTGACATATGTCATATCTCCAGTACCTCCCACATCACACTAGTGACATATGTCATATCTCCAGTACCTCCAACATCACACTAGTGACATATGTCATATCTCCAGTACCTCCAACATCACACTAGTGACATATGTCATATCTCCAGTACCTCCAACATCACACTAGTGACATATGTCATATTCTCCAGTACCTCCAACATCACACTAGTGACATATGTTCATATCTCCAGTACCTCCAACATCACACTAGTGACATATGTCCTAATCTCCAGTACCTCAACATCACACTAGTGACATATGTCATATATCCAGTACCCCCAACATCACACTAGTGACATATGTCATATCTCCAGTACCTCCAACATCACACTAGTGACATATGTCATATCTCCAGTACCTCCAACATCACACTAGTGACATATGTCATATCTCAAGTACCTCCAACATCACACTAGTGACATATGTCATATCTCCAGTACCTCCAACATCACACTAGTGACATATGTCATATCTCCAGTACCTCCAACATCACACTAGTGACATATGTCATATCTCAGTACCTCAACATCACACTAGTGACATATGTCATATCTCCAGTACCTCCAACATCACACTAGTGACATATGTCATATCTCCAGTACCTCCACATCACACTAGTGACATATGTCATATCTCAATATCTCCAACATCACACTAGTGACATATGTCATATCCCAGTACCTTCCAAATACACTAGTGGCATATGTCATATCTCCAGTACCTCCAAACATCAACTAGTGACATATGTCATATCTCCAGTACCTCCACATCACACTAGTGACATATGTCATATTCAAGTACCTCCAACATCACACTAGTGACATATG